>JAHXMU010000101.1:7579420-7628105 GCA_019455685.1 Philornis downsi | reverse complement strand
GCTCTCAATTGGTTTAACATCATCCCCACTCTCAAGTGCATGAGTGTAAATAACGGTGACTTCAATGTATGAGTGTATCTTTATCCAAAGTGTTAGAAAGAGAGAGAGACCCACATGAACTCTATCAAAGTGCCAAGTAAATTATGATGAATCCTAACAAGAGCCAGCAGCACCACCAACACCATTGAGAGCTCTATGAAATCTCAGTTATTCTAAGATTCTATTTTAGTTGTTGTTCACAATGCTAACAACAAACAACAAGTTGTAGTAAGCAGTAAGAATCCACTCCTGTACTTTAGTTTCTGTTTGTTGGAAAGGAACCTTTTGGAATGCGAAACAGAAATAACAACATGAGGGCAGTGCGACTTGTGAAACAGAATCACCGCAAAAAACGAATGTGATTTTTATTATGTACGTCATTAAAGTGCACTAATAACAAATGTCTGTTGCTGTTGTTGTTACAATATCCAGTCGGGTTTGAAGTGTACACACTCTCTCAGTTAACTCCTTCTCTCTTATAGTGGCTGTAACAACTTTCGTAATAAACAGAGTTGCCAATTTAGCATTTTTTGTTTACACAATCTTCATCAATTTAAAAACCATAAGCTATTAGAATGAGGATACATATCAATCAATAAGTACAGTAGTCTGTGCGAATCCTAAGTCTAAATTTGTTTCAGAACTCTGTAAAACAATTGGATTACATCCGTCCGTCTAACTGAAACTTGCACTCACTAATAATTTCGAATTGGAATAGCCAGGACCAAGCTTGTCGACAAATTGGCTTTTGGAGAACCCCGTTTGTATCTCATGATGAGTCATCATAAAGACTCCCAGAACTGACTCACTCTCTTGTGTCATGTCCCAGAATTCTGCGTCATAATTGTTCAAAATTGTACATATTACATTATAATAAAAAGTCTTTACTTTTTGACGTCGCAGCTAATTTGTGGTACATTTTTCAATATGAAACCAAAACACTTTGTGAGAAAAACCTTTCTGTTCAACAGTCATGAAAAAAGTGGATATAACCGTTAGTTTTAGTGTAGAAATTATGGTAGTATATAAAGTATGGAATATAGAGACAACCCTTTTTCAAAAAAGATGTAAAATATAATAATATAGAACATTTCCTAAAACTATTGTTTTTCATTTTTATTATTATCGTCTACAAGTCATACGTTGATGTGAATTCTTAGTTGCTCCAATCTGTCTCACCAAAATTTGATCGGGACTCAAATACCCAAGCTAAAGTTTCAATCATATTTACTTACAAAGATGACCGCTCAATGGCGGTCAGACATCGTTGGGTTGGCGGGCTCATGGAGTTTTAGTCGCTATGAATCATTTCGACGGCAAGCGTCGCGCATTTTGCGTGCGCGCATTTTACGAGAACTCTCGTTCATATATTGCTACTAGGCGACTATATTGTGCTGAATATGGACTATGGCGAATTAGTGAAGCTCCGAGTGTTAATTTAATTAAAATATGAGTAAAGAGTTTTGAAGAGACCGGTTCAACATTTAAACCACAATCAATTGGTCGCCCAAGAACATCTAGAACCGAAGACAATGTTGAGAGAGTTATGGAGTCAGTAAGAGGAAATCCACAAATGTCGACTCGCAAGAGATCGTCTGTCTTACAATTATCGCGACGAAGTTTGCAACGAATTTTAACATTGGATCTTTAACTGCATCCATATAAGCTGCAATTAACACAAGAATTGAAAGAGTCTGACTTCATAGCAAGGCTCGCATTTGCTAATGAAATGCTTAATCGATTTTCTAATTTGGGCAATATCCTTTTCTCTGACGAGGCTCATTTCCTTATGAATGGGTTCGTAAACCGTCAAAATTGTCGTTACTGGAACAGTGAAAATCCCAAAATCAAATACCAGAAACCATTACATAGTCCTAAAGTGACAGTATGGGCAACAATCTCTGGCAGAGGAATAATTGGTCCTTTTCTCTTCGAAAATGCGCGGGGCCAAAACGTCACGGTTAATACGGAACGCTATGTTGAGATGTTGGACAGATTTTTGGCTCCAGAAATTGAAAGTTCAAGAATAGTGAATTCCAGAACTTGGTTCCAACAAGATGGAGCTACCTGTCACACATCAAATGACTCCATAGCGGTGGTGAAGCAGATGTTCCCTGGCAGACTGATTTCGAAAAGAGGTGATATCCCATGGCCCCCACGTAGTCCAGACTTGACGCCTCTTGACTTTTTTTGTGGGGATACCTCAAACACAAAGTCTACAGTAATAATCCAAGAAACATCGTTCAGCTCAAGGAAAATATCCGTGGTGAAATGACAGCTATTACACCAGTATTACTGAAGAAAGTTTTCAATAATTTTCGTTTGCGGTTAGAGGAGTGCCGTCGTAGAGAGGATCATCATTTAGATGAAGTTATTTTTAAAAAATAAACTCCATTTATTACTCTACAATGCCTTAGATTTATTTTAACCATACCTTTTTTTATATATTTTTTAATCTATTTTTTAAATATGCACGTTCTATTGCGCCACCCTGTACATAGTTGGTAACCACGCTTGGATCACATTTTTTAAATGCAATGCACTCTGGCTGTAATAATTGGACGTGACTTAGTTTAGCCATCGCATATATATACATATAAGCATTGATGTGTGCCAGTTATTAGTTAATTTCCACCGGTATTCGATAGCGCTGTCAGTAGACTGGCTACTTGTTCTTCCCATCGACGATAATTGGTGTGATTTTCTCAGTTATGTTTCCTTGCGGAGATCACAATCTATTCAAGTATTCTCTATAATTGCAGCGTTTTCTACAAGACCGTGAAAAGGTGGCTTCTTACTTCACAATAAGAAAGGTCGGTACTACAAACTTTATTTTTGACATTTGATAGATTTTCATAGTTTACTTCCGTCTCTCTCCACAACTGTTTCTTCAATTTAAAACGATGGCGCACCTTTCTTATCTTCTGCACATGGCTGCCCCACACAGCAAGTGTTATAATTGACGGCGGTGTCGGCATGTGCGCAGCATCGATTTCTTCAGACTTTTTTAAACATTCTTCATTATGCTGAGGCTTCCATGAGCGCATACATAGACACAATTTTGAGGCAGCTACTATCAAATATGCAGTAGCTACTGTCAATATGTCAAGAATACTTTGATTAGGGACTTTCGGTAGTCGTAATTATAAGAATTTGTCTAAAGTTTTCCGACTATTTTTATATTTGCCTTTCAGTTTTTAATGTTTTTGTTTTTGTTAATTTCTTTGAAATCAGTACGCGATATTTGGTAGCAACAATGATAAAGCAACATAGAAATAGTCGATTTGTGAAATAATGAATGTTAGCAATATCATATCAGCTAAGACAGAAAGTTTATTGCTTAAGTCAAGCAACAATTCCTTTCACGTCAAAATGTTTGTTTCAATATTATTGGTCAAGGGTAGAAGCTTCCCATTCGGTTGATGATATTTGCAAAAAATAGAATGAAACAAGAAACATTTTCACATTTAGGTCACGGCACGAGTAGGCTTTCAAAACTAGCTAAAACTAGCCGATCTAACAAAGAAGACACAAAAAAGTTGCGAAGAATTTTCTATATCTTTTAACATAATCTCCTTTTCATTTGATACACTTTCTCCAGCGATATTCAATAGCTTCTATACCCTGTTAGAATAAGAACTGTCACACTCCTTAAAATGGTCACCAACCGCAAATTTGACAAATCTTGTACCACCGAGCTGTTTTTCAAGTTTGGAAATATAAAGTAGTCTGAGGGAGCTAATTCTGGTGAATAAGGTGCATGATGAAGCAATTCGAACTTTAATTAATTAATTTTGACTATCGCAATAGTGAATGTGTGGACTTGATGAAATAATGTTTCCTTTTTTGCCAAATGCGGCCTTTTTCCATATTTCATCACCTAAACGCCGCAATAAATTAGCATAATATTTGTCGTTGATGGTCTCGTTGAAAGTCTGGTACTCAATATTCTGCGGTCGTAAATGAGGGACCAGACTCCCCCGGAATAGCGGATAATTCACAAATATTGGAGCATTTGAAAACGAACATTCGTCCAGTTATCGCTGACATACCGCCCGAAATGTACGAAAAATTATCGAAAACAACCTCAAACGATCCACTTCTGCAAGCAATCCAGAGGCGGTCATTTAAATGACTTGGTATGATATTTCGTACATAATGGCAAGGTCCAAGCATAATTGAACGAAAGTTTCATCAAATCCATAAGGTTTAAATTTTTAGCAAGTTTTGATAAATTTTGTAATGATTTATATGCGATCTAAATGACGAGAATATTGCTGAAAGTACAGTCTTGACGAAATACTTTTATACGGCGATATCTTAAAAACTTTATCAGACATTCATATTTTATCTTTGCTTTTCCCTTATTATCCAATTAAATTAGACTGTTAAAACAACTGTTCAATTAAAATTTGAAGGCAAATAAAGAAATGGTAAGTAGAGAAAAAAGCCGATTAAGTTCTATGTTCTTCAAGTCACCCGGGCCAGACATGATTTCGCCGGCTGAACTACAAGCGGAGGCTGATAGCTGATTCCATGGCTTGAGGAGCTCTATATTGGCTGTATTTACCTAACATACATCTCTGCAATGTGGAGGGAGACCAAGGGGATCTTTATTTCCAAATTCGGGAAAACTTCCCATATGGGACCAAAAGATGTTAGACCTATCAGCTTGTCATCGTTTCTCCTCAAAACCCTGGAGAGACTCATTGACAGATACTTTAGGACGAGCATAGTCCGGAAACTGTTGTTGCATGTTAGACGTATCAGCCTGTCATCGTGTCTTCTCAAAACACTGGAGAGACTCATTGACAGGTACTTTAGGACGAGCATAGACAGGAATAGACAACATGCTTACTGCAAGGGTAAGGCCACTGAGATTGTCAAAGAGTATACTTTGGTTGCTTTTCTAGATATAGAAAATACGATACGATGATACGATAGTCGCAGCACTATCAAACGTGGGAGTAGATGTCATTATTAAGAGGCTTGTGTACGGTCTACTTACGAAGAGACGTATCAGGGCTAAATTAGGGTCGCTGACCTAAACAGATTTGTTAGCAGGAGAACACCCCAAGGTGGTGTTCTATCCCCCCCTACTATGAAACCTCGCACTGAACAGTATTCTATTCTCTTTAGGCTGGTGTCAAGGTGAGACATCCTTCAAAGGGCCTTTCTCACTATAACAAAACAAAACCGAAATGGTTCTGGTCACCAGCAGGTACAAGAATTCACCTGTAGATCCTAACTCCCTTTGAGGTACTGATACCTTGGTGTGTTATTGGACAAGAAGCTGAATTTTAGACTCAACACTGTGAACAGGACGAAAAGGTCGACAGTGGCACTATATGCGTCCAAGAGGACAATAGGGAAACAATAGAGATTAAGGCCTCGCATTGTTCACTGGTTGTATATTGCAGTAGTAAAACCGATAATGTTGTAGGGATGAAGAGGAGGATGAGTCCATAGAACATGTTCTCTGAAATTGCCCTGCCCTGCAGGCGGGAACCAACTCAGGACTCTTATTTCTTTAGGAACCTAGGAGATCTGGACGATATAGACATTGTCCGTCTTAAGAGCTTCTAGTGGCGCTCAGGCTAGTTGAACGGGACAAACTAGGGACATCCACTTCTCTAGTTTCCGTGGTATCACAATGGACAATACTCGAACAGTCTAAGTGAGTCTGTCTACTCAGACTGCCACGCTGACCTAATCTTACCTAAGTTATGTAATTGCAATGATGTTAGAATCCAATGGAGACAATTTGTGACCATTTTTGTGCTTGTGTTAGCAAAACGATTGTTTTCTGATAGTTGTGCCTTTTGAGGGTAGCATTTACACCATGGACTACAATAGCAATATTGCTAACGATGTACCGACTTACCTTCACCTTCGCCTTTGCAGAGAAAATTCTTATTTCTTTGGCATTTTTAATAGTCGCTGCCGCAAATAGTGCACATGAATTGGGAAGATCCTTTGCGCATCGGAAAAAATATGTTGTTTAATGACGGACTGATTCCACCTAATTGCACCACCCGCAATCCGTTACGTATTATCGACAAACCGCCAGATAAGTGGGCACAAAATAGACTATCCTTAACATGTCTCATAATAAAGGGTGTCCCAACAAGAACGCAAGGTTTAAATGACTGATGCAGCAACTGAATTGTTTCTCTGGTTGTATGATATGTGGCGCCGTCTTGTTGATACCACATGCCCTCCACATTCATTTCGTCAATTCTAGGCACGAAAAAACTGGTTATCATTTCACGATACCGAACACCATTGACTGTTTGCGCTTGACATGTCTCATTCGTAAAAAAAGGTCCAATGATTCCTCCAGCCCAAAATCCACACCACACAGTGATACGTTGAGGATGCATTTGCTTCTCGTGAATCACTCGAGGATTTTCCTCACCCCAAATGCGACAATTCTGCCTATTGACGAAGCCATCAAGATCAAAATGGGCCTCGTCACTGAAGATGATTTTATCGGCAAAATCACCATTTTCATGTTGTCTCTCCAATAACCAATTAACGAACTCCTTTGCTGTCTATGGTCAGCTGGCTTCAGTTCCTGAGTCAATTGAACTTTGTATGCATGAAGATGCAAATCTTTCGTCAAAATTCGCTGCATAGTGGATTTGGAGACACCAATTTGCTGAGCTCGGTGTCGAATTGGAGCGGATGGAGTTTGAGTGACATCATCATGTACAGCTGCGACATTTTCAATCGATCGACCTTGTCGAAGGCGCGTTGTGGTCTTTACATCACTAGTAGACCCAGTTTTGGCAAATTTGTCCATTAATCTCTGCAGTTGACTCTTTTGGAGCATTATTGTGACCCCAAATTGATCGCAATTTGCGAACTGTAGCCACAAAACTTTCACCATTTTGGTAAAATACTTTCACAATGAGAATGCGTTGTTCATTCGCGTAACGATCCATTTTTACTAACCTCGTACCTTCTACTAGCAAACAATAATAATTGTTCAAATGTCAAACGATGACACTTCGAATGGCACCAAATTTAAATCTTGCGTTCTTGTTGGGACACCCTTTATATAGCAGTTCACTTTCTTTTAAAAGTATTTTTATGTCATCATCCGATGGATTGAACCTATATATTATTTGATACAGTAAAAATGCAACAGCCAGAAGGAAGCGTCTAAAGACGAAGTATTTTTGGCCAAACATGTTTGAAGGTTTGCAAGTCGATTAGCGATGGTAGTCTGTAGCTTGCTGGTGGACACGATAACAGACCAATATTTTACCAATTCGTGCTATATCGATACGACTCTTTGGGTACCTTCCATATAAAATGGCGTGTTTTCCGTAATTCAATTTTATTTCTGCATCACCTCTTTCGTAGCCTGCCGTAACTTAAATACTTGTGTATTATATTTTGTTGTAACGCTTGGAAATTTTTTCAATATAACGGCTTATTAAAAGCTATTAATAAGCTTATTAATAAGCTATGTAGTAGGCAACAAGTATTTCTAGTCGTTACAAACGAAATGTCAAAACAAGTATATTTCTTCATACTGCGGCGGGATATTTCGAATTCTTTATATTCCAACTTTGTGATAAAGTTGAACACAAAATATATCCTGAGTTTTAAAGACTATATTTTTTATATTTCGGTCCTACTTTTGTCTAAACTTCAAAAATGATATTAAAATGCGTTCAAAATCATTTTCAAAAAATAAAACTAAACAAAATTCTATAATAACGGATTATCCATTTTTCGGTTTCAAAAGAAAAGTTAAAGCAAAGCACACACAGAACCATGATTTCGATAGAACTTTTGAACTTTCATTATAACGCTTGGACCTTGCTATTATGTACAAAATGTCAATGTTACTTGAATGACCGCCTCTGAATTGGTTGCAACAGTGGATCCTTTTGAGGTAGTTTTCGACCACTTTTTCCCACATTTTGGGTGATATTTCGGCCGTTATTTAACGAATGTTGGTTTTCAAAAGTTCCAACATTTAAGAACTATCTGTGTAAACACAGTCTTTGACGTAGTCGTACAAAAGAAAAAAATTCTAACGGCGTCAAATTGGTGGCCAATTGACGTCGCCAAAACGTGAAATTACGCTTTCTGGAAACTTCTCATGCAATAAAGCCAAAATCGGTTGTGTTGTGTGACTCGTTGCACCGTCTTTTTGTAATCTTCAATTGCAGGCCAAAACAGGTCAGTTATCATACGGTCATAGCGTTCTGAATTGACGGTAACAACGGTTCCTCTTACGCCATTTTCGAAAAAATGTGCCAATGATACAACCACAATGCGCACTGAACAGTCACTCTTTCCGGGTACAATGGCTTTCCCACAATTACTACTGTGTTCCATATGCGACCACCATATGCGACAAGTTTGCTTGATGACGCAACCACCAAGTGATAAATGGGCAAATGGGAAAATTTGTTTCCAAAAATCAACATTGAAAGCTTGTTGCTGTAGCATCCAATCAGTGTTGCTACGTCGTTGTGAATCGTCAGCCGGCATTAGCTATTACGTGAGTTGGAATCTATATGGACGGAGGTGCAAGTTCAAATGCGAAATACGGCGTAATGAGCCGTAACATAGACCGAATTCCTGAGAACGCCGTGGAATCGACAAATACGGATTATCCACCACAGTTTGACTGACTGAAGCGATATTTTCGACATTGATGATGCAAAGGACTGACCACATATGTAACGCTTTCCAGTCTCTTCAAATTTCTTCATACTCTCGTCAATTCCTTGCACAGTAGGTTGATTATGACGACCATAGTCATCCCGTAATACATGAAAAATGCTCACGTTAGAATCACCACTTTTGTAGTAAATTTTAACTATTTTTGTGCGTTCTTCGGTGCTTAAACCGTCCATATTCGTAAATGGAAAAACATTCACCTAACTTAAATAACACTTCAAATTATAGTTATTTAACAGCTGACAGCCAGATCAGCTGTTTTGGAACCACTAAATGAATAACTCATTAGAAATGTATTATTAAAAAATGTATATTTGATATTCTTAATGCAGCAACATTCACCAGACAGTCTATTGTTTACTAAGATTACAAGAGGCTTCTCCAGTAGTTGTGGACTATATCGGGAACTAATTTAATGGAATAACTGCATATTTGTTAAAAATGTATTGAAATCGAGAGATTTGGCATTTAACTTTGCGTTTAGACTAAATTCATCAGCATATGCTTGATATTCTAGAGCAATTGAGTATGTTGACGTCATTCAAAATACGGAAAGATAATATGGAAAATATAGTGAATGTTGAAAAACAATTCAGCGAAAATTTTGTGTAGAACAAAGCGAGGAATATATTACAGATAAGGAATTACTTTAGCAGGACAAATTTATTCAAAAAATAAGTCTTCTCTGAGAAATTATACCTACATACTTGATTTCCCAATTTACAATGTAAACGCAACATTGTTTATTTCGGAAATTTCTCTATAAATCATCATTATTGGGCTATGGTCACTAAATTCTTATCTGTAGTTAGTTAATTCTTTGGAAACACGTGGCAACCTTCTCTCTAGAATGTGAAACAAATGTAAACACGAAGTTTTCGTTTCTTTCGCTTGTTGGCGTCTATTGTTCTTCTCCTTGCTCTGTTCATTCGTTGTTAATTTGCTAAACACATTTGTAAATTGGGCAATAATGTATTATCTTAGAGAGTAATGTAAGTGAAAATGTTGCTTAGTTAAAGAAAAAATCGAGTAACTACCCATACATAAATCCAATGGGGACTTTAGTCATTGTGCGCATTTTAAGTATCGCCACAATGCATTTTTCGCTTTTGCAATGAAGAATATCTAGTTTTCATTACAAATTTCTTTATTTCATTTGAAGCTTGGAGAAATAAAACAGAACTTGAAAACATTTTCACTCTGAACATTTAAATAAAGATTTAAATAAAAAGAAAGATACCTATAAGATACCCGTAATACCTATAATATAACTTAAGGTATCTTTTCTGGTCACATTATTAAAGTTATTTACGACCGTATGCGATCTATTTATAATAGTTTCTGATTAAAATGTTTAATTCATGCATTAAGCTATGCTCGCGAACAAATTTAGGAGCATTTGCAGCGTAGTATCGGCCTTAAGTATTAAAATACAAATGATTGAGTCTTCTGAATTTCTTTATTTCATTTGCGGCTTGGTAAAATAAAACCAAACAAAAACAAATTATTTGTCGTTATATTATTGATGTTTCTTGGCTTGTTTCGTTTCAAAGACCGTATTCAACTTATTTCGTTCCTGATTAGAATGTTCGATTCGTGCATTCAAGTGAATGTTGGTTAAAATGTATGTCCGTTGAAAATCTATTAAAGTAAATTAGTTATTAGTTACTAGCTATTTTTTAAATTATAATGAAAATCGTGAAAATGCATTCATGATCTGGTGGATTGCACTAAATTTTACTCTAGCAGCAAAACGTCGACCTTTGGTCAACACTTTCATTGCTATTTCTACTTTGTTTTTTTTTTTTTCTACACATTTTAGCACTTCGGTGAAATGAAATCAAGCTATGGCAACATTGATTCGTTATGGTCTCTCCGTTAAATAAAGAGGTAACTCTTTTATTATTGTAGTTGTGATACCTATCACACGACGCCACTCAAACGCAAGAAGGAGGTAGCGCCTTCCTTACAGCACTCCAATACGCACACTTTCTACTATCCAAACTACTTCTCTCTGGCAACTCCTTACTCACTGGCTCATCGGGTAGCAACTTCTACGGTCTACGTAGGTTTCATTGTATTTGTGTCGTCATGATGTGTTCGTGTTTATTTGTTTAAAATGTAATAAATATTGAGTGGTAGTCAATGTTTTTTTCATTTTGTTCTTATGTATGCATGTGTGTGTAGGACGTTTTTTATACTGCCGCTCCTCCTCGTTGTTAAAACTATTGCCGTTGTTGTTGTCGTTTGCATTGTATTTCTTTCGAATTTGTTATTTTTATGCTTGCTGGCGTTGTCGTTATTTTATACGTTCTGCTTAAGTTGCCTTTTAATGAAGTTCACAGTTTTTTTCTCTTTTATTTAGGATTTTGTTGTTATTCTGTTGTGCCATATTAATAAATATGTTCTGTTTATATTATGTATATACATATGTATATGTGCATGTGTGTATACGATTATAATAAAAGCAATAAAGTGCTAAATATATTTATAATTGATTTATATTAATATAATGATCTTTGTGCGTATACAATGTTTTGCTCTTTATGTGTGTTTGAACCTAAGTTTGTGTGTAATTTATATCTGATGTATGCAGAAGTAACGAATTTTAAATAGGGGTTGATCGTTAATTCATTGGCTCCGACGGCATTTCCAATGACACCAGAAACTTTCAATATAGAAAAATTTCCTTCCACGCGAAATAAAATTTCATGACGAAGTTGCTCTTATTCTGGAAAGAGATGCGGAATAGAGTGATTTTCATATATCTCATTTGACCAAAGGCTTGTAAGCTTTGGATAATATGGAAATATTGAATTACATAACGGTAACCAATTTTTTCCACGTTTACAAATTCACTGAGATCGTTCAATTTTGATGGCTTAAATAAAAATACTAAACAACATTTTGCTTTGAAACTTCAAATATAAGTTTTATACTCTTCTTTAACCATTCTCACTGTTAGGATAATAAGAATTTAGAGCTTCTTCAGATATACATGCAATACTATTATAAGTAATTAACGGATATGTAAAAATGTAGAAACTCCCTCATTTCTAGAGGTGGTTTCAGTCCTTGAATAGGCAAGTTGTTTTCCCCTTCCAGAGACACTTTTTGTCTGATTTTTAGCATAAGCCGTCTATGAAAATAAAATATCTTCGCTCAAAATGTATGTACTTTGTGGAACCTGATATGAATGTTTCTAGTTGTTAGGAACGGAATGATAAAATGAGTGGACTACCCAAGTACGATGGTTGGTATAAATATTAAATTCAATATTTTAATTTCTATTTGATTTTTTTCAAAATCGAATAATAAAAGATTGTTTGGTCTATTATTTGGTTTTAGTGTGATTGTCTTACTTTGTCCATATTTCGGATAAAATACGAATACAGCGTCGATAGAAAGCTTCGTCTTTAGAGGATATCCAGCTCTCGACCCAATTTTAAGTTTCTTTATATGATGTGAAGCGTTGCTTATCTAGACGTACATCATTGATAGGAACATGTGATTATCGCAGTGTGCAAAATCTGATGATTATAGCAGGTGTGGAACAACTTTCCAATTGATGAATTCTGAGTAGGTTTTGATCGACGCCGCAACATGTGGACGAGTATTAACATGCACTAGAATTATTCTGCCGTGTCTTAAGTGGCAATTGGCTGGTTCTTTCAATTTCATCAATTGTATTTGTCAAAGAGTCACTACTAAGGTTTCACCTAATAATTTCCTAGATCCCACTCATACAAGTGACAAATTTAATTCATGTATTCTTGACTTCATATCGTCTAATCGGTTGCGCTAAATTTAGTCAAATTTGACACGATTTTTGAGCGATTTCTAGAACATATTGTCACACCCATTTTGTACCTCCCAAACAAGTTGACCGACTTTTAAAAATTCAGTCAATCCCTGCCATTTCCTATTAGTCGGCTGCATTAGTCTAGACTGATTGCATTGCATTGCTAGATTCCATTGCATTATTTTGCAATTCTCTACAATGTCGGAGAAAAATCGATCAAGTAGCCGTGCCCCTTCTGGTACCTGCTACACAAATAACCGATTTAGTTCACACACATCTTCCAATCGGTTGCATCAAGTTCAATGAAATTTGCCACACATCACACTTTTGGTAATCTAAGTTCTAGGAAAGAAAATAAGCGCTATTGTCCCGCCCATTCTGATACCTTCCATACAAATTAACTGAAATTTGATTTTTCACTATAATCCCTAATTCGTTGCCTGAAGTTATTTACATTCTAGTCGTTGTTGCGTTGTAATACTGTGTAGAATGTGAAAAAAATTAACGGAATAGCCACGCCCCCTCTGGTGTTTGTCATAAGAATTGTCTTATATAGCTTACATATTCCTAGATCTGTATCGCATCTTTCATTCAATTCCACTATATTCAGTATAATCGAGCTAGCACCAGGCATTTAGTATTGCGAATGGAGAAGAATTGTACTGCCACACATAAAATATAGCTGGTTTAGCAAAAACATGTGCTTCTTCTACCTTTCCCAAATGGAATATTTCAAGAACTTACAATTTTAATCATTTAAGAACGTTGGATGAATATGTCTGCAAGTCAGTTCACCTGACTGAAATGTCTATACTCGTTTGGTTTATCGTAGTAGATCCATTTTTTTGCAACAGTGGCTATATGACGCAAAAAACTTTTTCATTTATGCCTGGCAATTGCTCGTTGAGTCTCTCCTAATGTAAATTCAACTTCTTTTTGAATTTGACTCGAACCTTCTTTCAATAATGATTCCATTTACAATCGACGTCTTCATATACTTTCGGTCTTTGCAGCCAAGCTCGTTGTCTTAAGCTGAAAAAATTTCACAAAACATTTTTTTATCGAGAAAAAATTTAGCGGCATTGCCAGGAACAACTTAAGCTTCCATGTATATTACAAAACTGTGTCTTTTTCTATAACTATTTCATTTTACAAGTTTTTAAACGTATTAATGCATACATTAAGAAGTACAAATTTAGACTTTTTTGATTTCACTTTTTCCTCACAATACAACTTAGTATTGTATGGCGGAAAAATGTAGCTTCAAATTTTGCGACCATTTTTTTATATGGGGTTTTGCCACTAAAAGTTAGCACTGTAACAGCCTTTCGACATCAAGCTCATCGTACTCAGCCTTTAAAATCTACTCACAACGATTTTTCCCACTTAAAGCAGCCCCGCCATACCAGAAATCGATGAACCTCATCTTCTTCAAATTAAGGAAGTAAATCGGAAAATGCGGAGCTTTTGCATTTGACGCTTCTTCGACTCAAACCTCAACATCTTCAAACATAAAAAAATTGATACTGTTAGGACATTGCTAATATTTCACTGGTTTTTGTGTTGCCAGCTTTCCAAACTTTAAGATGTTTTACATCTGAAAGTTTCAACCACAACTTACTGGCCATCTTTTGCAGAACAGCGGAAATGTATTCGAATTCCCAAAGTTATGCGGGATGTGGAAATTATTTAATTTGGTTAATTTGACATTTAAACAGCAAATTCTATATGCATATATTGTTGTGCAATACCCATTTAACCTTTTTACTATGTAAAATAAAAAATTATATCTAGAAAAACGACACTTATAGTTCTGCCGGCTGCTGCAGGGAATTTTTATTACTTTATTAGTTGAATTTTATAAGTTTCTAGTAAACCAGACATGAACTTGCGTCAAACAATAGCAATATATATGATGAAAAAAAGTAAATTATTAAATTTCGATTTGAATGTTCTATCGTTTGTTCAGTATTTCTGACAAAACAGACATTATTTTTTTTAACACAACGGATAGGGTGTAAACCTTGCGTTAAATAGCAAAGAACATCAATTTCTTTTTGAAACAAGAAATTACAAGGATATCACATACATTGTCCTTTCATGTTGTTGTTTATGAGTTCATTATAAACTGTAATAATTATTACATTATCCAACAAAGGACTCGACCATTCCTCTGCTACTGCTGCAACTGACACTACTGCATTTGCTGTCAAAATGTTAAATGGATTCAATGTGTAGTACATGCGATGCTGCTACGGCTGCTGCCGCCCCTCATGCTGAGTGTCGCCCCTACAGAAACAAAACACTGCAAAATGTCTTTGTTGCCCCTGGCATTGCTGTTGTTGCTGCTGTTCGTCTTGATGTCCTTCCTGCATACATGTACAACGCTGGGGTACACAGCTCCATTTAATAATAAACTTCCTGCATAAAATTTAATTTACTCCTCACACACATACACACAAATGCATCATGTTCAACTAAACAAAAAACGAACACGCAAATTGAGCCACACAAACGCTTAATGGCAGTTTGCTGAGAAAGCAAAAAAAAATAAAACAATCAACTGCTTGAACTGTTAAGCGTTTATGGAAATTCTTATTGGATGCGCCATTGCTAACACGGCGGAACTGAAACATGGTAGAGTCGAATGGCACATAAACACACCCCCAGTCGGTGAGTGTGTGTATGTTGATGCGTACGCAAGTGACTCGTTCTTACCAGAAGAGATTGCTCATGCTCACAATCTCCATTTCGCTCTTTATTCACTCATTCTAATTTGCTCTTTTCCCTAGATGCGCCATTGTTGTGTTCGTCGGCAATGGGAGAACGAAATATGTGAAGTTATAGAAAACACTCAAGTGCTGCAAACTTGGATTTATTCACCACCAGGCGTGGTGAAGAGGTGTATAATAAAATAGATAAATGTGTTTGAGTTTGCATAAATTACGTTTGACTGATATTTTATTTCATTTGATGAATAGATATTTGTTTTTTTAAGTTTAATAAAATAATACAACACCACAGTTGTGCAAAGCTCGATGTTAATGTATGAACACAATCATAGCGATAACTTCGTGATGCAAAAAGTACGCATATATTCTTACAGAGTTAATCAATTTTGGCGTTGACTTAGAAAATTACAGTTCGTTCTATTTCCTTCGCTCTAATGACAGTAATTATTGCCTCATTTATAGGTATTGAAAGATGTTGTACGAAAATCTGATATTGAAAGTATATTTTTTGATCAATTTTTTAAACATTCAACACATCTAGACGAAAAGATAAAAGCAAGTTCCAATAAGTCTAATTAATGGATGCATCCCGGGTTTTCGCGTTAGGCAACTTCGTTTTCTATCCTCCCAGGAATTGTGTCCGGTGAAAGCGGTAAATTGTGGTAGTCTGCAAATACGAATTAACCACAATCGACTAAATATTTGTAATCTTCAGCTTGGCCCATCCACATTATGCCAGTTTAGCCTTTTTGTTTCACAACATCGCGATTTCATTGACTATCCATACATATTATTGAAGTTTTTGCGTCTATTTTTTTTTTCTCATCATAAATGTCCTTACTGTTCGAACTTTGTTTTGTTTTATACAACGTAAAAAGGGATTTCGGCGATTTGTACAACGTGCGGATTATAATGAGTAACAACTGAAAGATGGCCGAGAATGACTTGATGACGAAGAGCATTCCGGAGGATCATCAAACTCCGTCGATTAGAGATATATTCTTTAAATCAGATATTTGTTAGCGAAAATACGTCGATTAACAATTAGGATAATGTTGTATCCGTTGGTGTCTCTGGAGTTGGCCTGTCAACCAAAAAATATTTTGGACATCAAAGGCGTCAAATCTGGATTTGTCTAAAAAACTACATTTTTGCAAAGAAAAAAAAAAAAAAAAACTATAGCGCTAAAATCTGTGAAGGGATGATTTCTGGCTATCAGTACAATGTTAAACGCAGTATTGCGATAGATGAAGCAGGACGAGACTTGTGCTTATGACCCAGAAATATTCGGCCAATAGAGTCAATATTCGAAGCAGGCCAAATAGCCACCTTCCGGTATGGCCCTCATAGTGCACTGCGATTCGAGGGAGTGGTTTTTTGAGTTTAGAAAATATCCAGAAATCATTAAGCGAATACGGTAACTTTGGCAAAAAACTCACGAAGACCCAAGGCAGTGTAAAACGCAATAATTAAGTATTTTTTGATGCTAACCAAGTTTTGTTGTATTTGAAGCCCAAATATTTTTTTAAAATAGAGTGAATTGATAAGTTTAAAATGCCAACATCAGCAGCAAATCCGGCTTTGAAGGTATTTCAAAATCTGCAAATTTGGTTTTCGATCATTTGATTAACAATAATTGTTCTGTTTTCATTCATAGAGCACAATCGGTAAGATATTGCATTTTATTAATTAATATAAAGGTACTATATCTAAGGCTACCAACAACATCTTTTTCTCAAGATATGTCCGGTATGATAATTACCTATACACGAGTTTCTTACATACCTATGTAAGTATGGAAAAAGTTTTTCTATCCAGGGCTCCATTAAAAGAAGATTTTTTTCAACTCCGTGATGCCTGTTGCATCACAATTGCAAGGATATTCTCAAATAGGGTGATTTTAAGAAACTCCACGTTCCCCAGGCTCCCAAATTCTCCTGGCTTTAGTCCACTTGATTTCTTATTGTGAGGTTATTTCAAACAGAAAATGTACAAAACCAATAAATCTGAATGATTTAAAGCTATGCATTCGAACGATAATTGGAGCAATTGCCGCAGCAATCTCTCAGGTAATTATTAATAACGATATCGTACATGAGTCACCGAACATGGATCTCGTTTAAATTCTATCTATATAAAATTCATTAAAAATTCCTAAAGAAAATTTATTATTTATGAAATGAACAAAAAAAAAAAATAATAATAATAATAATAATAATAATTCTTATGATTTAAGTCGAGAGATATTTGAGTTTCTTAATGTAGCAACGTTAAAATTTCTTAAACGCACACAATAAAATATTTAGCATCGACATATCATTCCGTAGCAGTGCAAGAAATTATTGTGCATCAGTTAGTTCGGTACGCACTTTGGTATGACTTTCTCGGAAAAACTAAATATTAAGCATTAGCATATTGTTATCGATATTATCCATTTAGTTACAAAAGGATCTGTAGATAGACATGTCACGGAGTTCAAAATGAGTCCTTGTGGCTGATTACAATTTAAAAATGCCACAACCCGTAGGGCTTCTAATAATTCAAATTTCAGATAGTACAGCTTACTTTATTGCCACTGCATTATCCGATGACATCGTTTTTGTTCTTTATTGTCTAGGGGTTTTCAGTGAAAATTGAATTTTCATAAAATCTGTTTTTAAAGCGTGGACAAGCCGCAAGAGAAACATAATCTTTAGACTTGGTCTTGTTTGCTTTAGCCTCCAAATTTAGTTGGCTTTAATTACAGACCAATGTATTTCCTTTTCGAATTCAAAACTTTGTATTTTCATTATTTTCCATGATAGAGCGCATAATTCTAATTTCAGAACTTTAGTTTCTGTCATTATGCTCAGACGGATGCACAGATGCATAATAGTAAGGTTGGCGCTGAACTTCGTTAGAACACCCCCCAACGTTTTCATACTATGCGCATTGAATTGAATTGAATTGAATTGCTACGCCAATGGGCGGGTTTTAACATCCTGCTTATGTCTTAAAAGAATGAATTCCAAAATACAAAATACTTTGCGCTGCTACGACATAAGAAGAATGCACTGCTGGCTTCAGCTTCATGCATTTTTTTATAGGACGCCATTTTTGACCCCTAAATTCTTCGTTTTACTACTAAAAGCACGAATTTTCGGAAATTCTTTTCATCGAGCGCATATCGTGGTATAAGAATCTACACTGACTTTAACTTTTTTCACTTTTAGTGTCTCAATTCTGTTTTAGTTGCTGCCTTAAAGTATGATAGTATCGCTGCTCGCCTACCGCCATATCTATAGTAATAATGTTCACATTAGTTCTGGTGATTTCAATATATGTAAGTCTTTGGCGATGGTCCCATTTTTGTCGTCATTCCTTTACGTTTTATACCCTTTAGACACGAATTTTTAGAAATCCCTTTTCATTCTTGTACGAAATCACGAATTTCGAAAAACGCCTTTTTAACAGCGACTATATTACAAAAGTAGAGTATACAAAGGAATCTCACTGCCATTGTTATAAACTATTCTATCCATAGTTACACTTAAAGCTAAGAATTGCATAACAACTGTTCTGATCGCGCATCTGTTTTGTAAGAAGAATGTGCACCACAATGTTGATGAACTTACCTTCGATCCTTTGTGCTACTTGATGATATCATTATATTTGCGTAAAGTTAGGAAAAAAATAGAAAAATGTAATGTAATGAACACTCCCAATTATGCCGATACACGTTTAATCGTTTGAAGTGGAAATGTGCAAATGTGACAAAATTACATTCCAACAATTAGTTTGATTCTAGGTTTTCCAGTTTAGTCAGGCGAGGTTCACCGTTATTATCCCTTTTTACTCCCTCCTTATAGTGCGTTTAGTCTGGAAGAAGAATAGGGGATCATTTTCGGTGATTCTACTTTTAGCAGCTTGAACTGGGTGGTTCTACGGAATTTTTGCGATTTTTGAAAAATACATTTCTATTCTAGAAGAAGACTATGGACACTAATTTTCATGATTCTAACTCTGGTCATTTGAGCTGGACGATTTTAATTCGTATGTCCCTTTTTTCTCCCAGTTTTCATCCTTTAAAACAAGAATTTCGACAAACGTCTTTTTACTACGGAAAAAAAATGTCGTGGTTCTAGCTCTGGCCATTTGAGCTGGGCTATGGTACCACATTAATCCATCTTTACTCTTTTTAGCCCTAAAAGTACGAACTTTGAAAAAACCTTCTTACCGCGTGCTTTTCTTCACTAATATATCTACATATATACATATCTTCTATATCTATATATATAAAAATCAATTGCTGTGCGTTAGTCTCGCTAAAACTCGAGAACGGTTGGACCGATTTGGCTCATTTTGGTCTTAAATTATTGGTAGAGTATTCCGGAAGGTTTAAAAGGCTTTATTTGAAGTGATAGATGGCGTTGGAGATGAGATTTTTGCAATTAATTTTTTTACCACATTAACAAGGCATTTTGAAGGCAAAACAACGTTTGCCGGGTCAGCTAGTATAAAATACAAATCTGGCAGCGTTTCTAATAGTTGATTTTGTAAACTATTAAAAAAAGAGCAGATGCAACAGACTGTTAATATTAGTTGAATAGTTAAACTTAAACTTAAATATTTAAGCATCATTAAAAATTAAAGAGGATGCAACTAAGTTGGTAATATATTTGAACAGAATGGAATGGACTGAATTTGTAATATAGGCGGATTCCGGCCCATTTTTGGTATTTAAGTGGTCCATCCTGTTTCCAAGATATTTTGACAATCGAAATTTTTTGAAGAAAATTGGATATTTTGGTGGCAGAGAAAAAAAAAACGCTTTTCACAATAGTTTTTGTTTTTTTCTGATTTTCTTGCCAAACTATCTATTCGATGTAACTTTTTACATGTTCCGTAAAAATGAATGTAGCTTGTAATTAATAATATTTTTTTTCTTCTGCAAAACAACCAAATTTGGTAGAAAATATCGACAATTCTTTTGAACAAATGAGAATTCTTAAGATATCACGGCTGCTATTTTTTTCTTATTTTCGCGTGAAATATTCTCTACTTTATTCTCAATCAAATGCAAACATAAAATATTTAATTTTTTTTTTGTCAACATTTGATTTTACCAAACCAAACCAATTTTCATAATATATTTCATACATTGGCTTTGTATACTTTGCTCATAAGATAATTTTAGAAGAAAACCAAACCATTGAGTCTAAGAATGATTTATTATTTGAAATTTATATAGTTCTAACTAACATCATATTTCTTCTTCTTTATTTGTCTTCTCGTTTTTCGAACTTTTGGCGTCCAATACAAATACATGATATCTCATTATTGTTCAAATAGATTGATAAATTGTGTATTATTTCTGCAAATATCTCTCTATTTCTCGATTCGCTTAGGAGGTTTACAACGTCATGGATACTGGTCCATTCCTGGAAGTTATTAATCCATATCCTTTCTTCTTCTTCAATTTCACCGCGCATGATGTTTTAGAGCAGCTTATATTTTTCTTTTAGCTCATCATGTGACCATTTTAACTTTTATTGTATTTCTGAGTTCTCTCTCTTGGTGTATTCTTCTTAGTACTTCATTATTTAATATATAGTGCGTTCACGGTATTTCGAATATGCGTCTATAAATCCTCATTTCAAAAGCTTCGAGTTTCTTTATTTCCATTACTTGTATGGTCTATCATAGTTTTCTTCTAATATTTATGTCGTGGCTGATAAAAACTTTTTTGTACTTAACTTAACGCACCTCTTGCAATTTCAATTCGACATCGTATTTCGTTCGAAATACGTCATATATGGTGACGCCGAGATTTTTAAAGCTGTGCACTATTGTCACGTACATGTCTCTTAATTTTAGTGGTATAATGTTGCATAAGTTTTCTTTGCTTACAATATTTAATTTTTTTTTATATTTATCTTCAAGTCATTGGTCTCGCCGCATGTTGTTAGCCTATTTATCAGATCTTGGAGCCGTGACATGTTATCGGTCAAAATGGTCGTTTCGTCGGCATATCTAACGTTGTTTAGGGATGCGTCATTTATGAATATTCCTTTTTGAATATCGTTAATCGGTTCTGGAAATATTCTTTCGGAGTGGACAGTTTACACCCATGCCCAGAGCTTTTGGATATCGCTGTGTCTCAGATCCCCGTTGACATCAACATGAGCTGTTTGCTTTTGATGCAACGAATTTCCTTCTCTTTAATAACAATATAAGAATGACGTAAGAATCACTGTAAAATTTATCGTAATGGACAGCATCAAATACTTTCTCATAATCAATAAAGATTTATATAAACATATTTTTGAGCGTTTTTCCATTTCTGGGTTTGGATAACGAAAAAAAGAACTTCGCGTGTACCCATTACCTCCTTAAAACCAAATTGGGATGCATCGATTACCTTTTCTCATTTCTTGTAAGTTCTGCCGTGAATTAATTTGGTGAATATTTTCAGAGCGTGAGCCTATAGTTATTGTAATGTTTTAGGTGTATTAGAAAAAGCGAAAGAAGCGAATAAATGCAGATTGGACAAATGGACTGTTGTTGTTATTGCTGTAATCAATTTGCTGTGATGATCGACACAGGGCCTTGTTGGAAATTTATAGAGTCGGCTGTGTATTCTGGGATCAAGGTAATGATGTTATGGTGCCTTCAATCAAACAATTTCTCAACAAATTTGAGAAATTATTTGTTTGTAGTTTTAGAAATAAAAGAAATTAATTTCAATTCAAGGTAAGTTTGTTTGTAGTTTTAGAAATAAAATAAATTAATCTCAATTCAAGGTAAGTTTATTTGGAGAAGTTGTGGTGCTTACCGTTTAAACTGTGCAGAATAACATATTTTTGGTTTAATTTTATGGCCGTTACATGTGCAATTTGTGGTTTTTATTAAATAATGTCTAACATTTTTTTTATTAACAATTCACAATTCGAAATGTGAGCAAATATATTTCGAACGTATTGTTCATAAAAAGTTTGCAAATTCATTATAAATTCATTTTTAACAAAGTTTGGTAAAAAAACGATAAATATAAACGACATTTTTATACAGATATTATAATGCAGTCTCGAAAAAAAAATCCTTTGACCCAATAAATATAAGTTTATGTATAAGGAAATGGATGATTTTTTTTATTTCACAAACAATTTGCAAAGTCTATTGCTTTATTAGTGACATTAAAAAGTCATTATATTAATCAGAGTCTCAGATAAATTAATGAGCTTATGCCATATTTGTCCCAATTTCAATTCCAATTCCCAAACGAAAAATGCAGACAAATTAAAAGCGATTACTCATTATAGTCTAGACTGTATGAAGTCAATTGCAAAATCATTAAATATTAATTCATGACATTCCTACAGAAAGTATATCAATAAATAGCCTATATCCAGTTTACAGCATCTTTCTATTGACGGCATTGTGAAATTCTTTACAGCAAAACTCAAGCTTCCTTTCGCAATTATTCAGGGTTTTAAAATCAGTGATTCTTAGCCAAATTAATAATATTAATAAGATTTTCAAACAAATTGATAAAATTGAGAAAAAAAATGCACTCACATATGTGATGTCACACTTTTAAGAGCCTGGATTTTCACTATTTTTTAACTAAAATACAGGGTGGCGCAATAGAACGTGCATATTGCGTCATCTTTTTTGCGTTCATATATTGCTACTAGGCGACTATATTGAGCTAAATATGGACAACGGCGAATTAGTGAAGCTCCGAGTGCTAATTTAATTAAAATATGGGTAAAGCGTTTTGAAGAGACCGGTTCAACATTTAAACCACAAGCAAATGGTCACCCAAGAACATCTAGAACCGAATACAATGTTGAGAGAGTTATGGAGTCAGTACGAATAAATCCACAAATGTCGACTCGCAAGAGATCGTCTGTCTTACAATTATCGCGACGAAGTTTGCAGCGAATTTTAACATTGGATCTTAAGCTGCATCCATATAAGCTGCAATTAACACAAGAATTCAAAGAGTCTGACTTCATAGCAAGGCTCGCATTTGCTAATGAAATTCTTAATCGATTTTCCAATTTTGACAATATCCTTTTCTCTGACGAGGCTCATTTCCTTATGAATGAGTTCGTAAACCGTAAAAATTGTCGTTACTGGAACAGTGAAAATCCCAAAATCAAACACCAGAAACCATTGCAGAGTCCTAAAGTGACAGTATGGGCAGCAATCTCTGGCAGAGAAATAATTGGTCCTTTTTTCTTCGAAAATGCGCGGGGCCAAAACGTTACGGTTAATACGGAACGCTATGTTGAGATGTTGGACGGTTTTTCGGCTCGAGAAACTGAAAGTTCAAGAATAGTGAATTCCAGAACTTGGTTTCAACAAGATGGAGCTACCTGTCACACATCAAATGACTCCATGGCGGTGGTGAAGCAGATGTTCCCTGGCAGACTGATTTCGAAAAGAGGAGATATCCCATGGCCCCCACGTAGTCCAGACTTGACGCCTGTTTTGTGGGGATACCTCAAACACAAAGTCTACAGTAATAATCCAAGAAACATCGTTCAGCTCAAGGAGAATATCGGTGGTGAAATGGCAGCCATTACACCAGTATTACTGAAGAAAGTTTTCAATAATTTTCGTTTGCGGTTAGAGGAGTGCCGTCGTAGAAAGGGTCACCATTTAGATGATGTTATTTTTAAAAAATAAATTCCATTTATTACTCTATAATGCCTTAGATTTATTTTAAACATACCTTTTGTATTTAATTTTTTAATCTATTTTTTAAATATGCACGTTCAATTGCGCCACCCTGTAGTAATGAAAATAATAATAAAATAAAATAAAAAGAAGTTGAATTATGCGAAATTGTAAAGGAACATAATTTTCAAATAAACGAAAATACAGAAAAAATAAATATACTCTTACTACTTTTGACGCCAAAAACAAACAATCATTATGATATTTTCGAAAACAAGGTCAGACGACGAGCTTCACACAAAATTTTGTAACGCATTGTAAACAAATTCTTTCCAGCGTCATCTGTGCGTATTATTTCGCAATTTATAGTCAAATTATAAAATGTACTATTAGGAAAATACTTAATTGCAGTCCATTTAATGTCAAGGCTTCTTAAATATTTCCGTTTATCCAGTGTTTCAACATATACTAAAATTTTTGTACAAACATTTGTTAGCCGCCCTAAACGATTTTTTTCTCATAGTGCTTTCTTTGCTACAGTGCTTTGCTCGCGCTAGTGCTTCTCAAATATTTACATTTATTAAGAGTTACAATTTCTGTTAAACAAAATGTTTTCGGCAAGCATTGGCAAAACCGCTTTACATATTTTTCCCATCACTTGATCACTTAATAAAAATTAAGTTAGTTGATCTATTAAGAAATTGTTTTCCACAAGCGTTGGAAAGTTGCTCTAAATAATTTCCTTGCCAAAAGATTAAGATAGCTGAACTACTTTTTGCTGTTATCGGGCTTTTGTTATGCTAAACATATTGGAGAAACAGCAATTAGCAATTATTTGTTTTTGCTAATAGAATTTTTTGTTCGAAAGCTAGTAAAATTAATTACTCTCAGTCGTGGCTGGACGGATAACTATTTCAGTATTTGCAAAAATTCTACCTTCAGCATTGTTAGCTATTTATGATTTCTTGAACCTTAACGTGATCTTAACGGTAAATCTATCCGATTGCTCTCAATGTACTAAATCATTGTGGTAATTGAAACAAAAAATCATACGTGGTCAACGAAAACCTCTGTTAGGCAACACCTGGCACGCTCAAGAAATTCACATTGCATCTTAGGAAAAGGATATCACTTACATGGCAACGCTGTAACCAATTTTAAAGCACGATACGAGACATAGCTGTAAGGAGAGGAGAGATAGACAGTCTTTTTAAGTGGAAGAAATAAGTGTGAAAATGACGGAAATTCGAGAATGTAACGAGTTATCCGTTTTTCGGTTTCAAAATTAAAGTTTAATAAAATACACTAAAAAACTATGATTTCTATGAAACGTTTATTTCATTATAATGCTTGGACCTTGCGATTATGTACGAAATAAAATGTCATTTCAATGACCGTTTCGGATTGATTGCAGCAGTGCATCCGTTTGAAGTAGTTTTCGATGATTTTTTTGTCCTTTCGGGCGGTATTTTGGCGATAATTCGACGAATGTTGCTTTTCAAATGCTCCAAGGTTCATAAATTGTTCGCGTAAACACGGTCTCTGACGTATCCCCCCAACAAAATACTTAACGGAGTCAAATCGCATGATCTTGGTGGCCAATTGACGTCGCCAAAATGTAAAATTCTCATGCAATAAAGCCAAAATCGGTCGTGTTGTGTGGTTTGTGGCACCGTCTTGTTGAAACTACATGTCGTCTAGTTCATAATCTTCAAATGCAGGTCAAAAAAATTCGGTCATGGCGCTCTGAATTGACGGTAACAGTTCCGCCACACTTTCACTATCATAAGCGATATTTTTGGCAGCGCGTACATTGCATACATACGTATTCGTAAACGGTAAACGTTTCACTAAATAAATAACACTTCAGATGACAGGTATTTAACAGCTGCCAGCCTTGCCGGACAGGTGGTTTTGAAACCACTAAATGGATAGCCCTTTATAAAGATACCGCGACAAAAATGAAACCTTAAAATTTTCTCTGTGTCAACGCCAGTGACGGGAATCTTGCCATAGATACAAGGAATGTGCTGAAATTACATATGGCAGCACTAGTAAGAAAATCAGGCCCATAAATTCGCCCAGCACGGACTTAAAACAAAATCATGATAGCAGTACTCGTATTACGGCTTAAGATAAAAAAGCTACGTTAATTATGGCCTGCTGGCAGCGCTATCTAAGACCGTCGGCGACGAACTCATAGTAAGCTCTCATCAGCTTCTAAATACGATTAGACTTAGTGACCTGATATCCAATGATTAGGAGCTAAGCGTGATATGTCGTGTGTTTGGAAAATGTGGTCCAAATATGTATGGATTCGTCAAGTGTACTGTGTGAAAGACTAAAGCCTATCTGATCTGATCGGGCCTTATCAGTGCGGCTTATGCCTGATATTCCTGCAACGGGCCTCAATACATAGCAGCTATTCGACGATTATAAGAATAGTTGCCTTTGACAGTTCTGTACAGGAACATTTGTATGAAACCATGGCCGGGTTTTGTATTACTGCAAAACTTAGCTTTGTAAAATGACATTGATCGAAAACTTTAGTAATCTACTTTACAGCGAACGAGTATTTAGACATGGCGATAGCTTATCGTGTGAATTTTTCACATTACTTCGGTCATGATTATGAGTAAGGCTGCTGTAGGCTTAACTAGAACCTTTTGCAAAAAGCAAACTTAATAAATAGGTCTGGATTACAGGGTCGTGTACGGAATTGAAAAAATACTATTTCGAAATGCTAATTTGCGTTCCTTCCTTGGACTGTGGTGGTTGATCACAAGTTGTTATGTCTCTTAATTTGACATAGTCAGTTTAACTTACTCAGTTTATGGTATAAAACAACTCTTTCATCCTACGTATAAATACAGAATTAACAAAACTGGGTGTTTAATTAAAACATTTGTTTTTGTTTGTTTTATATTGTAATTTCAATTTGATATCGTCGTTTTTAATTGTCAAAAGTTTTGAAAAATCGAATTCACGTATTGAGATGAACAAAAAATAACGACTTAAAACGAATTAATTGCATAAATAACCCCATAGATTTGTAATCGATTTCTAAGCCCAATCAATGTAATTGTCATTCTTGACATGACAGCCAACAAACAAATCGCTCGACATGATTTAGATCAAGATTGAAATCACGCAGCCAAAGGCTTAGACGTCCACATCGCCCCATTGCACATCACGAAATAACCAAAGGTGATTTCTGTGACATCAGTTGCATACGGGTAATATTTTTTGATTGTTTTTCGAAAGAATCATCAACACAAATCACAATATTTGTGAAATCCAATTCATTTTGAGCTGGATTTTTTTTCCTTGTTGGCGCTGTGGAACGTGAATAAACAACAAATAATTTATAAAATGACAAAAATCGACACATCACAAGCTGAAGAGTAGAAACGAAATGAATGTAAAACTTACGTGACTGGTGGTCGATTGTCCTGGGATGCAGGTTATGTAAAACTTGTATGGCAGATAAGATACGGAAGTGGCACCAGCAACCCGTTGGCACATCTGAGACTGTAATCCCTCCCATTTACCATACATGATGTGATTTCGAAGCGTTCGCCACTCTTCCCCATAAGTTGATATTAGCTTATGATTGCTTGTCCGACATGCAAATGGAGTGGAATATTTTCACACCTCCATTCAAGTTGAATTGATTTTAAGGATCATCATAATACCGGGCAATATGTATTCAATAACATGTCATTTGCCTGTGTATCTTTGCGATAGAGAAGGCTGATCTGGGACGCAGCTGTGTGAGTGGACAGTGGGTTGTAGCGTTAAGAATGTGGAAGGACAAAAAGAAATGGGAAGTTACCTGTATGGTGGAAAGAGGTTCATGATCACGTGATCTTGTTTTGTAGAACCAATCAAATAACAATAGTGATTTTTTGTACACACTCAATACACTCAACATCTCAAAACAACAAAATCTGAGTTAAGTCGTTTTTCCTCATAAGCAAAAATAATATGATTTTACGCATTTATGAATAATCACAAATCAAATATCGTAAATTGACTAAATTGATGTATTGAAACTTGTAAAGCAATGTAAGCTTTGCTCTCGGAACCTTTCATTACTGCTCTGCTCATTCTTCACACTAAACAGTGTGCTAAAATGAAAGAAAATTAAAATAAATGTGGAACTTTTGAATGTCTGATCAGGTTTGAATGAAAATTCACAGAGGCATAGCTGAAGTATTGGTGAGACTAATTTATGAGCCTGAGATATTTTTCCTTAAAAGAAACTGCGTCGTAGTTGGTTAAAACTTGCAACCTTGGCTGTTCATGTTTTTAACAAGCTGTCAGCAATGTATTTCTTAACCGATTTAAATAATTTTACAAGCTGCCCACAGCAGATTGTCTACAAAATACGTAATACCTTGCACAGGGACTTCATTTTTAATTAATTCTATGATTTTTTCTTTCTTTACTACACTAAAACAAAAAAAAAGAAAAATGTCAACAATTATCTCACTCTCTGGAAAATTTTTTATTAAAATACGGTTTGTTTAATTGTTGTGAAAACTTACAGAATGGCAGCATCTTAAAGTTGAAGCTTTGGAAATGTTGATATCGTTTAATTTCATACGAAACACTTTCAAAAAGAGTTGCGTTTGTGTTTTTGCCCAGTATGCGGTGATTTGTACATCAAAAACACGGCCGTATACTCGTACATACTCATGTGTATATCCCTTATCTTCTAGCAGGATTTCTCTCGAAGCATACCGTCTACTGCACCAGTAGTGTTATGTTCGAGAAGCTCTTTGGATTCATGTTCTTAGCGAGGCAGCAATAAAATGAGGAGGGATGTACCAGTTAGACTGCAGACACACTTAGACCGCATATTCTATTGTTATGCCACGAAAACTAGAGATATGGGTGTCCCTAGTTTCCCACGTTGAACCATCCTAAGTACCTCAAGAAGCTCGTAAGTCGGGCAATGTCTGTATGGTGCAGATCTTCTAGATCCCTAAAGAAATATGAGTCCAGTGCTGAATCCCTCATGTTCGACAAGGCCGGGCCATTGCAGAGAAGAAGGTGTTCTATAAACTTCTTCTTCTCTTCATCCCTACAGCTCCTGCAGAAGTCACTAGTTGCAACCTTCAGCTTTAGAATATGTCTTCAAATCCGATAGTGTCCTGTCAAGACAGATACAAGTAATGAGACAGCTTCAGATCAAGGCGAGGCCACATTTTTCTGGATTGATTACAGCATCGAACAGATGTTCACCTGCCATTTGCTGCTAACTATGCCCCATTTCGCAGTTGGAGCTTACAAGTAGCTAGAGGCATACCCACGGACTCGAATTCTGCTGGAATATGTAAGGTTGTTCCTAGTCTCGCCATCTCGTGTACTCTGCAATTCCCTGGTGTGTTCCTGTGACCCGGCACCCATATAAGGTGAATGCTGAAACGCTGAGCTATCTCATCTCATCATCTTAGATTTGCGGCATTTCAGGGCTGGTGTAGAGTACAGAAAGGCAGAATCCGGGGATTTAATGGCAGCTTGACTGTCATAGAATATTCTAACCCCCCTGTGGTGAAGACGTTATATCTCAGCAATTTTGCCACTTCGTTAATGGCCGAAATTTCGACCTTGTAGACCCTGCAGTGATCAGGTAGTCTTCTTGCGTGCCAGTTACTACATTAAAATTTCGTCCACTGAATTCAAGAAGGAAACGTTGAAGATGAAAGTGCTTGGAATTCTCTTTTATCTACAGCCTATGAACGATGAGTTCGTTGTAGTTTTTAATCTAGAATGTAAATAAATTATTTTAAATTATCCACAACATCTCGAATCTTAATTTTCTCCAATACACACAGAAGTATGCAGTTCAACAAATTAGACGTTAATTTATAATAACTTTGTCGAATTTTCTGCAATAAATATTCAGCCATCTTTACAAATAAAAAAAAAATCTTTAACATAACCAACAATTGATTTGATAGAACCACTGTGCTTAAGGTACAATCAGCCCATGTATGTGTGTATGAAGGCAATAAAGGATTTTATTATTAAATAACCAATCAATTTTTGTTCTCTATATCATTTAAGCGAAACCCTTTGCATGATGGTCATCTGTCTATAATCTTTTTTCAACAGAAAATCCTAATTTAATATGTACAAATGTTCCAGAACTAAAAGAGATTGTTTACTCCTCGTAACTCACAGATTAGATTTTCCTTAACCAACAATATGGACAAAACAAAAAACCTATCAAGCTTAAACTCCATGAAACCTGTGTAGCAGAAATAAGGGTTATAATTGGTTATCAATACTAATACAAGAATTATCTGACCAGGAAGGACGAACGAAGTCAACCCACAAACTATAGAAAGATAATGATGATGCATAAATGTAACAAGTGTGGACTGTTTTGTTGTTGTTGTCGGTAGGAATTTGTTACGGTAACAAAATGGGGTTAAGGCTTTTAAAGCAATTCTGACGCTGTGAGTAGATACAAAAAAAGTAGGTATTTTTGGTCCAAATGAAGGTTTATATCAGCCAATTGAAGATGAAGTTACAATTTGGTCAATATAGCAACGAGGTGTTGTTAAGGCTATCTGAAATACCGGCAAACACAGAAGCAGGCACACTTAAAGTGGAATGAATTGTATTTAATGCCTATTATTATGACTCTTGGCTTGACTCTTTCGATTTAGATTTAAACATTTTAAATCTACAAATTTTAAAATCTGCATCTGATTAAATACATCATAATAAGCCACGTAAAGCCTTATATTATACAAAGAATTTCTTCGGAAAATAACTAAATAAATAAATTTGAGTTATTATTCGGATTATAAATCTCGCAGTTGCCATTGCTATTGAAACTTTAATAAGCTTTTGTTACAGATTGTTGATTTTATTATTATATTTAAAAGTGTAAACAACGTTTCTCATTTTTTTTGGGTGCTAAATGCATTCAATACACCTAATCTGAAAACCCAGGGGGGTGTTAAAAAAAGTTCTAGTGGCGGGTAAGCCCTTGTTACGCCTATGCTTGGCACTGAAAAGACAATATAGTGAGTGTTCAGGGCAGATCCACAAAACGCCGTCACAAAACACCACAAATTGTTCTACAAACTTTCCTTTTATGTTAATAATAATCCTACGAAAGATATATTCCATTTCCATAACTGATACATTAATAGTGAACCTATAATTGGACTCATAAACTACACGAATTGTCTCAATGAATGAGCGCCTGATGATTATATTTTATGTATATTCAAAAAAGGCTATCGAAAATTGCTAAATCAACATTTTGGTTATAGGATTTTTAGAGCTTGATTTATGAAACCGGAAGCATATTTTATCTCTTATCACTGTAGCGGTATATCTGATAAATACACTGATTAGATAATCGCCGCGATCAATATACTAATATCACCTTAAAGCTGCCTTCGTCAGTGAAATATGGCAAAAATGTAATGAAACCATTAGCGAGTTCGATATTCGACACGGATTCTTCAGCAAAGATAAACCATAATGAGACGTTTTATTCTATACCAAATTTTGGGGAATGACGATAGTCTATTGTGGTTATAGCAACTAGTACAATCTTCAATAAAATGCCATATGTCAGCATGTGCGAGCTAACGATATAGATATCATCGGCCGAAAACTGCGAGAAGTTTCAGCAGCCTTCTCAGGCATCAAGAAGTAAACGGAGAGAAAGGGTCTGCTGGACAAAACCAAGATGTTTGTTTCACAGGTAAGTTTACGAAAATTTTTTTAATTGTTCTAAGCTGACAAATTGCAGAAAATTACCTAAACAAAAATCGATTAATTCAAGAGAAGACTTTCAGATAACTCTACTTCTGTGCAACATTTTGTTATTAGCAAACTACGATTAAGATGAAAGATGCAAGATATAATTATGGAAAAATTTGTAGTCAGCTTTGAAAAATATCATTAACGAATTGCTACCAGATGTAGAAGAATAGTTTCAATAAAAAAATAAATAAATTTAGATAGTTTAAAGAAATGTTTGAATATTCTGCAGGTATCATATTACAACAAATAGAGAAATTAATTAGAGATAAACTTTCACTACCCCTCCTTTTTCTCTCCAAAATTGTCTCATAAATTTTGTGAAAATACTCGTAAGAAGAATACCAGCTATTTCATTCGTCAAGTGCAATTTCAAATACAAAAATATTGCTTGAGTCAAAACGTTAGCTATGGGAAAAGAGAGGATTGCACAAAATTAGGTGCGATATTGATTTCAAAAATAAAGAGTGAGAACTGTTGATTGTGAGAGCGCTTTTCATTCACTTTTCTACCACAATTGTGAGCTACGTAACACAGGGTGGTGCACCAATTGTGATACAATAAATTCAGTTTTATTTTATGCAATTTATTAACTTTAAAGATCGTAAATTACCTCCATGCTCATTCACACATATGCGTCACTTGATCGGAAAATTATTCATTACGTGATCGTCTCAATTATTGTTTTAATGGACTGCTTTAATTCAGTTAAATTCCTTGGTTTCATTTTATACACTTCTTTATTGACACAACCACATAAAAAAAGGCTGGTGCAGTCAGATCAGGTGACCTTGGGGGCAAGGGAAAAGTGGAGTTTCTGGATATTAACTTGTTTGAGAATTTTCGTTGGAGTTCCGCCGTAACCGGTCTGGCTATGTGTGGAGTAGCTCCATCTTGCTTGAACCAAAAGCTGTTGAAACGGATATGTCTTCGCGACAGTTTTAGGTAAAAAAAAAACTCTTTCAACATCTTTAAATAACGGTCCCTATTGAAAGATGACAGTTGGCAGTGGCACGATTCGTGCGTCACTCTGTAGTTGATTTACAATGTCAAGAAAATCGCATTCCTTGTCATGTCATGTAATTTATGTTTGCGATTATGCACAAATTTTTATAATTGTCAGATATTTGGAAATGTCAGGGTTGCTCCGTACACATTACCTGTGCAAAATGAAGAGATATTCAGATGCGAAGGGATGGCAACTGTGAACATGTTGCAATTGCTTTCTTAAATTTGTTAACTACAAAAATTCAATGGCGCGCACATTAGCAACTTTTGTAATATGCAATGTAATAAAAATATTTTAGTTTTAAACATTGCAATCTTTCTGTTATATGAATGATGTCACGGCGATACCAATAATCCCTCAACAATTTCGCAGCCATGTTCATTCGTAAAACTAATATTTGATTTCTCACCAACTTGTTGAAATATTAAAAATTGGTTCTCCGCCTAATGATATCAGCCTGCAGACATTGGTATTAGGCCAGATTGAATTTCCATTGTCTAGTACATAAAACATTGGTCAATACGACTCGAGCCTAATACACGGATGTCTCAAAAAAAAAAAAATGCTGACATCCTAATGATATCAAAGGACATTTGGTGATGAGAGAAATTTGTTCGAATGGATACCGGATTTGTTAACAACAGAACAAAAATATCAACATGTGGCTGATACAGAACTCCGTTTGGAGGTTATGATGAAACGCTTTCCAATTTCAATAAACTCGTAAGGCAAAGATCGGAAATGAATGAGATTATATTTTAAATTTGTATTACACTGGGTTATATTTTTCGGTTTGAAAAGTAAAGTTAAATAAAGGACATATAAAGCCATGACTTATATGAAACTTTTATTTCGTTATACTATTTGCACATGGCCATTATGGACAAAAAGAACTCCTCTGAATTGGTTGCAGCAGTGGGTCCTTTTGAGATAGTTTTCAAACACGTTTTCGGGCTTTTTGAATAGTATTTCGGCCATAACTTATATATAGGTTGTTTAAATGCTCCAACGATTAAGAATTATCCGCGTATTGGTGGCCAATTGAAGTCGCCAAACCGTGAACCGTTATGTGGCTTGTGGCACCATCTTTTTGAAACCACTTATCATCCAGCTCATAATCTTCAATGGAAGGCCAAAAAAAGTCGGTTTTCATACGGCTATAGCGCTCTGAAATGAAATTCGGATTATCTGCCACACTTTAACCAATAGAAGCGATACTTTCGGCAGTGCGGTGATGCAAAGGCCTGACTACATCTGTAACGCTTTCAGTCTCTTTAAATTTCTTTACAATCTTGCCAATTCCGCGTACAGTAAGTTGACTATGACGACTATATTCGTAAATGGCAAACCTTTCACTAAGTAAATAACACTTCAGATGAAAGGTATTAAACAGCTGAAAGCCTTCCCAGACCGACGGTTTTAAAACCATTAAGTGCATAACGTTAGCAAATAAAATGACATGCCTGAATAGTCGACATGACATATGACACAGGTTAGCATATTTAAAAGTAAACACCTTATTATTTATCAACAAAAAATCTGTTCTCTGACCAAGAGGCAAACGCCAGAGTTGGGTCATATTAAAGGCATTTTAAAGCATACTCTATAATTTTTTCTATACTTCAGCTGAAGAATTTGCTTTCTTTTTCGACGTGCTGTTTTAGTTCCACCATAAAAGCAGGGGGACATTTGAGTCGTAGTTCTGCTAGTCACTAACTTTTATTGTTAGGGAAACATATCCATTCTTATTACTAGGATGCATTTTCAACATTTGCGAAGATTGAAAAAAATAATATGCTGTGGACGCCGGATATAATCAAAATATGCAAAATAAATGCGCTGTATTAATAATTCCTTTGGTCACAAAACGCACTCTTTTTTAATTTTTACCGAAAAAAACGTGGTGGAGATTTTTGGCAAAATCATTGTAGGGCTGTAACACTTCGTATTTAGTTAGACTTTCACGTGCAGCATGTGATTTTGGGGTGGTATTTGCTTACATGGATTTTTTATGCGGTCACTCAAATGCTACAACACATGCATGCAGTCACAATCCTCAATAAAAAAATATTGAATGATCGTTATCCTTGAAATTGTTGAAACGTGCGTGTCAAATTTTATTTCCTCTTCTGTTTGTATTATTATTAATATATATTTTTTGCGGATTTCCACAGTTCTTTTTTTTTTCTATTCCATAACCCTTTTATATCGATGATGGTTGTTTGGTTTTTATGTCGATTGGTCATTCAATATTTAAGAATTAATATTGAATGCTTAGATTTTAGAATCAATAAAACCATTTGACACCGATTCCAAATGGTTTTCAATGAAATGGCAATTTTATAAATAAGGATTTTCAAAATGATGAACAAATGTTACACATCCTTTGGGATCCGTTACGATATGTTGAACAGTTGGCACATGCAGTTCATTTATTTGAAAAGAAACAAATACGTATACAACATTTCATGGTTGTAGAAGTTTAAAATAAAATTGTTCAGGCCAAGAGCAAAACGTTGATTAATTGTATACCGCTAAAAATATTGTTCCGGTGAAGTCAGCTTATTTCACAAAAGTGCGATTTAACATTAGTAATTAAACTTTGATTGTGGTCAAATATCTATAGTATGCACCAATGTTACATATAAAGGGTTGCCATTTTTGATTTCAAAGGTAAAGTTATATAAAACAAACACAAAGTTATGATTTTGATGAATTGTCATTAAGTACGAAATACAGTATCATTTAAATGGCCGTCTCTGGATCGGTTGCAGCAACCGATAGTTTTGAGATAGTTTTCGACCACTTTTTCGCACATTTCGGGCAATAACTTGACGAATGTTGGTTTTCAAATACTCCAGCCTTTGGAGATTATCCACGTAAACATGGTCTTTCACGTAGCCCCACAGAAAAAGTTGCCTGTTGACGTCACCAAAACTTGAAATTACATTTTCTGGGAACCAAAATCAGTAGTGTTGTGTGGCTCGAGGTACCGTTTTGTTGAAACCACATGTCGTCCTTCACTTCAATTGCGCCCTAGCGGTTCTTCCAGCGCCATTTTCAAAGAAATACGGCCAAATGACACCTCCAGACCGTAATGCACATCAAACATTCACTTTTTCTGGATGCAACGTTTTTTCACAGCCACTTCTGGGTTGTCCGAGGCCCAAATGCTACAATTTTGCTTGTTGACGTAACCATCGAGTGAGAAATGAAGAACATTTTGTTCGAAAAATCTGCATTTAAAGTCTGTTGGTGTAGCACCTAATCAGCATATCTAAGGCGTTGTAAATAGTCGGCCGGCTCTAATTGTTGTGTGAGGTGGACTCTGTATAGACGGAGCAAATCAAAATACAAAATACACCATAAAGGGCCGTAAGATAGGCCCAATTGCTGAGAACGTGGAAGCCGTGGAATAGACAAATTCGAATTATCCGTCACACTTTCACTAACAGAAGAGATCATTTCAGCAGTGTGTACCTTGCGATGATGCACAGGCCTGACCACATCTATAACGCTTCCAGTCTCTGCAAATGTCTTTATAATCTTGCCAATTTCTTGCACAGTATGTCGAATATGACGACCATAATCACACCGTAATGCACGAAAAGCATCCACGTTTCAATCACCATTTTTGTAGTAAGTTTTAACTATATTATTTTTGTTAAATGATCCATATTTGTAAATGGCAAACCTTTCACTTAATAAATAACGCTTCAAATGACAAGTATTTAACAGCTGACAGCCTTGCCATATCGGCGGTTTTGAAACCAATAAATGGTTTATAGATCACTCAAGCCGCGGTTTTAGTTCAGTTCAGTGGATCATGTTGGAACAATATCTAAGCAAAACCACATTTGCTCCGCATGTAACTCGTTTAGTATCTCTCTTCTAAATTTATTTAACTAATTGGAACGTATCCAAATACTTTTAACAAATATCTCAAGCACATCATCTTTTTAAAAAATTGCTGGTGAAATATCGAAAAATCGCAAAACCTATGCTTCCATGCAGTCTGATCGCGAAGATTTCTAAATAAAACTTAATTCATTTCAAGGTGTATTTAAAATAACTGAGAAACTCTTGCCAAATACTTAAAGGGAGCTTCATCTGCTGGCATTTGTGTCGAAAGAATTGGTAATTACCGCCATATGTCATCAATGGACGGTGTAATAATGTTGCCAAAATTAAAATATGTTACACATAGGGCGATCTATCAACCACCATAGATTATGTTGTTTTGCTTATTGCGAACCCGACAAAACATGACTTCTTGGTGGTTGATAAAATTTTGGATATTCATTGAAATAGAGTTTAGGATACGGTGCGTGTTAAAAAACTTCTGATTGAATAGCTGTTATGAAACTCTTGTCTGAAATGCTTTATGGAATAACTGAGTTTTGCCTATTTTAATATTAGCATTCTATGATCTCAATAAAGAAGAGATCTGCAAAATATATTTTTTTTCAGAAATTTTATTAATTTTGAGTTAATAAGACTATAAAAATTTTCCATTTAATAGAAATTCGATCTACTTACATGAATCTAGTCTTTAAAGCGGTGACCTTTACGTTATTTTAAGTTAGTTTCTGATTTGATTTTGTGCTTTTCTCTAAAAGCACATCGCAATTTTAATTTTGATTCACGTATAATAGAAACTTTTGACTTTACGCTTCGATGCGCAAAGTTCAACAAACGCCCGGTCTGAAGCTCATATTTCCCTTTATAAAAAACACATTTTTTAAAAATTGTATTTAGTTTGTTAGTTGGACCAATTCGTAACATCGTATCTGCAAGTTCTGGCATTATGGGCAACGTTTCGACGACGTTAATGAGTGTAGCAAGAAGACGGCTTCTTCTTATACAAAATATGTAATTTTTTCACCAATTTACGCTGAAATTTCCAACTTTTTAACATTTTTTAACAACTGTGCTCGCAGTTGACGTGGTCTCTTCAAAAGTTATTGAGCTCGGAAGACCTTTTCCAATATCTGTAGAACACCACCACATATAGCTTTAAGTTAATGATTAAAAAATGTAATTGTTGAAGAAAGAGTACTAAAAATGGTCATTAATTTCAATTTGTGTTAAATGCTTATAGGGGAAATGTTCATCCTAATGGGCCGATTATGCCCACCTCTGATCTATAACTTAGAGAAAGTTGTACCAATCTATCGCCTGATAAGTGGGTGTAACTGAAACGAATACTTATCATGCTTTTTCGAAGAAATTGGGTTATTTTTTCATTATTTTGCAATAATGCAAATAATGGTCCTTTCCAGGATATTCTCAATATAATACTCATTTTCTTAGAGAGAGGTACAGGCCTTCTACGAAGTGTGATTTTTTCAGTGTTCCAATTTTCGAACTTAACCTCTTTAATTTTTATTAGACACTTCTGCAAAACACAAATTGTTGTTGTCAACGACAAACGTTAAGACAGGTTTCGTAAACCAGAGTGTTGACATTATTAGACTCTGAGGCAAGTTTTTCTTCAACCACAGTGTTCAAAGCAGTTTCAAACAGTTTTACACTTTTAAGCCAAATTTTAGTTCTAAAGCCAAATTAGGAAAGGTAAACAAGCACTGTTTGCAATTTATAAATATAGTGTTATCCATTTAGTGGTTTCAAAACTGCCTGTCTGGCGAAGGTTTTAAGATGTTAAATACATGCAATCTGAAGTTTATTTATTTAATGAACGGTTTGCTATTTACGAATTTGGATCGTTGAACAACCGAACAACATTTTCTTCACCGATGAAACTCATTTCCCACTCGTTTACTACGTCAACAGGCAAAATTGTCGCATATGGGATTAGAAAAAGCCAGAAGTTATTGTGGAAAAGCCATTGGATTCGGAAAAAAGTGAGTGTTTGGTGCGCATTATGGTCTGTAGTTGTCGTTGAACCGTATTTTTTTGAGCTACAGAAGATCCACTGCTGTAATCAGTCCAGAGGCGGTCAATTAAATAACTTTGTATTTCATACATAATAGCAAGGTTCAAGTATTATAATCATGGCTTTATATGTGTTTTATTTAACTTCACTTGAAACCGAAAAATGCATTACCCTATATTATCGCTTATTTGAGTTGACATTTTCCAAATGAAACACAAAACAAAATGATCCACAAATTAATCATGATTTAGAATGGAAATAATTTACAGTTTTGATTCGGGTTTATGAAACTGAACCAAAATTTAATATTACCTAATTTCAAATCGGTTATCAGAATCAGAATCTAAAGAAGGAAGAAGAAAAAACGGTTTATGATTTAGAATCGGATATAAGACAGTAAAACACATCAAAAATTACTACATACTTCAAGAAACGATGGTGGGTGTAGCATTTGATACAAGAAAAAACCGTAACACTGGGAAAGAATCGTCTAAAGTACCAGATATCGTGTCCAAAGAAGGCAAAGTTGCGCAGTTGTAGTATTTTGCATCGCTCCTCCTAAACGGCTGGACCGCTTTGCATAAATTTTTGTATATGCGTCTGGGTGGTACCCGGGATGGTCTAGATTTACAATTCGGTCCATTTGGACAAAGGGGCGTGGTACCTCTCATACAAACAAACAATTAAAAATCAATTATTTCTGCTCCTGCTTACGGTATTTGAACAAAATTTGGTGCGTAGGTTTGGTGTACATATCTTAAGTGCTACTGTAAATATGGGCGGGATTGGACAATGGGGCGTGGCACCTCCCATACAAACCATAAATTAAATATCCAATATTTCTGATCCTGTTTACGGTATTTGAACAAAATTTGGTACATCGGTTTGGTGTACATATCTTAAGTGCTGCTGCAAATATGGGCGGGATTGGACAATGGGGAGTGGTACCTCCTATACAAACCACACATTAAAAAAACAATTATTTCTGCTCCTGCTAACGGTATTTAAACAGAATTTTGTATTTCGGTTGAGTGAACATATTTTAAGTTCTTCTGCAAATATAGGCGTGGTACCTCCCATAATAATCTTCTTTATGTATATAATTCTACTGTACGTGTGTATGTCGCTGAACTCATACTAAACGGCTGGACCGATTTGAATAAATTATTTTCAGTGAATATTATTTTAATTCGTTGAGTCGCGCATCATTTTCTGAAACAAAATTAACGTTTAACAAAAGTGGTTTGTTTTGCTTCGAATTGGAACACAACGAGTGCGGTGTCATTGTAAACAACACAAATTTGAATCAAGCCACAACTACGGCCACACAATTTGAATGTATTGCATTAGATGCGTTTCGTATTTTCACATTTAAATTTGTTTGTACTGTTTCTTTACATATTTTTGGTGTCTTATTTTCAGTGAATATTAAGTGTATAACATTCACATATAAGTTATGTATCTACAACAATGCCACGTCTTCGTGGACGAGGAGGAAATATTGGTCGACGGACTTCAAACTCACAATTACAGCACAACCGTCGGTTAAATACATCGGTACAAGATCAATTGACTGACAATGGAAATGTAATAAATTGGACTGCAATCACACGTGCTAATGAAAGTCAACATCATCGCAATGAACGCGTTCGAGCTAATACATTGAGACAAAGACTGACCGTCAACGAGTCATCGACACATTTAGAACACGCAAACAACAGCGTGTTCAAGTGCATGGTGGCCTTTCTTATTATAATAGACCGATTGGCATGAAACATTTCCAATAAAAATAAAATTTGAAGGCAAAGCAACGTTTGCCGGATCGGCTAGTGTAGATATATCTTTCTTCCAATTTAGGACTAAAACCGGATGAGATAATGTCGGACATTCTGGTATCTCTTATGCACAATACCGGATTTGACCAAAATCGAATTTTCGTCAAATTCAGAATTGTTAGACTCCGTTAGGCTAACATAAAATCAGTTCTAATATTTAGTGAAGAGTAACAGAACAGATCTGGAGTAATCTTCTAGACCTCTTCTTGTACAGCCTACATTAATACCTAAAATTCATTTGTCATGACTGCTTTTCGAATACATGAATATCGCCTTAAATACATTTGCCATGACCCAAACTGTTCAACAATTATATAGTAAATATGTCGGGCCTTGGCCTTTATGTACGAATCGCAAATAATTTAGGCTAAAAGTATTCATAAGTTCAACTGACTGAAATTTCTGTAATTTTTTTAATATGAATCTCTCTGCGCAAAGTAGATACATTTCTTTGTAGTGGCGAGTTATGTTTTCATTCCCCTGCCTAATAGGATATAAATTAAAAAATGACATATAAATCTTACACAATAATTAACACAATAATACAATTTATAAATCTTTCATTTCATATGAACACATATCTGCAGAAAATGTTTATCCGCGTTAGCAAGTCCTATTTTCGTAGAATATTCTACAAATCCATTTCAAATGTTTTCGTTAGTTTTAGGGAATTACAAAAAAAAATCCTTAGAACGGATATTCACAGAGTATCAAAAAAAGGATTTGTTACACAAATTGGCCGATTTGATGCCATCTTGAGAGATAATTGGATAAAGGACACAAATGATATGCTGGAGTTGAACAACGAGAATTCTTGTCCTTGGTAATCTCCACATTTGATGGCATCTTAGACTACAAGTTACCTATTCAGTAGCCTTTTTTCAATACTTAAAAAAAGAATGAGAAGAACTAATTAAAATTCGAAATTGAATACTACTGGCAAACATTTCTTCTTAAATTGCACTGAAGATATGTGCACACAAAGAGTAGCAATGCAAGTATTTATATTTTTGCAATTGATTTTGGACGATATGTAAAAAACTGTTAATTATCCTGTAATGTAAATTGTAAGCAATATAATATTTTTGTGAAGGAATCTTGTACGAGTATATATAGAAGAAGACTGTAATTAAGGTTATCTTTCACTATAAATGATTTACTGAAACTTATTGTTTGAATTAAAAAAGCGATTTGACTTGCATTAAAAGGTTTTACTTCGATACATTCTTATGTTGACCGATAAATTTATGGCCAATTTCTAAGAAATCGGTTTACAATCGTTTATATACTTTGATTGCAGGAAAACAGAGATGCCAAATTGGTACAGTCAGTAAGTCTATTAAATTGATAAATTTCATGATCATCTAATTGAAAAAAAAAACTCATATTCCGCCTGGTTTTACTTCAAACATCTTAATAAGTGGTCTTGAAAAAAGACGTTTATTATATTGGTGCAATAATGCGTTAACCCACAATTAAATTTTACAATTTTATTCAATGTAACAGACATGAAAGTCGTAGCACTCCGTACAATAACATGGATTAGAAGAAGCAAAGAAAAGGAAATTCGTGACAATAAAATCATAAATCATAGGCAGTTGGACAACTTCTATTTCACAAAGATGTAACGCTCGTTTAATAAGAATTAAGAAATCATAAGCATCAACATTTCGTTTGTCGTATCTATGCTAAATCGCACACGAAATCTTACAACCTTTTAAAAGAACAAAGATAAAGCAATTTTCGACAATTTTAAAAAACCGATACCATAAAACTATAAAATGTTATAGAAAGTCTCCATCCAATAACTGCCTTACTATGGGTGCTTTTTTAGATTTGTTCAAAATGTTAATGAAACGATTTTCATTTTCTTAGTTTCTCTCTGTATGTCAGTTAAAAGTACAAAAATTAAAAATGTCGATTGATTTATGACTTTATAGCTGCAAATTGTGCTCAATACAGAAATGTTGTAAATTATGAAATGAAATGCATAAAAAGTCCAATGTCTTTAAAATATGTCTGCTACAAAATGATTAATACATTTGTATTTTCCGGGACATTTGGAGTTTTTATTATTTTATTTCTGTAAAAACAACAATTTTCTTAGGATGACATAAAATTCATTATTTTATATTTTACTGCAGCAATCATAAATTATCAACTGGAAGGGGGAAAACGCTGTAAGTGGAGAAAAAATGAACATAGAAGAAGAAAAACTCAAAAAAAACTAATTATGCAAAAGAAATTTAATTACATAAACACCCACTCACTGAGCTATACCTTCTTCTCCTCTGCTTTACAACGTTGCCTTTAATTTAATTTGTTCTTTATTACGAAAACAATAATTAGAAAACTTAAAAAATTTACTTTATTTTCCTCCCATTTATTTTCGAGCTGTGGATCTCGTCGTTTGCATTGCAGTGAAAAGAACTGTCTTTAAAAGACAAATTATGATTTGTTGAATTTATACTACAGCATCCTACTTGAACAATGTTTTAATAGTCCAAATAACTAAACATAAATTTATTAGGTTTTCTGTGAAATTGTAATAAAGCACATACGACAGTCGTATATTAATAAAAATGATGATGACGGTATGACATTTTTAACAACAAGCTTTCAGCATTATAAGATTCTTAATCAAACAGAACCATATATTGGGCTATCCACTTTTCCGTTTCAAAAGTAAAGCTAAATAAAACACACATAAAGCTATGATTTCGATGAAACTTTTATTTCATTATAATGCTTGGATCTTGCCATTACTTACGAAGTAAAATGTCATTTAAATGAGCGCCTCTGGATTGGTTGCAGCAGTGGATCCTTTTGAAGTAGTTTTCGACCACTTTTTCCCACATTTCGAGTGGTATGTCGGCGATAATTGGATGAATGTGGTTTTTCAAATGCTTTAACGTTTGGAAATTTTCCGCGTAAACATGGTCATTGACGTAGCCACACAAAAAACGTTTAACGGTGGCAAATCGCATGATGTTGGTTGCCAACTGACGTCGTCAAAACATTAAATTACGCCTTCTGAAAATTTTTCGTGCAATAAAACCAAAATCCGTCATGTTGTGTTGCTCGTGGGACCGTCTAATTGCAACCACATATCGTCCAATTCATAATCTTCAATTTCAGGTCAGAAAAAGAGTCGGTTATCATAATCTTGCCTATTTCTTGCACTGTAGGTCGATTATCAAGAACATAATTACTTCGTAATGTATCGAGAGTGCCCACATTTGCTAGTTTTAACTATTATTACGCATTCTTTGGTTGCTAAGCGATCCATATTCGTAAATGGCAAATCTTTCACTAAATAAATAACACTTCATATGACGGGTATTTAACAGCTGACTGCATTTCCAGACCGGCGGTTTTCAAACCAATAAATGGATAACCCTATATTAGTAATTTTTGAATATTATTTGATTGAATTATGCGTTAAACTTTTTCATCTTAAAGGAGTGGACACAGCATTATAAATACTTGTATACTTCCAAACGCAAAAATATAAAATGAATGTCATTTCAAATCAGAGGTTTCTTAATATGGAAACACTTCTTGGTACTACAACCACATGAAAATAAAAACAAGTGAACACGCGCAAAGTTATACTGGGATGTAGTAGAGCAGGCGTTATAGTACTCGTACAGTCGGTTAACACCCATCGTAAGGCGTTCACACTATCCTACCCAAACAAAACTAGTTAGAAACATTAGTCAGGAATGCAAACTGCACAACTGCAGTATATTTAAATAGTTTAATTAACAGGGGTTCTACAGTTCGCTTGTTATACTGACGTTGAGGCAACCTCATGATCTCGGAGGAGATGGGTCTGCGTTCAACCACTCCATAACCCAATCAGCGAACACATGCCGTTGTTCATGTCCGTTTCCCTTCAGCTCTTGGATTAGTTAAATTTTCTAAGTATGCCGCTGCAATCACCCACGAAAAATTCGTCAATTTGGTGTCTGTTAAATACCGGATCATTTTGTACCAAATCGACAGCTTCTGAGATCCCTGCATACTCTCTGGGCGGCGATTAGGTTTCCGACAGATCTTGCACTTTGTTGACTAAGAGTGTTTTCTGATTGTTCACTGAAACAATCGACTGGAATTTGGTCACCAAATATTGGATAGTCGACTAAGAAGTACGAGCAAGACAACTGGGAAGGACAACGCGCATTATTGCCTCTAGACAACATCCATTTTGATAATAAAGTTTTATCACTTGCATCATTTGTTTCTCGACGCAGTAACTTGTCATGGTGAATCGTAATGTTTGAAAAAATAGAAAATAGGAAACTTAACATATAGGTAGATGAAACAATATAATCGCAATGAACTGTCAAAATATACCAATCTGTATTGGAGAACTCATTAGAAGTACAAAACATAAACAAATGCGACGATAATTAGGGCTTGTGATAATATCAAACCATGATTTGGGATATGCACAAGGAAGCTTACACAATTGTGAAGCTTACTTCACTGCCATCTAGGAGACGGTCTAGGGTAGAGAGAGGATGTATTCGCATACATCATTTACGAGTATATTGAAATCAATCCAATACAAATAAGGCTTGCATTTGTTTCGCAGTTATATCAAAACGTTTAGCGGTTATATCACTATTGGACGGTTCGTTTACAAGAAATCTGTACCAAAAAAAGAATCTACTTGGTACATTTTAAGCAGGGTTGGTGTGCTATTAAATTAAAGTTTATACGAAAAAATGAATATAGTTAAATTCGAATCATAATTGTAACTTTGAGCAGCCCAATTTTTATAAGCGCTGTACAAATCAGGGGTCAATAGTGGTCCTATGAACTAAATATAAATGAAATTTAATGTTTGAATGCTATATCAAAACTCGATTAAACTTCATATCGCCCATTTTCTGCGTAGCTGATCCCTGAGACAATATATATAGGTATGTTCCTGAGACAATATATGTGCTAACTTTTCATGGTATCGATGTACAATTTAGACCTAAACCGCGTTTACATGGATACCACCAGCTGGCTCTTGCTACATTGTATGCAACAAATTTGTTATTTATTACTTAATAAATATTTGTTGAATCAAACTATCTTGGTGAACCAGTACATAAAGCAAGTCTTAAAATTGGTCAAACTAGTTAAGAGGAGAAGAATAAGAACACACCTTCACTGAACTTTTATACAGGAGTAAAGTGTTACCAAGTTCACGGACAGCGCGCTCATTGTTTGATAAACGATAGTTTGTTATATCGATCATAAGTAAAACTTAACAGTTAAAAAAGGTTATCTAAATGCGGTTCAAACGTAACCACGTTATTGCTTTGTTTTTGGCTGAACAATCACCAATCCAACATCTAGCTAATGTTACTGAGAATAAAATGATTTTGTATCGGCCCATTATACGTTGCAATAATATTCGCACCATCAAAAACTCCATGAAGGTAGACAGACAAAAGCAGCATCATTTTAAGAAATGCTCGAAGGGTGCCATTCAAAATACAGGGTTTCGCACCATTTGCCCTACAATAAAAAATTCGAATGGCGTTTTTTTAATGGTATTTCATTTTTTTCTATTGTATAGACAACTCAGTTTTGTTTTATATAACTAATTGGTTTTGGTTAATTGGTTTGATAGACTGCAAATGACCTCCATGCCCATTCACGCATATGCGACATCTGATCAGAAAATTATTCTTTGCGCAATCGACTCTACCATTGTTTTAATGAAATGCTTCAATTCAGTCAAATTTCTTGCTTTCATTTTGTACACCTCTTGCTTGACAACCCCATAAAATAGTGTGGTGCAGTCAAGTCAGGCATTGGGAATTTTCATTGCAGGTTCGCCAAAACCGGTTTGACTATGTGTGCTGTTGGTCCATCTTGCTGGGGCCAAATGCTGTTAAAGCGGATACGTCTTCGGTGTAGTTCTGGGTAAAAAAACTCCTTCAACATTTTTAAATAAAGGTCCCCATTGACACTGTGCGCCATTCTTTATATCCGTCACTGCTGCAAAGGCCTTTATTTAAACTGGTCGATACTTTAACTATTCATCTGAGAAATTTCGAACAGCATACACCACATTCTGTAAAACTGTATCATTAGAGAATGCGACCATGTTTTGGAATGGTGTCATAAAATTATCCATAGATCGGTTATTTTGGATTAATAATTGTCTAATGTTTATTACTCCATTTCTGCAATGGAATTTAAAATTTACTGAATTGTAATAAAGCCTATGGAATGTTCTTTTTTAAATGAATTTAAACCAGCAGAACCTTGAAGTCTACTGTTCTCCCTCATAAGTTTCTTCTCCCAAATTAGAACACCGATTTGCCACCTAACCCACCCGCCTAACACTTCACGACCTAACTGCACTCATGTTTTTTCAATTATTACAGATTTCCTTTTTGTCATTTTATTTGAAAATAAAAAAGAAAATAAACTTTTTTCATTTGCACTTACCTAAAAGTGAAAAGGGATGAGGAGTTGACCTCAGGCAATACTATGAGTTCCGCCCAAATTCTGCTCATTCACCGCTCTCAACAAATCGAAGACGATAACGATTGTTGCAATTGGCTTCGACAGCAAATGTCTTGAGTTCAAACTTTTCTGGATAAGCTTTCGTGCATTCAGTCGTTGCCATCGCCGTCGTTGTTGTTGCTGTTCATATTGTTTCAATTTTCGAAATTAATAAAAACAGAGAATTGTTCAAAGATGTCAAATACAATCTTCGATTTTCTATCGCGTTCAACTTTATTTATAGAAATGTAGCATTTAGTTATTTATGACTTTTTCAATATCTTTCAATGCGCGTTATTAATTGAAATCATAAAAGCGACAGCGAAACAACAACAAGTGAAATTGTAGGTAAATTTATTCATATAATATTTGTAGTACCATTGTTACTGTTTTTGTTGTTGTTGTGGGCATTTTCTGACAAGGCTTTGTTTGTTAAAATAGCCGTAACTTAAATGAGTGAATTAATGAATGGTGTTGCCAACTTCAAAGGAGAGACATCTGTTGAGCGTAAAGAATTGAACTATGTGAATAGGCGAAATCGAAGCGAACTTGTGATAACAAAAATGAAATCACACAACACGGAATAGAGCACAGAATAATATTTCAATGTTACGGAACCAGTGCAGGAATTTCAATCAAGTGAACTTACTTACATATACTTTCATCCGACGTCCTTTTGTCCTTATCAAAATATTCTCTGAATTATAACGCAATCAAAGAATCAAAATTACAATCTTCTGAAGCCTTCTGCTTAGTAATTACAGACTACTGGTCAATTTTTATCATTCACAGAACTGAATTGACTAAAAGCCTGACGGACGCAAATTTGTATTGAATTTAGTGATATAGAATGAAAGTTATGCATCTCCGATTATATGACTTAAATTAGGTAATACGAATGGCAGTTACTAGAGAGGACGTACTTACCCAGTCAATTTTTTATGAATGTTACAAAGGTATACAAATGACAAAAATTTAAATAATTGCAACCTAACAATTCGGGTTTACATGAAAAAATAAATTTCGGTAAATCGCCCGCTTGAACATGCCAATACCATACTTTTTTGTTCTTAGGACTTAGTTCAACAAACTCATGATGTAGGCAAAATGTTGCTGAATTCAGCACAACTTCATGGAAAATGTGAATCTAAACATATTTGGGTTTAATTGATCATTTGTGTAGGACATAATAAGAAGGGCGTGGCAACGTGATCGATTATTTTTCTGTTTTACCAAACCTTATTTAGTCAATATAATGGATAAAAATCTAAGTTACTGTAATACATTAATTAAGAATTAAAGAAATAAGATTGGATTTAGGAAAATCGGGGAATTTGTAGAAGAGTGACTTGGCAATCATACACTTTTTTATTTCAGCCAGTTTACTTTGACAAGTGCTTATCATGTACCAAAGTTGACCACATTGAGTGCAACCGACCAAAAGATGTAAACTTAGTAATATATACAACTAACTATGTACACATGTCTCGTTCTTACTTTCAAATTGTTAGTTTTAAAATTGCTAATATTTGCAGCTTTATTAGCCTTTAATGTTTAAATAAATCCATTAGAAATTCACGAAACCAAAATACGCCGCACCGGATACATAATTATATAGTACAAGTTTTACTTGACCAAAAAAAAACGTCCAAACGATTTGGATGTGAGATTAATTCTGTTTTA
>JAHXMU010000101.1:7565920-7579410 GCA_019455685.1 Philornis downsi | reverse complement strand
TTAACTTTTGGGTTTTCTATATGATCTCTATCTTCGATGTCGTAACAATACATCTCTGAATTCTCCTGTTCAAAGCAGATTTTATGAACATACTCGTGCATAGGACGATAGCGTGGCGCCAAATTGTTGACTCTTAACAACAGAGTTCGGTCTGCCTATAAATAATCATCGTTTCATTAGTTATTCCTAAAGTTCAGATTGGTGCTCTCGGCTATTCTCATTTCTAAACTTGGTTGACTTCGATTAATGGGAACGGGAATTTTTGAATCGCGTTTTATGTTTGTGTAGGCTAAAATATAAAAAGGTAGATAAACTTAAAGCTAGGCAGGCGCCAGAAGTTCAGCCGAGCTGAAGCTTACTTACTCACCATCGTAGATTTGCGGTCCACAGCGTCATGGACAATGCACTGACCGTCAGATGGGAAGACGTGTCAAAAATAGATTCTTCCCGTACATAATAATTAATTTATTTTATTTGGTAACTCTTTTTTGGAATTATTCAACACATTTGTAGTGGTCCTTTACAAATTTATACATATAGTTACCTCCCGTATTTACCAAATATGTCGTGATATATTACTTCTACAGGGTGGCGCACCAATTGTGCTGCAATACAAAACACAAATTACTTTTCTTTAATCAATTTATTTCTTTCTTTTGTTTTCATTGTATAGAAAATGCAATTTTATTTTACATAACTAGCCGGTTTTGCACATGAAAGGCCATAAATTACCTCGATACTCATTCACGCATGTGTGACACCTGATCAGAAAATTATTCATTCGGGATCGCCTCAATGGACTGCTTCAATTCAGATAAATTCCTTGATTTCGGTTTGTACACCTCTTGCTTGATACAACTACATAAAAAAAGTCTAGTGCAGTTAGGTCAGGAGATCTTAGGGGCCAGCGGAAAGTGGGGTTTCTGGTTATTAATTTGTTTGGGAATTTTCATTGAAGCTCCGCATAACTGGTCTGGCTATGTGTGCAGTTGCTCCATCTTGGTGGAACAAACTACTATTGAAAGATGTCATTGACATTGTGTTTAAAGCACGATTCGTGCGCCATTCTGAAGTTACCTAATGATTACAACAATTTAAAAAAAATATCAAAATGAATTTAGTCTTTTTACGAGACCAATTATTCCAATTGAGATATGTGCAAGCCATAGCATCGTGGATGATCTATCGGCTCATCGACATATCAACGCCTAATAAAGGAACGTAACAAGAACGTCCCTTTAATATATTATATATCGATTTAGAGCTTTCTTTCACATGAACATGGATATTTTTTTAGATTTTGTTGAATAGCCACGCCTCCAACTAAAGTTGTCTCTTAAAAAATATATGAGTAGGGACGGCCTTTTCCAGCTTATACGCAGTATCAACGTATACTACTTTTAATTAATGAATAAATAATAAAACTGCCGAAAAGGGTCATATTTTTCTACAGCTTTGTTCAGTCATCACGTGTGTATGTTCCTTCCGTCTGGGCCGATTCTGAACTTAGGTTGTCTATGAATTTGCAACATCCATGTGGAAATTCTGCTCATCCAGAACGACCTCTATCACGATTTTAACACAAAAAAGAATGGAAAAAGTCATCAGAAAACTTCTTCGACTGCGAAAGTGATGGATGCAACAAAAGATTATCAAGATTGCTTCTGAAGAACTTGGTTATAAAAAATACAACAAAACTTAATGTGACTGATTAAAAAAAAACATGGATTACTGAAGTGCTCAATTTCCATCAGAAAAGCACAAACATTATAAAGAAAGTTGATTCTTCATACTAAAGAAACTTTTTGTTGAAACAGTTAGATGTATTGGGAATACAAAAAAGTCTCCCCCGTTTTTGACAAAAATTGGTCATTTATTGTTAAGAAGACTGTACGTTGTGTGTTTTTCAAAATATTTCCCATCGCTCATCACTACTTTCTCAAATCTTTCCGGCAGTATACGAATACCGCATCGAGAGAAAACTTCAACGTGTTGGGCTCTGCAGGAATAGATCCAATTTTTGCCTTCCTCATTTGATAACTGGCATTGCTCACGCAGGCCAAGTCTCATCGATTGGAACAAGTGGCAATTGGAAGGGGCAATATTTGGCGAATACTGCGGCTGGTTCCCAACTGAAAGTTGCTATGTAGATTTTGATCGGCACCGCACAGTGGGTGGTTGTGAAAAAAAAAATGGAAATAAATCTGTAGTGTGAAAACGGGTGGTCCGATTTTGATGAAATTTCATATAGCAGAGGTGTAGTCGAGTTTAAGTTCTTCTAAAGGGGGCTGCATCACAATGCCTCAAAGATGGGCACATCGGGAATTTGAAAATTTTAAGACGATACAACTTCCTCTAGTTGAGATCTGCAAAAAACTTTGTTTTATATATGTTTTATCTCTTAAATTATCTGATATTTAAAATACAACTCAAGAAACGTAAAAAATAAATAATATTAAAAACGTCTAAAATTAAAAAAAAACCAACTGTTCGAACATAAAACATATCTCCAAATAATACACAAAAAAAGACATAAAAAATATTGTTCATTTTCGATTTTTATGACTTACTTTAGAAAAGCTGACTTTTTTCTTTTTTTTTTTTTTGAGTTTGTTTGTTTATTTAAAACTCTTAAATATATACTATTGATGTGCAATCGCTGTAAATATAATTAAATAACTGTTTATTATTTAGAATAATTTTGAATAAATGGAAATATAGAACTGCCTACTGAAATATTAGAGAAGCTTTTTTTTCTTCTTCTTCTTTTAGTTCATTTTTTTGCTAATAGCAGAAACAAATTTTTTCCGATTTTTTTGAAACTTTCTCTGTTGTATTAATAGCAACAATTCTAAGTATATAAGAAAACGATGTAAAAAAAGAATCACTTAGTCAAAAGTAGTACGTAATTAAAGTTAAAAGTTAAAAAAGGCCTGTTTTTCGCAATTTTTTCTGAAAGAAAGTATATACATTCTTTTTTAATTTAAAAAAGAGCTCCCTGACAAGGTCATAATATATTTATAAGTGAAAACTTTTTCAAATTTTGAATCTTTATGAGAATCAGAACCTACCGAATGGGACGTATTTTTAATAGAAATATCTATTTTCAGCTATAGATTCCCGAAACACACCGCTGATATCAAAAAAAGGAAACCTAGTTTCTATAGCCTGATGTGTTGTGAATTAGTCTGCAAATGGAATTTTTTGCCCGCCACTTAATAGAGCAAATACAGAAAAAAACTAAATTACCCAATTTTTGGAAATTTTTGAAAATTTTTTGGGAATTATGGGATTTTGCACTTATTACCTACATTTCTTTACAAATGCAAAATTTCATTAAAAAAATATTTGTAATTAAAAATGTTATAGGATTTTTTTCATTATTACATTTTTACGAAAACTCAGTTGAAACCATTTCTTCCACTTGTTTTCAAAAAGTGTTCCACGAATTTTACAATTCTTAAAAATGTTATACATTTTCAAAAAGTAGATGCAGTTTCAAAAACACTGATATACAATATACCTACCTTATATTTTCCACAAGTAAAATTGTTGAACAAAAATTGTGCTAAATTTTGCTCGCAGTGAAATTGATATTTTCTACTATAAAGAAGTTGTACATACCTAATGTTTGAATGAAACATACTCCAATAGAATTTTATTTTCCAACACGACATATTTTTATTTGTATTTTTAAATTTATAAAGAGTTACTTCAATTTAGTGAAATAATCTGATTCGCAGTAAATGCGAAATTTCTGCAGCAAATCCAACGTAGATAAAATTAATGAGAATGTCTTCATTTCGAGACTGTTTAGAACACTTTTCCAAACACATTCCGATGTGATATTTATTGTTGAGTAACTGCTAATTTAATTGCCATTTCTTCTTGCGTTTGGTACGTATCCTCCTTTAACGATGTTTCTAATTCCCCGTCTTCGTATACTTCGGGGCTTTCAGTTTGTTTTGTTATCTTCTTAAAAACACTCATGATAAATTCTTTTTATATCCTTTCATAAGAAATAGATGTGTCTCAGATTCATATTTGTTTAAATTAAATGAATAAATCAAAATTTCCCGAATATGACGGTAACTCAGTTCAAAACTCGGCATTTTCCCAAACAAAAAATTTAATATTAAGCATATGATCCTACTAAAAATCGCCAATATTTCCCGGTTATGGTGATGTTAGATATCCAATCTTACAATACATCTTTACATCTGACAAATTCAACTATAATTTATTGGTGGGACTACGTTTATAAAACGCGAATGTTTATTTCTACTCCCAATACTGTCAGTGAATTTGAATAGATAATTGATAAAAAAAAAACACATTCCATTCTATGCTGGACCTCCAAGATTGTTGAAAGATACGAGGGCGGCCGAAAAACTAGATGACCTGACGAATAGTTTGGTCCCAGTAGTTTGAAAAAACAAACACTATTTTGGTGAAAAGTGGTAACCTTATAAAACATATGTTTTAAATTTCAAAGCGCCACGTAGTTTAGTATCTTTATTTGAGTCATCAAAAGTAAACGATCTCAGTGAAATTGAAAAAAAAAAAAATTGTTCACCGTTATGTAATTCAATATTTCCATTTGAAAGGTATCAGTCCAACCAATATTAAAGCAGAGCCAGATTCTACTCTGGCAGAGTTTAAACGACGAGCTACCAAGACGAGCACCAGACACGGTTAAGAAAATACACAGAATGGTATTGGATGATTGTCGGCTGAAAGTGCGTGAGTTAGCTGATATGGTAGGCATTTAAAAAAGGGCTACACAATATACAATGACCCAAGATTTGAAGATGAGAAAGCTGTGCGCCAGATGGCTGCCGCGCTTGCTTTCAATAGCATAAAAACAGCGTCGTGAAGATGTTTCAGTAGGATATGGTTGGTTTGGTGATGTTTCAATGCAATAAATCCGAATTTGTGCATCGTTTTATAACCAAAGATGAAACATGGGATGAGACCACTTCACATCTGAGACAAAGGAACAGTCAAAGCAGTGGATCGGGATGGGAGAATCGTGTCCAAAGATACGGTTCCACCTGCAGGCAAGGTCATGGCATCTGTTTTTTGGGATGCGCATGTGATTATTTTTATTGTTTATCCTCAGAAAGGAAAAACTATCAACGGCGAATATTATGCTAATTTATTGCAGCATTTAAGAAGAAATTTTTTAAAAAAGGTCGCATTTGGTAAAAGAGGGTTGTTTCATCAAGAACATACTCTAGTTCACACATCCACTATTGCGAATGCCGAAATTAATGAATTAAAGTTCAAATTCCTTCATCACACACCTTATTCGCCAGGTTTAGCTCGCTTGGACTATTATTAATTTCCAAATTTAAAAAAAATGACTCGTTGGTAAAAGATTTGCCAACAATGAAGAGGTGGAATCTGCGATTGATGGCAATTTTAAGGAGTTTGACAGTTCTTAATATAAACAGGGTATAGAAGCTATTGAATATCGCCGGAAACGTGTTTCGAGTTAAAAGAAGATTATAATGAGATGTTAAAAAGTAAAGAAAAATTTTCCAAACTTGTTTGTGTCTTCTTTGTTAGCTCAGCTAGTTTCGGAACGCTCTTATTAATTGTATCCAAATGATAATTGAGAGTGGTTTTCAAAATATCCCGTAATATTTTTACATATTTTATTTTTATTTTATTTTACATATTTATTTTATTTTCGTGCCTTTGGCAACTTGGCAAACAGCCAACTCCAAACAAATTCTCTGATCGTAACAAACTTTTTATTTATGAACTAATGTATGTAGATCAATAAATTAAAAAAAAAACTGTGATAATAACATTATTATGTTTTCAAAAAGGAATAGTAGAAACTATCGACGAGTTCAAATATCACTTTTGGGACATTCTACAGGAGGTGACTTTTATATTAATAGTATGCCAATCATTATCGCTATCCCATTAGCTTTAAATTATGAAATGAATTTTCTAGAAACGCTACATTGACATTCTGAAAATCAGTCCACCACTTGCCAGGGGAAAATTATAAACGTTTCTTTTTTCTTTTCGCTTCGACCTTTTTGTTTTGTTTGCCGTAAGTAATAAAATCGAAATGTCGCATATTTTTATGACATTTTCATCTCCATCGTCCTTTCTCTTCTCAGCCGCAGTCACTCTACCCTACTCGATTCGTTTTCGCTGTCGTATTCTCGTTCTCGTTATCGTTTTTATTGTAAAAAATGCAATGTGATTGTGTCGAATGCGAAATCATTGAACTTTTAATGGTGCCCTTTCATTTGTACACCATGTCGCTGGTGTCCTTTTTCCTTCCTCATTCGAAATAGCGTCATTTCATTTGTTCATGTTCTTGTAAATTCAATTGTGCGTCTTTATTGGCCAAGAAAACAAAAAGAAAGTTATTACTGCCGCCATTGGTGTCGCTTTTTTCACTATAACGAAAATTTCATACTTTTTAAAAAGACGTATTACATCTGCAGTCACACACCATTGTTTGTTAATAAATATTATTACTTTGGTAAAGAAGGATACGAAATTAAAAAGCTTAATAAAGTTCTTTTCATTTTAGAGGAAAATATAATTACGTATATGGAATACGTGGGGGCATTGAGTGTTATAGAAATCAGTAGATATAATGATATTAATGATAATATTATAAAATACTAAATTTTTCTCAATTAGATTTTTATTTATTTAAAACCAACGCGGAATTTGCTGGAACGCCACTATAAAAGTAGAATAAGATAACCTTTTTTGTAACCTTAACACTGTTTTAAAATCTAACGTTATATCTAAAATAGAACTTGGAATGAACGGGCAATGCCACGCTTTCAAATGCAATCTGATCCGACTAATAGTTTTGTATCATTAAATGTTATACTACAATTCAATGCAATTCAATCCTTTAATTGTTATTCTACAAAGGACTTACGAGTACACAGCACCAAGACCGTGACACTATCAGTAGAAACCGTAACAAATCTCATGTTTTTATTTTCAGTTAGATAGGAGGTTAGACGGTCTCAGTCTGTGTAGTTTACGTGCGATATCGCAAACTTATTTCTCAATCATAACATAAGGTAATAATGGGTTATTCATTTAGTGGTTTCAAAACCGCCGGTCTGGCAAGGCTATCATCTTTTGAAAACCTGTCATCTGAAGTGTTATTTATTCAGTGAAAGATTTGCCATTTACGAATATGGATCGTTTAACAACCGAACTACGAACTTCAAATCAGAACGCTTTGACCATTTGATAACCGACTTTTTTTACCTGCAATTGAAAATTATGAACTGGACGATATGTGGTTTCAACAAGACTTCTTTTTTCAAAAGAAAAGACCGTCAAAGACCGTGTTTACACGTTTAAGTCAAGTTATTCGCCAAAGGTACCGCCCGAAATGTTTGAAAAAGTGGTCGAAAACTACATCTTTTTAAAATACCGGGTTATCCATTTTTCGGTTTAAAAATTAAGTAGAACACAATAAAGCTACGATTTCGATGAAACTTTTATTTCGTTATAATGCTTGAATCTTGCGATTATGTACGAAATACAATGCCATTTAAATAACCGTTTCTGGATTCTGGATTCCAGTAGTGGATCCTTTTTATGCAATTTTCGACCACTTTTTCGCACATTTCGAACGGTACCTTTGGGAATTATCCGCGTAAACACGGTCTTTGAGGTAGCCCCACAAAACAGTCTAACAGTGTTAAACCGCACAATCTCGGTGGCCAATTGACGTCGCCAAAACGTGAATTTACGCTTTCTGAAAACTTCTCATGCAATAAAGTCAATATCGGTCGTGCTTAATTACATTAAAATTGGCACTTTTGCAATAAGTTTTAACTATTTTTATGCGTTCTTAAGTTGTTTAACGACCCATGTTTGCAAATGGCAAATCTTCGCTAAGTAATTAACACTTCAGATGACAGGTATTTAACAGCTGACATCCTCGTCAGACCAGCGGCTTTGAAAGCACTAAATGGATAATGGTGTATTTTTCGATTTACAGGAAAAACCCCAAGAATTCATTTCCCTAGTCATAGACAAAGTACTTCACTTCAAGTACTATGTCGATATACATAGCTCGTTTTCAAGTGAAAAACTGTATTTTCTGCGCATTTTTCAATGACCACGCCCACCAGGCCGTCTCAGAGAAAAGTATATGTCAAGTCTACATCACGTATAGCACAATATATTGCTTTTAGGAAAATGTTAATTTTCTGGAGGTAGGTTTAATGTTTGTGTGAGCAAATTTTTTTTCCCACTGCATCGATTTTAGCCAATTTCAGAAAAAAATCAAATCAAAAATCAAAATTAGGAAAATTTCTGTTTCCTCTCTTAGTCACTTTGATATTATTGTGCTTTCGACTGATGTTTCATGCGAGTCTTTCGCGTTTTAGAAACAGATTGGCAGACTTAGTGTACCTCCCAACAAAACAATACCACAAAATAACGATATTAGAGAAAAATAGAAAATATAAATCAATACTCAATTTTCCGTTATTTGCCAAGTGAAAAATCAGTAGCGCTTTTTGATATATGACTCTATTCGTCGATTTTCGGGCAATAGCAAATGCTTCAATAAAAAATATTACTACTTTTTGGCACTTAACATAATAAAAAGCACTTAATAACTTAATACGGCATACGAAACACATCAAACCAAACTTAAATCGTATAAAAAGCGGAGTGAAGTAATGGATTCCATAAAACATTGGACAGCATCCATAAAGCAGCACAAACTCACACACGCCCCGTTTTCAAAAAATGTTCAATAGACAAGCAAACCCCAGCAAAAGTAATGTATTAAAAAACATTAAACGAAACAAGCTTTTAAGGATGTATTTAATCATAGTGTTTTGAAACCGAAATCAAATCAGGAAAACATAAGTGCAACATTACGACAAAACAAAATGCAGAAATTTCAATCAGTTGAATTAACAGGCATTTCTCGTCATCCATCATTCTTTTGCGTTAGCACAAAAGTGTGCAGACTGCCGGAAGAGGCCTGGTAAATTGCTGGGTTCTTATAAAAAATGCCTTATTAGAAGTCTATCACTTACAAATTAGAGCTTAGAAATTGATCGAACTATATGTGCGGTGCCCTAGGTGCATCACAATTCAGATCGCTTCCATACAATTAATTAAGTTTGCCAAACCAATTGTGTTGCGAGATTAGTGCAATTGAATAAAATATAGGAATAGGAAAATAAATATAGGAATATATAAATTAAATGATATAATATTTGTGGGTGTTACGATGGCGGTCTTAAAACTAGCCGACCTAACAAAGAAAACACAAAAAGTTGGGAAAAATTTGCTTTATTTTCCAACATAATCTTCTTTTAATTGCATATACTTCTTCCAGCGACATTCAATAGAGAATAGAACCCCTGTTTATGGTAAGAGCTGTCAAACTTCTTGCAGTAGTCATCAACCGCGGACCCCATATCTTCATTGTTGGCAAATCTTTTACCACCGAGCCATTTTGTCAAGTTGGCAAATAGAAAATAGTCCGTGGGAGCTAAATCTGGCGAATCAGGTGCGTGATGAAGCAATTCGTACTTTAATTCATTAATTTTGCCCATTGCAATAGTGGATGTGTGAATTGGAGCATTGTCTTAAAGAAACAACACTTTATTTTGCGCCAAATGTGGCCGTTTTTCATAACCGAAATGCTGCAATAAATTAGCATAATATCCGGCGTTGATGGTTTTTTCCTCTCTGAGGATCATCAAATCATCATCCATCCATCCATTTATCTTCGCCTTCTTTGAACACGATTCTCCCATTCCAATCCACTGCTTTGACTGTTTCTTTGTCTCAGGTGTGAAATAGTGGGCCCATGGATCATCCATATTTATAAATCGACAAAAATTAGGCTTTATTGCGGTGAAATATCGCCAAGCCAACCAAACTTCACTGAAACATCCTCTTGACGCTTTTTCTGCTCTATTGAAAGCAAGCGCGGCACCCATCTTGCGCACCCATCTATACGATGTAAATCAGTTTTTGAAATGCCTTCAGCCGACGATCATCCAAAACCGTTTTGTGGATTTTCTTAACCGTGTCTTCCGTGGACACTTTAATTGGTCACTACGGCGTTCATTTTAGCAGGTCGTACGGCCTTGATTAAACTCTGATACCCAATATTATGCAGTCGCAAATGAAGGAGAAGGCTGCCCAGAGTAAAATCTAGCTCGACAACCAATATTAAGGATAGACTGAGGCCTTTGAAATGAAACTATTGAATTACATATCGGTGGCCAATTGTTTCGAATAAAAATACTAAACTGCTACTAACTAATACAACGTAGAGCCTTGAAACTTAAAACATATGTTTTATAAGATTGCCACTTTTCCCCAAAATAATTTTTTTCAAACTACAAGCACCATCTATTGGTCAGATCGTCTAATTTTGGAACCGCCTTCGTACCATGAGTGGTCTTCAAATTTTACCAAATATTATACAACTATGCAATTGTCAAAAATGTTACTGCAGACTACGATTCAGAAATTACAGGAGAAAAATTAAATTCCTATAGATTTGTACATTTGGTATCATTTTTCATTGTTAGGAGCCAAATTTGACAGACTTCTGTACAACTATTTGAAAGATATCAAGAAAAGATACAAAGAAAATGAGATAGATGGGGTGGTTATTCGGTTATGTTTATTCAGTGCATTATTATCTTCGCCAGAGGGCAGTGCTCCAAATTGTCATTTGCTATCCACTGTCCTTCCTTTTTCGATCGATAAATAGAGCCAAACCTGGTCAATTGTTACGTTTTTGGTCTTTATGCACGCTTTCAGGTCCTACCGACTCCTGATGAAAAGTCCTATTTGTTGTGTTTAAACTACTACAAACCATGCTTCGAATTAGTGACAACTGAAAAACACATTACCTTGTATTCCATGAACATGATATGGCAGAGCTTCCCGTATTCAAACAGCCTACATACATTCTATTGTTAGACTCACTTAACGGGACACACAGTTTAACGACGATTCCGAACGCCAGTTTAAGAAGCTTTTACTAGACTTAAGAAATGTCTCAAGGAATAATACATGATTGCATCGGAGCTAGAGCTCACGATCATATGCACGATAGTTGTGTGTTCTAACTATTATCCTGCGGCCGGCAGAAGTGACACTTCGATGTTTTCCTTGCTTTCCTTTTTCTCATGCCTACAATTTTCATGAAAATGTTAAATATACTGTCTTTTGATACCTTTAGAAAGTGAGATTTAACTCAGATTAGCACTCCCAAAAATAATTAATGTAATTTATCAACAATTTCACAAACGGACTTCAATTAAAACTCGTTTTTTAGAGTAAATTTATTTCACTTTTGAAGAAAGGTGCGCAACTAAGTTTTTTTTTCATAAAAGTGCAACTTTATTATGAAAACTTGTTTACAAATGATTCATTGAAAGTATTGCCCATCGCTAGCAACTACTTTTTCCAATCTTTCTGGCAAAGCTGGAATTCCGTCACGGTAAAACTGTTCATCTGTTGAGGCTATCCACGAATCTGGCCATTCCTTGATGTCGTCATATGAGTGGAACTGCTGGTCACCAGTCCGTGTGCCATCGAACGGAATATGTGATATCTGAAGAATATAACGGATGGGGTAAGACTTGCCATTTCAGAGTTTTCAGGTAGGTTTTAACGGTCTTGGCCACGTGAGTCCGAGTGTTGCCATGCTGAAGAATCATTTTTTCGTGCCTCTCCGCGTATTGTGGACGTTTGTCGCGCAAAACTTGGCTCAATCGCATTAATTGAAGTCGATACCGATCTCCAGCCATGGTTTCGCTTGGTAATGAATAACATCGACCTGGTCCCACCAAATTCAGAGCATAACCTTGCAGCGAGAATATTCGATAGAGGCGACGACGGAGAAGCATGATCGGGCAGCCCCCACGACATTTTTTGTTCTTGGATTACTGTAATGAAATGGCTTGACGGGTAACACCTAATACTGAAGCAAGCCCTACCTGCGTTTGCAATGGATCCCCATCAAGCAACGTCGTCAATTCAGCGTCTTCGAAAGTTTTTTGTCGACGCAACCGATCTCGACATGTGGTTTCACTTGAAGCAGCATCTCCGTAAACGTTTTAAGACTCTCGATGAGCTTCAGCCGCTGTTTTCTTCAATTGAAAGAAGTAAATCTATACGATATGACGATGTTTTGGCACAAAATCATACTTACTCACAGAACCAGTGCTAAAATCGACTAGCGCTTACAGCTGGCGCCCTCTATTAGCATACAGCGGGAACTTGCGCGTCTTGTAATTAAACTCAAAATACTGATATAGGAAATAAAAACTCATTATTTTTGCAACAGATGGCTTCAGTAATCTGTATCTAGCGTTGCATTAGCGCGATCGGTTTACGCTAGATGGCGTTAAAAAGGTACGATTTCGCGATTTCATGCTCAAAAAAACTATCTCGGATAGTTTTATAATCGCTTAACTCAGTTTTACCTGATAGCAATAGCATCAGTTTTCCTTCTTTTTATTTCCAGAGTCAGTAGCAGCCAATTATGCGCAATTCTGGTTTCGTCTACTCCTTTCCGGTAACATTTATGTCAATGACATTATTGAAAATGTCGATAAAATAATGGGAATGGCCAAATCCGGGTGTCAAGTAAGTAATGTCTTGATTATTTAGGAGCTAAATATCGCACAAAATTGTTTGGAACCACCTGAATAAGGCTAAATGTAAAACCAAGCTCTATATACGAGTATATGGGTGCTACGTGATCTAACGCAAAAAAAGAAAAATCTCACATACCGAATTTCTATATACGTATCGCTCCTAAATCACAGCATCGATTTATTTCTGAAGCGGCTGGTGAGCGGTAATGAAAAGTGAATCACTTACGTCAAGACAAAACGTTCGTAGCCAAATCGTCGGCGCAGATGGAGGCCAAGCCGGGAATGACGATAAAGATATTTATACTGTATTTTTGATTGGATTGACGGGGAAGTATTTATGGCTCTATGGCCAAACTATTAACTCAACCCTCCACTGTCAACAATTGGACCATTTGAATGAATCAATCGTCCAGAAGCGGCCGGGTTTGACCAATAAGAGAGGAAGTGTGTCCTATCAGGACAATTGCAGGTAACACACATCGCCAGAAAGAGGTTCTATGCGTTGTTAAAGCTGGTGTAAACTATACCAGTTTTCAGCCAATTCGGACAATCTTTTCAATAAGACAGGCATTATTGAATTTGCTTCAAAATGTCAATAAGTTATCGAACAAAACGGTGCATATTTGACTTAAGTCTGAACATTTTAACTATAGTGAATAAAGTCTTAAATGTCATAGAAAAACTGAGCGATTTCTTTTGTTACACCTATATTACTTATAAGGGAGTGGTAGGCCTCTCGAACTTGTTCTAATAGCTGCTAAATTTAGGAAGTTGACTTAATTTCGGTCATCAAGTTTTTATATTTGATATACGACCAGCATCAAAAAACAA
>JAHXMU010000101.1:7537741-7565910 GCA_019455685.1 Philornis downsi | reverse complement strand
GAATGATCATACAAATATCGCCTAAAAATTGCATATTTTAGAACTGAGTTCTTTATAAAGCAAATTATATCGCATAGTTTAGTAAAAACATGTCACTTATTTCGTTTAGAAATTGTAATTTTATTAGACAGCTTTGCGAAACCAGAAAAAGTTTAAACCTTTGCACAAAAATCATTAACTTACTTAATTATTTAAATTATATTTTAAATGAAAAACAAATGAATACCCATAATGATGGACAGGTACCAAAAGATGTACCGATTCGCCATAAGATCAGCATGTCTATGTAAAGCGTCTTCTCTTCATATATCTTCCAATAAAATATCCACTGAAAAATATTTTGCAATCACAATCAGAACGGTGCCATTAAAAAGCGCATACAATGGAAAAGTTCCTTCACTTACCTACTAATTTTCACATTACATGTTATTAATTAACGGTGGTTTAATCAATGGTAGTTTAACAAAATATAGGAACAGTCTTATTTTTCAAGAGCTGGGTTTAGTACACATATTTCCATACCGAGTGGTCGTATTTACCGTCAGGTCAGTTGGCGCATCAAAAAAGGTTTCTTCTCCTGCACAACAATCGGATAATTTGTTCGTTTTCCTATGAAATGTATAACTGGTAATGAATGACAATAATGTTAGAATATTAAATATTTGTATTATTGCACATGTGGGTTTTACCTTTGTTTGGTAAAGTTTTTTTCTGCTGGGCCAAATTTACCAAGTGTGTCATACTTCCACATTGTCATCAATAATGGGCCGACTTTTCATGTCAAAAACAGCCTCTTCCCATAAAATCCGTAATATTTTTGTATTTTGCAATAACCTCGCCCACAACTCGGAAAGTATTTCTAAAATATATATGGATTGGTATAAATCTTTCAAATATCTTCCAGTTAATGTTTTATATAAAATTTAAATAATTAATTAAATAAATGGAAAATCCACCAAAAATGCTTATTTTACTAAACTTGCCTTTAGTCTTTGTATGGGTAAAAAATTTCCCACAACTGTCCTCTGTTCTGGCCGGAAGTTTGAACGCGATCTGTCATTTAATTTGTTTACAGCTCTCAATTCATCTCAAGTGAGTTGTACGATTTTCGTAATGGAAAAAAATATAGAACTAAATATTTTACATGATTGGCTGGGTACGTAATGTTTTGATGCTCAACTATTTCCGATAGTCCCGAATTTCCCTTCATTCTAGAATGAGTCAGTTCCTATCGCACATTCATTAAATGCGTGATAACATTGGTTTACCAGTTTGGGACGCAAAGCAGTCTACAAGCTTTGAAATGGCGCCTTCGCAGTGTGTTGAAAATGAACAAAACATCAAAATCTTTCAAAAGTCAACGTGATATTGACCGTTTTCTTTGATAATCACGGTGTTAGTTGGTAAATGGAGAATTTTATTTGGGCGTTGTGTCATCTAAAAAGCCTGATCTGTGGAAAGAAACCTCATAACCTATCTCACAAAATTGTCATTTTGAACGAATGTCTGGCCAAAAACTTAGCAAACAGCATCGTACAGTCACCATATTTGCCTGATAAAGCTCCAGCTAACTTTTTTTTTCTCTCCAAAACTCAAATTATTAGTTTTGAAACACCCTTTTTCAACCGACGGAAGACATAGGGAAGAAATTGTAATCACAACTGAAGTCTTTTCCCTAAGATGCGTCGTAATAAAGTTTTGACGATGTTTGCATTCCCTTGAAGACAATACAGTACATTTTGATGAATAACAAATATTTTATGTTTTGTTCACTAATTTCCCACACTGTTTTAATAGAACATATGTTAGGTATCTATGATTTGGCATCTATCAGTCGTCACCTAACAAAAAATTAATAAAATTGACCAAAAAAATTCTGAAAATGATCAAATATTTTTAGAGGTGCCAGCTATTTTTCTATTGACTAAACGACATTAGCCCGCCTATGATTACAAGACATGGAAAATTATAATGGAAAACTTTAATCTTGTAGTTCAAGCAGTTCGACCTCTACTGCGTTTTCGACCGCCACCTGCTACAATCGACTTACTTTATGGTATCTCATATGATTCTTGTGTACTGACAAACCTATTGTACACTCATACAAAAGAACAAAAATCTAATTCAATTTTATCTTACGAGTCGAACACGAAAGAGATTCTCACTTTCATCAAGTTTACACGTATTTATACAGGATGGCGCAATAAAACGTGCATATTTAAAAAATAGATTAAAAAATAAATACAAAAGGTACGGTTAAAATAAATCTAAAGCATTGTAGAGTAATAAGTGGAGTTTATTTTTTAAAAATAACATCATCTAAATGGTGACCCTCTCTACGACGGCACTTCTCTAACCGCAAACGAAAATTATTGAAAACTTTCTTCAGTAATACTGGTGTAATGGCTGCCATTTCACCACGGATATTCTCCTTGAGCTGAACGATGTTTCTTGGATTATTGCTGTAGACTTTGTGTTTGAGGTATCCCCACAAAAAAAAGTCAAGAGGCGTCAAGTCTGGACTACGTGGGGGCCATGGGATATCACCTCTTTTCGAAATCAGTCTGCCAGGAAACATCTGCTTCACCACCTCCATGGAGTCATTTGATGTGTGACAGGTAGCTCCATCTTGTTGGAACCAAGTTCTGGAATTCACTATTCTTGAACTTTCAATTTCTGGAGCCAAAAATCCGTCCAACATCTCAACATAGCGTTCCGTATTAACCGTGACGTTTTGGCCCCGCGCATTTTCGAAGAAAAAAGGACCAATTATTCCTCTGCCAGAGATTACTGCCCATGCTGTTACTTTAGGACTACGTAATGGTTTCTGGTGTTTGATTTTGGGATTTTCACTGTTCCAGTAACAACAATTTTGACGGTTTACGAACCCATTCATAAGAAAATGAGCCTCGTCAGAGAAAAGGATATTGTCAAAATTGGAAAATCGATTAAGCATTTCATTAGCAAATGCGAGCCTTGCTATGAAGTCAGACTCTTTCAATTCTTGTGTTAATTGCAGCTTATATGGATGCAGTTTAAGATCCAATGTTAAAATTCGTTGCAAACTTCGTCGCGATAATTGTAAGACAAACGATCTCTTGCGAGTCGACATTTGTGGATTTCCTCTTACTGACTCCATAACTCTCTCAACATTGTCTTCGGTTCTAGATGTTCTTGGGCGACCATTTGCTTGTGGTTTAAATGTTGAACCGGTCTCTTCAAAACGCTTTACCCATATTTTAATTAAATTAGTACTCGGAGCTTCACTAATTCGCGTAGTCCATATTCAGCACAATATAGTCGCCTAGTAGCAATATATGAACGAGAGTTCTCGTAAAATGCGCGCACGCAAAATACGCGACGCTTCCCGTCAAAGTGATTCGTAGCGACTAAAACTCCATGAGCCCGCCAACCCAACGACGTAGGCGGCTCCCCGCCCGCGCCTTTTCTACCCCGAAAAAGAAAGATGATGCAATATGCACGTTCTATTGCGTCACTCTGTATTTCTAGATTCGGACATTGAACATCAGGCTGAGATCATCCGACTATTCGACCCGATAATCATATCGTCATAGACGCGTCTATTAATATCGCGCCACGATCGACCACTGCTGGAACTATGTACGTGTCACATTAAAGTACTAATTTTGTTTTTTAGTTATGACTCTCTTCGCATAAATAAGCAATACGTGGAAGTATTCAAAAGTACCCTACAGTTATATATGTACAGTAAAGGCTGTAGTCCAATCGCTAATTAATTAGTGCATTTACAAATTCACAATATACTCCATATTGGTTTCGCCCCACTGTCACTGTGTTAGACATGGTGTTAAATGATTTAAAACTGAAATAAATGAATTTAAGTAATAGAGTCCTCGTATTTTAGCTTTATATATCATATCCAAGGGGTGGCATATCGCAAAACAGCACTAAAACCAGTTGGCGCAAATAGAAAACAAAACCTTTGTATCATAAAAGTACCAGAAACAAACAACCCTTCCGGGATGTAAACCAGTAGCAAATACTCGTAAATAACAACCAAAGTCATACATTGAAATAAAACAATTGTTTGCCAAGAATTATGAGTGTCTATGGAAGTGGCAAATACGCGTACATCCTTAGAAGGAGCGAACAGGAAGAGGAGTTATAATTTAATAAACACATAGACCCTCATATCATTGCACTGGCTTGATACTTTTAGTAGAAACTGCGAATGAGTTTCACTTTTGAGCAAAAGTAACTCATGTTCATGCTCGATTTTAATTGCTCCCCTGATGAACATTTAAGAGGCGTCAATAATGAATATAATTGAGATGACGACGTTGGCAATGATTAAAATAAAACTTTGGGAAAATTACGATTAAAAGATGGGCCAGTCGTCTAAGGATTAATCAAGTCAATAATTAAAAGTAGTGCCTTATATATAGCTTATATTTCGGTTGGGAGAAATAATGTTTGTTTTAGTTTACCGTCCTAATGAAATAGTAAAGAAAAGTTAGTGATTCTGTAATTTAATTTGTGAGATTTTTCCTCTTCTTTCACCAACCCATCATTGTTATCACAATTGTTGATACTGAAGTAGGTATGTTGAGAAACAGAATCTTATAGTCAATTTGACATAATAGCAAACACGGCACAAGATAGAGGAATGACAGCTAACTTCAAGAGAATGCATATTATTTCGAATTTTCTCACAATATCATGGAAAAAATTGCAACTTAATCGAAATCATGATCCAAAAAAGGGTTCTTGGTACAGGTAATGTAGATAAAACATCACACCAGTATAGAAATTTCAATCAGACAAACTTACTTACATATATCTTCATCCAGGGACTAAATCGAATAAAACACTCAAATTTGCATCATATATTAAAATTTTTTATTGGAATCGATAAATTGATCTTTGCCATTTAATTTTTAAAGATAATTTCATGTAAATGTTGTCCGCGGCTCCGTATCAAAATGTCCATTCGGAAGGTCAAGTTTTTCGTCACTTTTTCGAGAATTTCGGCCTGTATTCCACGAATAACTCGTGTTATGTTATTTCGTAAGACTTCAATAGTGTTCGGCTTGTCCACACAGATTAACGACTTGACATAACCCCACAAGAAATAATCTAGAGGCGTTAAATCGCAAGATTTTGGGGGCCAACTCACAGGGCCAAATCGAGAGATAAACTGCTCACTAAATTCATTCCTCCACTTACCCATTGTTTCACGAGCAGTGTGGCATGTTGCACCGTTCTACTGAAACCACATGTCAACCAAGCTCAACTCAGCCAAATGCGGCAAAAAAAAATCCTCGTGGTTGAGTAACATATGCCCAATCGCTGATAACGGCGACGAATTGACATTTCACGATCGTCATTAACACTGGTCGCTACGGCTGCAATATTTTCTTTTATGTCCAACAAAGTAAATTTGGTGCGAAATTAAAGCGGAGCATTGTTCAAATTCAGCTGGATCATTTCAGCTATGTTATATTCATATACTTAAAAGCGTAGAAGTGGCTTTGAACTAAAAAAAAAAACACATAAATATCTAGCTCGTTTTATTTCAATTCAACACCGACTCCCGCCCCATTTGGAACATCCGTTAGTAGCTGTCAAAGTTAAGCTTTAGCACTACTGAATTTCAATCATTGATTTTATTGTTAATAGACTTGACCAGTCAAGAGCAGTGCGATGAAGTCAGTTTGATGACTTCGATTCCAGATTTTGATTGCATAACTGCACACTCAACTCAAATATTGAAAAACCGGTCTTGAAACTTTTTTTTAATTTTAATTTAATTTAAAGTTAAATCAAATTATTACTGGAAATTTATTTTTAAGGCTAGCAAGTTCTCGCTATTTCGTATGCCAAATTCCATTTTTTAATTAAAAATTAATTCAAAATGTAAATTCCTCTGTAATTTATTTATCACTGCCAGGGGAGGGGATTCTCCTTGGCAATTACCGTTACCCTGTAGGTCTATTTCTTTTATGCCCAACATCCGGTTGCGCTCCTAATGATTTAAATTACGAATAATACAGCTTACTTTATTGTCACTGAGGCTCTTTAGTCCAGACGAAAGCATCGATTTTGTTTCTTCTCATTTGGTTTCCTCTGAAAACGCGATTTATATAAAATTACTGTGGTCTTTTTAGCCTTTAGATATAGTCTGGTTCATATTTCAGGTATTTCCTGTTTGAATTAGAAAGTTTATATCTTCGTTATATTCCATGATAGAATACATACTTGCAATTTCACTGTTTCTTCCATTTGATTGTAAGTGGCTGTGCCATTCTTTCCTGCTCACGATAGTACCATTTCAGCACTCATTTTTTCATGTTAGATCGGGTTAGATCAGTAATTTGTATGGAACGTACCAAAAGGGGCATGATTACTTGTTAAAAATTAAATGGATAAGAAATTAAACTACTGAATTTCGAAAAATCGGTCTATTTGTATGGGCTGTACCCGAAAGACGTGCGGCAATGCATTATGTTCTCATTCTGGGACTTTAATTTGGCAAAGACTCTGACCAAAGTTGGTGCAACTAAATAAAAAATACTAATATATAACCAGCACAGTTGAACTGACTTATATATACCTTCACCCAACATCATTTTGCGTTGGTACGTGTTACGAGGTGTATGAGGTGCGAAAATGGACGTGGTGAGTCGGTGGATTATTTAAAAACGCTCTTCTATTATTATTCACAAAACTAAATTTGCTAAATGCTTGGTGTACGCCAAAATTATTCGGAATTAAGAGTAATTAAATGAAAAATATGAATCTAGGATTGTGTGAGTAAAATCATATAATTTGTGTGAGAGTCACCAGAGAGGGCGTGGTTATCCTGTTGGTTCTTAAAATTTTACGCAAGTAACTGGAGCCCTTGATTTAGGGATTTTAGCAAAAAAAATTAAATTTCAACAAATAGACCAATTTCTATGGGAAGTACTGGAAAAGGTGAAGATATGAGGCTAAGAATATATGGGTTTGTACAGGAGGTACTTGAAGAGGCGCGACGAAGCCCACCGTTTACAGTCGCATAATATGCTTCATCAGATGGATGACGTTTACCAATTTTGACTGAATTTAGTTCAACCATATAATAGATATTAATCGGCCAAATGACCCGCTTGTATGATAAGTACCGAAAGGACCAAGGTTAATCCGTGGATTTTGTCAAATCCTGTAGTTATTATAAACAAATTCAATGGATAACAATTTATATTATTCTAGTCCATATAGTCCATTTACAATCCCAATTTGGCTGTTCCCAGTTTTAGCAAGCTTAGCAAAGCTTTGTGACCTCTATCGTGTCCATCAGACGGACATCATTCAATTGACTTAAAAAGTCATGAAACGCATTTGATCAAAAGACACTTGATATTCTAAGCGCTTCCTTCTGGGTGGTATGTTTTGGCCATATCAAATGATATATACCTTCATTCCTTCGGTTGAAGGTATAGTAATACGTGGGTTATATCAGCCGTTTCTATAGGAGTTACCAGCCAATACAATGAATACAAATTTAAATTGCTGCAACCTAAGAGTGTGAAGCTATAAGAAGAAATTTGAATTTCAGAATATCGGTAAATTTGTATGGTTGGTACCAGAAGGGGTGGGTCGGTATAACACTGCATTCTCCAACTACGGTTTGGCGAAAGGTGGCGCCCTGCGAGTTTTGTGAAATTTCAAAAAGGTTTACCAGCTACATAGACGGACATTGCTCAGTCAACTGGGAAAAGTCATGTAGCACATTTGGTCAAAATATGCTTGGTACTATAAACGCTTTCTTCTGGGGGATACATTTTTGGCTTTATCAAATGATATATTCCTCTATTCCTTATGCAGCTACCACACCTCGTTTCGAGAACTACAGATCAGTAGTAAAACTGCATAGCATATCCCAAACAGATTGAAGCTAATTCAGTTGACACCACAGCAGAGAGTTTAATATACCTACGGTTGGCAAACCGTTGGCGAAATGCATGTGTAGAATTTATTTTGACAAACGAGTCATAACTGTACTATTTATCAAATGTTGTTGTTGATTCTGTTTCCTTCTACTTATTGAAAATGGATTATTCTGTGTAAAAAATTGTAACCAGTTGTTTTTTGCCCTTAAAGGCACGAATTTGAATAAATTTCCCCTCATTTCTAGCCTACGGTGATAAGTGCATTTACGCAGCTAATTTGATGATTCGGTCTTCACTTTTTTGTTCTTGGCGATAGATCTAATCCTTAAAATTATGAATTTCAAAAAATTTCCTCTCCAACGTGACTACAGTGTAAAAATAGGGTATTAAATAGCATATAAACGCATCTTCATGATTTTAGTTCTTGCCATTTTTTATGAGTGCTACTATTTCCGTCACTCTGCTAATCTTATTGAGTCCTTCGGCTAAGAATTGCGCCCCTATTTCGTAAAAATGTATGACGCAATGTTGATGATCTTAATGTCGATCCTTTGTATTACTTGATGATACCATTTTCCTTCTGACGCTACCAGTTTTATCCCATAAAAATACGAATTCCGAAAGAAGTTAATTCCTGTTGCGCGCCTATATTGTAAGGTGGATGGACACTCCCAATTATGTCGATATGCCTTCAATGATTAGCTGTGGATAATGATTCTAGGTTTACCCGTTTACTCTGGCTTGTGATATCATTTTAGCCCGCTCAAACAATGATAGGTGGCTGTATTCGGGATTAAACGGCGATCACGCGAACGATAGTTGCGGGCATCGCTCCATGGTCAGTTAAAGGCAAAATTATGTGCCGAATTTTTACAATAGTTCAGACGTAGCCACGAACTACATACAGAAAGTCACCTTTATGTCGGAAACTGCTTAGAGAAATCGCTCTAAGCAATATTTTGTGATAAATTAGATTGTAGTCTGAATTCTATCATCATCAACATTTCAGAAATATGTAGTACTAGCGGACCCGGCGAACTTCGACTCGCCACAATTTAACGCCTTCAGATAAACTCCCGAGTAATAATAAAAAACAGATAGCTCAAATTTCAATGTGATTTATTTGAATAGAATCGAAATCAGTAGAGAGCATTATGATGAACAATATTTTTGATTTGCTTTCCGGCGCAAAAACAAACAACGAAGACGGTTGTCCCCAACACGCGAACTGGCAACGTAGAGCTGACCGTACGAAAAACAGGGAGATTAATCCCACAGACTTCCAATGATTGGCCTTGCGATTTATTGATTGTCATCGCAAAAGCTAATCGAATGGGGAACTGAATCCTCTTGAATTGGTATGGAAGATCAGTTGGAGTTATCGAAATTCGTGGGATAAGGACTTCCTCTCCTTTGAATTTGTCCTTGATGATCGTCGCTTGAATCACATTGTTCATCAGTTTCTTGATGGACAATTGCGTACCATTGCACAATTTCGGATGATTCCGATTCCGCAACATGGGTATGATCGATCCTACCTTCAGCTGTAAATTATGCGGCGGAGTTCCTGGCACATCAAGCGAGTTCAAAAATTCCTTCGGATAGTTTGTCGCTTCATCCTCGTCGGTCACTCTGTCAATAGATTTGTACGAATACAGTTTTCCAGCGATTTGACTTTGAATAACTAAATTCAAGCTATCGACGTCCTTACTCTTAGCTGCTGTTATTGCCAGTTCACTAATCCAATCGAGATTTTTATAATGCAGGGGAACACTTGGTGATGAGTTCCTCCTTCGACAATTGTGCAACGCGAACTTGGGCAATATGGGCACGTATCCATTCATTTTGTTCAGCGCGTTCCTCTTGCGTTTAATTATCACAAACATTCTGACCAATTATTGCACGACATGTACGACGTCCAAGGTTTGATCGTCTAATAGGTGGAATTAGTCAAGCAAATAACTCTCCTTGAAATAGAATAAAGTCGTTGTTGACTAATCCTATTAAAAAGAAAATTATTTAAAAAAAAATCTTAATCTTGAATGTATAGCAATAAATGCCTGCAATCCAATAAGATGACCTAACTTTTTATACGCAAACTTATTTTCTGAAAAAATGATCGAATTGATAAATTCAGTGCAATGAATTTCAATTGATCGTACTGTTTGTACCATTTACTGATGTGATACGCGATATATGAGTATCCGAAATCAGTGTAATAATAGGTAAAACTCAAATCAATTGCAGCAGGAAATAGAAAATGACAATGCACCTGTCAAATTGCGCTCAGCCTAAGTTAACGTATAACGCCATCTACGGGATTGTGGCATTAAACGCAGCTCAGCGCCATCTGTTATTTATCTCGTTAACTTCTCCACCCAAAATTCACGCAAAACATATTTTATCACAATAAATTTCATAATTTTCCGAACTTTACAACGAATTTTCCAACTTTACACAGTCCAAAATCAAACAAATTGAAAATTTTCCGAGTTTTTCACTAACAGTTTTCTATTTTGCCATTCGAAAAGCCATTCCGGAACAATTGCACACAAAATTCCATACAAAAAATCCATTTTCGATTTTTTCAATTTTCCCACTTTTCCGGAGGGTTTCCCCAAAATTTTCTTTCGTAAAAACATTCTCCAGGCAATTACGAACAACTGAGAAAAAATTTAAGCCAAATTGGCTCAGTCGTTCTCAATTAATGAATTACTATACATTTTTCACACCATTTTTATATCATAGATAGCTTGATCTTCATGTGACTGAATTAATCGGGATTCTAATATCCGTTGGCTGTTGGCTCTGCGACCAATGTTCCTACGTCTGATTGGCGGCATCTCACTCACTTATTATGAAAGTTAATTGAAAACAAAATCAATACTATAATCTAACACTGTTTCTGACCGAAATTCATTTTTATATAAAGAGAAGAGAGAAGAAGAAGAAAAGAAAATGTTCTTCGTTTTTTCTTATAAAAAAAGTTATTGCTGAAATTATACTCACCAACACCTATATTATATTGCACAAAAAATTTGAGCGCACGGTTAATTGTATTTTAAAATTTTCACTTTTAGCAGCAAACACAATAGCACTGAATAAGGCTCGTAAACAATTTTCACAAATATCACTAATTAGGAACTTTTTAAAGTTTAAGCTTAGGCTAAGTAAAAAAATTGAGGAGTGAAAAGAAGGCAACATGATTGACAAAGTTAGGTGTTTGAGTTTCTCCTAAAAGTTTCTCATACATAGAAAAATGAGAAGTGAAATAAAGTCAGTATATGAAAAATTTAAATTTTAAATTGTTCCTATAACAGGATCAGAAATAATGTTTTTTTTTAATTTTTGACTTCTTCGGGCCTATTTCTCCAATCCCGCCCATATTTGCAGCAGAACTTACAATATGTAAACCAAACTTATATACCAAATTTTGTTCACATACTGTTAGCCGGAGCAGAAATAATGGATTTTTAATTTGTGGTTTGTATGGGAGGTACCACGCCCCTTTGTCCAATTAGACCGAAGTATAAATCTAAACCACTCGGGGCGCCATTCAAACGCATACAAAAAATTTTATGCAAACCCGTCACTCCGTTCTTTAGTTATGCTGTGGCAAACACGCGCCAAATCATTTTTATATATATGAGATTTCGTTGCAAAACATAAAATGGCTAATTTTTTTTCATTTCTGTCCAACTTCCTAGATTTGGCAGTAGACTTCCTCAGGGTTTTCTTGAAAAATGTACTTGCAAATAAAATAATAATAATAATGGATAAAACAACATTTTGGTATCTTCCATCCAAATTGACTGATTATTCTCATTCGTAGTCACTTGAATGCTTATCCATTGTATTGATTTTTTGATGGTTGGCAGAAGAAAAATCGACAGGCTAATCTAGCTCCTTCTAGAAGCTCCCGTACAAACAACCAATTTGCACCATATAGTGGGTTCAAAAAATAAAATGAATCTTAAAATTTCGCGGGCTACGTACATTCGACATTCGACTATCTTTATTTTTTATGTTGGTACACTCGTCGCGAAGATATGTTGACGGTTTTATCCATATAGCATGTTTAGTTTGTTTGTGAGAGGCATAAATAAGACAAATGTTTTGCGTGTTTTGTGATCTTCTGCTATCGAAAAAAGGGATAAGGAAGTTGCATCAAATTTTGTGTAAAAGATGGAATTACATGCCCGAGAAATTAGAAAATTCGCCTTATTTTTTGAACACACGTATTCCACGGTTCATATTTTTTATTTAAGTGTAGTAAATTTAGTTCTCCCACACAAATTGGCAGATTTTCTTTCCTTTCTGATTTGTAAGCAGCTCGCTGCAGCATCCGAGGTATTCGTTCATTGAATTGGATTGGAATTCTCTGTAGAACTTGGAAGAAGCCTAACAAGTAACAAAGTCCATTTAACGATTTAATTCTTAACTTCATATCTTTCAATCAGTTCCATATAATTCAGCCAAATTTGGCACACATCATATGCGAATGAACTGCATTGCCGCTCCCTTTCGGTTATTTGCCATGGAAATTAATCGAATTTAACCTATAAAAAACATATTACCGAATCTAACCCATATATTTATAGATGCATATCCTTCATTCAATTGCATTATCTATCTATCTATCTATCTATATACATAAAAATCAATTGCTGTGCGTTAGTCTCGCTAAAGCTCGAAAACGGTTGGACCGATTTGGCTCATTTTGGTCTTAAATTATTGGTAGAGTATTCCGGAAGGTTTAAAAGGTTTTATTTGAAGTGATAGATGGCGTTGGAGATGAAATTTTTGCAATTAATTTTTTTACCACATTAACAAGGCATTTTGAAGGCAAAACAACGTTTGCCGGGTCAGCTAGTATTCAATATAACTTAGCAAGTATTAGGATTTGGTTAAACTAAGTTCTGCAAATGGAAGTAGCTTGCACTGCCGCTCACATTTGGTTATCAGGGCTAGGTTAGGGTCGTCGGACTTGAACAGATTTGTCAGTAGAGAAACACCCCAAGACGGTGTTCTATCCCGCCTACTATGGAACCTCGCCCTGAACAGCATTCTGTTCTCTTTAGAGGAGGCTGGCGTCAACATTGCCGCATACGCGGATGATGTGACGATAATAGTTAGGGGGAAGTTTTTGGGAACACTCTGAGCCCTTCCCACTGTAACGAAGTGGGCGTGGGTAGGCGGGTGTTTCCTAGGATGCTTTGTACGGCTTACCCCTAGAACGCAGGCCTCTCTACCTGATCCTGTAATTAAGCAGGCAAAGGGTATGATGCTTGCGAAGAAAAACAAAGTAGTGTGGCCTTGTGCCAGGCGCCCTAGGAAAAGGTGGATTATGTCTTGGGATTCACCTATAATATGATTCAAACTGATCTTGGAACTCGTTTTTCGAAAACCAACTAAAGGGGAGATTCATAGTTAAACAAGATACATCCTGGCAACAGGTGCGACATAGAGAAGCCGTCGGGAGGTATCAGAAGATTTATCTTTTCCGTAAATATAGTTGTATGACCAGAGAGATCTGGTTAATGAACTATGATGATAGGAGCATGGTATACTTTGCTTTTGCTGTGTTGATATTCTCTCCTCGGACATTGAAAATCTATGCCGTATTATTATGGATTACCAGTTCCATGCGAGGTATGATAAAGCAAAACTGGAGTAGCTTGTCTGCGAAACCCAGACCAGAGGGTTCTTCTCTTCTGGTAGCACGGGTGACCAGGTGCCCAAGGAACATTGTTCCTTCCTGGTCCATGGTGTTGGACCCCTGGTGGGAGATCGTGCTGGCTGTGGTTGCCCGAACAAGTGTTTTCAGTGCTTTTGCGTTGCTCATGTGTCAGTGAGGGAAGGCATTAGCTTGGAGAACACTGTTCATATCTATCCGAGGTTTTCCTAGATACCTCAACTCCTACCCGGGAGGTAGTTCACTTCATACCAAGTGGCTACAAAGGTACTTTGGACGAGTGAGGGAGTGGGACCTGAGGAAGTTTTTCCAAGGGACCTACTTCCAATCTCTGGCAGTCTAGCTAATCCTTCGAGATTAGTGTGAGTACCCCAAAGGGGCGCTTGCCGTCGCTAGAAGAAAGAAAGAACACATAACCAAGAAAGAAAAGCATATGATTAGAAAACGGCACCATGTGTGGTGGCACACCATGGGTAAGGCTTTCACAACGAGACTCATGTAAAACCTTCACATAATGTTTAATGTAACGAAGTGGGCGGAGGAAAACGATCTCGATGTTTAAATACTGCAGTAGTAAGACCGATAATGCATGTTATGGTGTTATCGTTTGGTGGAAGGCTCTTGAGAAGTCCACGTACTGTAGGACACTGGACAGGGTTCAATGGATGGCTAGTCTGTGCACCACAGGTGCGCTCCGCACCACCCCATTCGATGCACTAAATGTAATTTAATAATCTCCTACTGCGAGATGGAGCATATTTTGCGGCAAATGGTAGGTGGATGTCTGTCCGGGGCTGTGATCAATCCAGACGGATGTGGCTTCGCCTAGATCTGAAGCTGTCGCTATCAAGACGTCTCATTGCTTGTATCCGTCATGACGGAACAATGTTTGATTGAAAGACATGCAATGAGATTGAAAATTGCGTCTAGTGACTTCTGCAAGAGCTGTAGGAATAAACAGAAGGAGGAGCCCATAGAACAAATTCTCCGCAATTGCCCCGCCTTGGCGAACAGGCGGGGATCAACACTAAGCTCTTAGTGCTTTAGTGGCTTGGGAGATCCGGACGACATAGATTGTCCGACTTAAGAGCGTTCATAATGGTTCAGTGGGGGAAACTAGGGGCATCCTTATCTCTAGTTTCCGTGGTATCACAATGGACTACACGGTCTAAGTGAGTCTGTCTATTCAGACTGCCACATTGACTTAACCTAACCTAGTTCGTATAAGTTTGATTAACTGATTGAAATTTCTGTGCTGGTTGTACCTTCACCGAAAGAATGAAGGTTGTATCATTTGATACGAGAAAAATGTAAATCTCAGAAGGAAGCGATAACAGTTCCAATTATCTTTTGACCATTTACATTTCAGGGTTTTTTTCAGTTCATTGAGCGATGTCCGTCTGTCTGTCTGACACTGCTGCTGCCACAAATTATTATGCAACTTCTTCAAATTTGGTACAGCCCAATGTTTTACAAGATCGTAGCCGGGGATTGTAAATGGGCTATGTCGATGAGCCTCTTCCGGTACCTCCCATACAAATTAATCGGTTTTCCGAAATTGAATTTTGAATTTTTGTGCTGTACGCGTAACTGACAACTCGTATACAAGAATAGACTAAATTTGAACAAATTTACCTTTTAAGCACACTTCTTTATTTACCACACGTACAAATGACCGATTTAAACCATATCGGTTTAGAAATATATCCTTCTTTTTACTGCATTAAATTCATCCAACTTGGTTCTCATCAAGAGTTTACTAAAGTAGTTTATAGAATGAACACGGATTGTGCTGCAACTCCCCCGTCTTATACAAATTGGTCTACTTTCTTCTATCTGATAATTCTGTTTAGTGGGTTACAACGTCCCACATTTTTGTCGATTGTATTGACTCATAATGCTTGGTAAAATTAGAGTGAAATTTTCCAAGCACCCACGCCAGTTCGGGTAGCTCCAATACGAAACTACGATTTGAGCCATATTTTCATAGCTTGATATCTCCCAAACAGTTTCCCTTAGTCTAAGGGATTGAAAATGCATGAAATTTTCATTTCCATTTTGGTACCTCCCAAAGGAACAAAACGATTTATGGTGACGGATATGAAATTCATTACATCTCTGAAAGCAGGCAGTAACGCTTAATAACAGCCAGCAAGCAGTTTTAAAAGTTTTGGTGTAGCGTATTTCAAGAATATTTCTGAATTCTTCAAACTATTCCCAGGCATTGAAAATTATGACGTGATCTGAAATTTTTTACAATGTTTCCCATGATAAATCGATAATTAGAGCCTATGTTGTATACAGTGGATCTTTTTGAGGTAGTTTTCGATCACTTGTTTGCACCTTTCGGGCGGTATCTCGGCGATAACTTGACGAATGTTGGTTTTTGAATGTTGGTTTCTAACGTTTGGAGATTATCCGTGTAAACACTTTCTTTAACGTAGTCCCACAAAAAATAAGTCTAACGGGGTCAAATCGGCTGATCTTGGTGGCCAATTGACATCGCCCAAACGTGTAATTATGCTTTCTGGAAACTTCTCATGCAATACAGCTAAAAACGGTTATGTTGTGTGGCTCATGGTACCGTCTTGTTGAAGGCACACACGGCCATAGCACTTTGAATTGATATTCGGTTTACCTGCCACACTTTCACTAACAGAAGCCCAACCATATCTGCAACGCCTCCAGTCTTCAAATTTCTTTATAATCCTTCCAAATCTTTGCACAGTACGTTGATTATGACAACTATTACCACCCGGTAATGCAGGAAAAGTGCCCACGTTTGAATCACCACTTTTGTAGTAAGTTTTAACTATTTTTGGCGTTCTTCGGCTGTGAAACGATCCATATTCGTAAATGGCAAACCTTTCACTAAATAAATAACACTTCAGATGACAGGTATTTAACAGTTGGCAGCCTTGCCAAACCGGCGGTTTGGATAACGCGTTATAATCCTATTTTTCGGAATTTCCATTAATTTTGCATTAATATTCACCGCGTAATCAAAAAGACGATTATAAGTGTAACAGGGTGCATTTATGGCCTTGGTAAACATCTTAAAATATATGTTTATGAGTGTGCTTCATGAAAAATTTATGTTTTCCTAATAAACTGCAAAGAAAATGTTCAAATCGGTTATCACCCCAAAATAAAAAAAAAAAAACACAATAAATTGAACTTTGTAAATCCATTAAATTATATTCTATGTAAACAACAATCTTCATTTCCAATCATTACTCATCTCTTTTCAAAAAACTCGCGAACAAACCCAAGTTTCAGACATTAGGAATAGTTGTAGCAACATCCCATACTCCGCTCTTGGTTAAGCCACCAATATCACATTTATTAATTAAAAACATTTGTTTTCATTAGAAGTCACACAAAGAGTCCCCTCCTACTTTGGCGAGTCTCAAAGGATGTACTTTCCACGTCGCCTGACTGTGGCGCCATAGAAACCATGAACTCTTTCCACCCCGCTACGTTCAGTGAAATCTGTTATTAACCCCTTTTTATTGTTTGTGTATTAAACTGTTACAATTTTATATTCATAATAATAATTAATTTGGCGTATTTAATGGATTTTAATGTTTCCACCGCCGCTGCCACCGACGCCACTGTTGATGCGTTTCATTTCTTGTTCTACAAGACTTATAAATGTTTATTCGCGTAAAACTCCGTCTAGAACTGGCATGGGAAGCATTGAGGGCGCCGTCGAGTTTGGTACAGTGCGAACAATACTCGGCAGCAGCAGGTGAGGCGGTCTGAATGTTATGATTAATTGTGATTTTATGCAACACTCGTAATAATTAAAATAATTAAAAACAATCGTTTGTTGGCGCACAAAATGTTAATTTTTGAAAATAATGTTTGCGGTTTTGGCGAGCGCGAATGGAATTGCGTTTATATTTAATTGGCGGTCGTGAATTCGCAATTGTTAAATGGCATTATTATATTTTCGATGGAGCAATCAAAAGCAATTGTCATTTATTAATGACCAATTAAAAATACGACATTTATGATAATAATAACAATAGTAATAATAAAATGTAATTTATGTGACCGAACTTAACGAAGGCTGTTATTACGAGTTTGTACTCATTGCGCGTGGGGATATTTTTTCTTATGCAAATAATATTGCATATCTTAAGGCAGTATGGATAACCAACAAATGAGTGGGTTGCCACTTTGGTTTTAAAATTGTATTGAGTAGAGGCAAAAAAAGGTTTATACCTTTGCTAAGATGGTAAATTTCCCATTGGAATTATTTACGATCTTGACGCATCAAACCTAAAACTTCCATAAAAAGAAGTTTTTTTCGTACAGGTTCTGAATGCGTTATATGCTGTTATATATAATTGTTATTTGTTGCCACAGAAAATATAAATTAAAATGTTAGTAGAAGTTCCAACAATATTTTCCGAAAAACCTATAGTAAATAAACCATAGTAAATAAATTGTATCCTTAAATAACATTAAATTTAGTAGGACAATATTTGAATATTGTACAGGAAGGAATAACCCGATAAAGTTTCACCAGCATCAAATGGATGATTTATGGTCGGTCCAACATGTAAAAATACAAAATGTAAAAACATGCACATTGATTTTTACAGCCATTCTCAGCGATGTATCTACGAGTACACTTTTACAGTGGTGGTAGTTATCGAAGTAACGGAATTTTGAAAGTTTAAAAATACCGCTATTTTTGTAAGATACATTAAACATGGTTGGTTATTTTGAAAGTTCTTATCGATGTTTTGTTTTTTCATTATGTTCCTGCACTACGTGAAATATTTGCAAAACCCAATAAATTGTTAAATGTCTCCAAAATAAAATTTCGTAGGATTTTCAACTATTAAAAAACCGAAAATTACTGCATGCTTTCAGCCTATATTTTGACAACATGTATGGAGCAATTCTGTTATAAAAGCAATTCTATTATTGGCACACAATTTTAACACAGTTGAAAATTCTGTCATTCCTGTTGTATAAAATAACAATTATAAAAATTGGTTCAAAATAGGGGATGATTTGTCGAGAAAATGACTTTTTTCCATAGTGCAACGAAAAAGCCTCACTAGCATATGGCAAGTAGTCAGGCATCAAAGATGGCAGGCGTCAAAAATCGGACGAGCCGCAGCAACCATACCACCATAGATTGCTGGTTATAGCATATCGTGGACGATGTGGCGGTTCGTCATAAGAAAAACGGGCACGACATTTATAACATAATACCGGGTTATCCATTTTTCGGATTCAGAAGAAAAGGTGAATAAAACACACATAAAATTATGATTTCGATAAAACTTTTATTTCATTGGTCATGATCTTGGAGGCCAATTGACGCCACCAAAACGTGAAATTACGCTTTATGGAAACTTCTCATGCAATAAAGCTTGTCTCGTGGCACCGTATTGGTGAAGTCACATATCATCGAGTTTATAATCTTCAATTGGAGGCCAAAAAAATCAGTTATCACACGGCCATGGGGCTCTGAATTGAAATTTGGGTTATCCGCCACACTTTCACGTAATAGAAGCGATATTTTCGACAGTGCGTACAGTGCAATGACGTACAGACCTGACCACATCTGCAACGCTTTCAGTCTTTTCAAATTTCTTTATAATATTGCCAATTTCTTGCACTGTAGGTCGATTATAACGAAAAGTGCCCACGTCTGTATCACCACTTTTGTCGTAAATTTTAACTATTTTTTCTTCAGTTACTAAACGATCCATTTTCGTAAACGTCAAACCTTTCACTAAATAAATAACACTTCAGATGACACGTACTTAATCGCTGACAACCATGCCGGACGGGCGACTTTGAAACCACTTAATTGATAACCCTGTACATTGGCATGATTGAGTTTACGATTGAAATATCGTATTTCAAATGTTTTTCAACAATCACACTCACAAAGGGGGAAATAAATTGACAAATTTTTGCACAATTTCTACAAATTATATAAATTTCATGACTTTTTACGTTGACGGGGTCTATGTGTCTTTGGATCTGGCTGCATACCTGATATACACGATAATTGCAGTAATTTTTTTTATGTGGCCCCGGCCTGATGTTATGACGTATTACAGACGGAGTTTGTAAATGCGTCATACTGAACCGCGACTTCTGCTTTTCGCCATGTAAATTGACAGATTTTTTAAAATTTTGTATTCTCTGCAATTTCCCATTACAAGACTTTTTTTTGCAAAAATTTAACAAAAGTCGATCTGACTCGTACAAATGTCAATTAATAAGCAAATTTAGTCAAATTTGGCTCACGTCAAACGATTGGTTAACTTAGTTCTGAGAATGAAAATGGATTGTATTCTCATATACATAATCAAAATTGTAGTCGTTGCATTGCCTTGTAATTCTCAAAAAATAGACCGATCAACTACGCGATTTCCGCCGCATATAAATATGCGATTTAATTTATGTACTCGTATTGTTAATAATTTTATATTTCATTCAATTGACAGTCTGACAATGAATATGTCCTCTCTATATTTTCTAAGCGAATTGCTTTATGAAATTGTAATTTGCTTCTTTCACCGTCGGTTAGTGCAAAGCAATATTTGGCACAAAAGAGGCGTGGTGACTCTTTTTGACACCCCGCACACTTATGTATTAACACAAAATGACGTTGGGGGAAGATAATTGACTTTAAATTTTCCACAATTGACCTTCCACAGAGTGGTGCACCTTTGACAGTAAAATAAAACCAACATTGCGCGTGATTGGCTGTTACAGGATCAGGATCATTGATGTTGTTCACATTTTCACTGTAAACTACAAAATATAGGGTATTTTCTCTCTGCTGGTCTCCAATGTTTGAATGCGCTTAAAAAATAATGAGCCCACCAATCACAAATTTGACCAGTCTCTTGAGTACGAAACCTTACCTAAAGCCATCTGGCGTAACTCAAACCTTTCAATACATAAATAACACTTCAGATGACAGTTATTTAACAGCTGACAGCCTTGCCATACCATAAAACGTGTCGCAAGAAGTCAATTGAAACAGTGGAAAAAAGGGACTAAACATATTTTTCCGGAATTGGAACTTTTCGATATTTATCTACCACTTGATCATTAATTAAAAGCAATGTACGGCGGAAAATGACAGATACCGGAAAAAGCGATATCAATTTAAATAGTTCGGAATTGCGGCGTTTTAACTGAGGACTTATGAGATATTTTAGAAATATGGGGTGGCTGATGAACGTTACCACCAATATGTTATTTAAAGATGTTGAAATTGAACGACGCCGAAAGTGGTGGTGTAATTTGAGACATAATTGTGTCTGTTATGGCAGAATTACAGCGAAACTTCATATTGCCTTTTAAAGTCTCTATGAAAGGCGGCTCCTGGTTCTTTTCTTTTGGGGTTATTGTGAACAGATAGTTTACAAAACGAGTAAAATGAGTGGCTGATTTAAAACAAAACAAATAATAAATCAACTCAAATAAAGGCAAATCCCGCTTAACCCTCCAGGTAGTAATGAACGCCGATATGCATATGCATCGTGATCTGAATTCATAGAAATTACAGAATTTCGGAAAATTTAATGACAAATATAATGGTTGCTAGAACGGACGTAACACTTCGTTCCGTATTCATTCACTGAACATACTTTTGCAAACGTTTAATGTGTAGCACATTCGGCTGAATTTAGTAAGATCGATTAAAATATTTAATCCTAATAATGAAAACAAACAAATTAAAACAAATTTGCAAATTCAAATATGGGGGAGCTTCTCATATTCAGCGAGCTTAAATGCATTTTACTTTCAGACTTGCTCAACAGGGCCTACATTTCAACAACGACAGTTTGAGAAGCATTTACAAGATTTGTCGATTACTCGACTACTCGAAGTGTTCGTCGAACACATCGAGGTGACCGCCCTTCAAATAATCATAAATGGAGATTGAGCTCGCGATTATGCAAACGGCAACCATCGTGTAGCGGTGAGGCACATGAAACAACAAAATATATGGGTTAAATTGGTTATCTCTATGACAGTAAACAGAAAGAATGTGGTTAATCGATCGATCTTTTCAAACTTTGCAAATGCATATTATAAATCAATGCAATGGACAAATTGAGTTACTTTTGCCGACGAATTAGGAATTAGGAGTTACAACAGACATAAATTTGTGCAATATTTGTTAGAGATACTAAAAGGGGCAGGTTTTTGCCCTATTCGTAGTTGTCGACAACAATCTGATAAAATAGTGGGTTGCTTTTAAATGCTCATGAAATTCATTTCGTTCAAAATACTTGGTAATTTAAACGTTGCCTAATGGGTGTTACATTTTTTACCATATCAAATGATTTATTCATTCATGGAAGTATACTTTCGACCTTCAAGTAGTGGTATGGACATAATAAATATGTGAATTAGAAAACCGAGTTCATGAATGTAGCAGAATTCATTCAATCAATATACTATTTGTGAGAAGAGTATACTTACCCTTTATATATTCCTTTTAGTCAGGTCATGGAGGATATACAAGATTCAGATAAACTTGGAATAAATAATAGCGCAACAATTATAAATTCTAATCTGAGACTTCTTAACAAGAGTATATTCACGGTTGTCGTGAAAATCTATGTCGATCAAAGTACTACGTCCGTCATTGACGTAACAATGGGCAACGATATTATATAACGGTTTATATATACAAGTGACTATTCCCATTCACATAATTTTTTAAGAGACCGCGCTAATTGTGAGCATCATCACACCTAAATTCCTAAAATTCCACTGTAAAACGGGCTAGGTTAATATATAATACATGATTAAAGGATGTTTATGGTACGCCCATTTATCGGACAATGGTTTGACCTAACGTCCTTAAGTTGTGAACCGTAGGTGGTACAAGAGTGCGAAATCGATTCCAGATTTGGAATAATGCTAACTTTTCAAGGGGCCGCTCTAAAGGTGATAAGTGTGATTATTGAAAACTACTCAAAAAACTATATTTTTCACTTGAAAACACAGCAAAGTCTTTATATTATGTGTAAGAAGAGAGCTTTTTTGATCAGCGGCGACAAGTCGGTACATATTCCTCAATACTATGGCCTGTAAGTGTAACAATTGAGACAAATGTATCTAAGAAGAATTAACTTGTTTATGTATGGACTAAAAGTTGGACTTTTCCAGTTTTTTCTCTCTTTTCACGGATGGTTACTTTCGTAATGTTTAAGCTCGCTGAGTCTAACATGATGATAGTTAAAAAATACTATGAGTAAAATTTGGAGAAAATCGAACAACTCTTAGATGTGGCGCATTTAGGTCAAACGTCACTGTTTCACGCATCTTAAGCATTCTTAAGAAAATAGTGTATACAAAGTCCACACCTTTGCCGGGATATCCACGAAATTCTAGAAATGGTTTGAAATGAGGAAAACGCAAAATTTATAGGCGTCTCAACAGAAATCCTCGTAAGATGATAAAAAAAACTGTTTTGTTACATTGTGTAAAACATTGAGTACTTTAGCATTCAAATAAAAAATTAAAAAAAGTCATTGGAAAAAAACATCATACAGGGGTATTTCAAAACCTTCAGTCTGGCAAGGCTATTAAATACCAGCCACCTGAAGTGTTATTTATTTCATGAAAGGTTTGTCATTTACGAATATGGATTGCTTAACAACCAAAGAATGAGTAAAAATAGTTAAAGCTTATTACAAATGTTGGCATTCAAACGTGAGGTCATTTTGTACATTACGGGGTGATTACGGTCATCATTATGGACCTTCTGTGACAAGATTATAAAGAGATTTGAAGAGATTGGAAGCGTTACTGACGTGGTCAGGCCTGTGCATTATCGCAATGTACGCACTACTGAAAATATCGCTTCTGTTAGTGAAAGTGTAGCAGATAATTCGAATTTCAATTCAGGGCGTTATTGCCCAATTTTTTTTTGGCCTGCAGTTGAAGATTATGAACTGGACAGACAACACAACCAATTGTGGCTTTATTACATAAGAAGTTTCAAGAAAGAGTAATTTCACGTCATGGCGAAGTTGATTGGCCACCAAGACTATGCGATTCGACTCCGTTAGACTTTTTTTAATCCACAAACATTTGGGTATTTGAAAGCCAACATTCGTCAAGTTATTTCCGAGATACCGCCCGAAATGTGTTAAAAAGTGATCGAAAACTATCTCAAAAGGATCCGATGCTGCAACCAATCAAGAGGCGGTCATTTTATTTCGTACATAATAGCGCATATTATAATAAAACAAAAGTTTTATAGAAATCATTGCCTTATGTGAGTTTTATATAATTTCACTTTTGAAACCGAAAAATGGTTAACCTGGTGTTTTTAAAACGTTAAAAAAATTCACATTATTATTTTTCTGAACGGAGAAGAAATAATTTTTTAGCTTTTTTGCTCCGTGTATCTGTACATGTGGCCAGTGTACCGGATTGGACTGGATCTTCCTATCTAAGTATTTCTGTGATGTAAAGATTTGAAATAATGTGACCTTAGTCTGTAGTGAAAACAAATCATCATCATTTTCCACTTCGTTTTTGTAAATGTCTCCTGATAATTTTCCGTGTTTTCTACTTTGATGATTAGCCTTGAACTATAGAAAATATTTGTAAAGAAAATAACTCATGGCACGACTTATTGTATAACCATTTACATTATGTCTGCTTGATTTTTATTATCAATTTAACAAAACGTATGTAAACACTGCTTGGAATACCGAAACAACGTAATTGTAAATCATAAAAGAGATTTCAAATAGTTTTTATGATGTGAAAATTTAGTTTTAACAGTGCCCGGTGAGAGATACGCGACACCTCAGCAAATCTGGAGGTTAGCAGCAATTAAATGCCGGGTCTCATCATAATTTTACAAACAACAACAATGACAATGACTGATAAGATTTGAAAAATTTGCGTTTTATTATCGAGTCTATTCGACACAAGCATTCCAGAAATTTATATGAGTCCATGCGCTAAAAAATGCAACAAGACTGAATCAATTAAATTTAAATGAGGCAACAATAATGGCACCAATAATCTTCAGAGCATTTTGAAAATAAATCGAATACAGTTTTTGTTTTTGGCATTTTGTTCGAATTTGGTTTAATTCGTCAGATATGATCTAGCAAGTATCAGATGCACACTTGAGTGAGTTTGAATGCTTTATTGACGTTCATTTGTCAACAAATTCTGGCCCTAAGTTCAAAGTTTTCGTGTATTATAAAAGCGTCAAAAAACCTATTTTATTTAATGCGAATTGATGACAAAAATTCGCAAAATGTATGACAACAAAGTTCATACATTAAAAGCATCTGGAAATTGTTTAAATCAAGGACATATTTGCTATGAGCGGATGTGTATTAGTTTGGTTCAAAACTTAAAAGCGTAATTTTGAAAGACGTACACTCTCTAGATGTTTATCAAACAGAAAAAAACCCAAATTGGCTAATCCCAAATCGTACTATTTCTCCAATTACTTATGACTGGAATTCCTGATCACTGCTTCCCACAACATGATTCAGCCAACCAGATCGTAGTATTTTGATTTGCTTAACCACAGGATGGCTGGTGATCGTTGCTACATTAAAAAAGTTAAATTTGCAAATTTTTAATGCATGTTGCAGTGGGAATTGTTCGTTCAATTACCGTTTGAATGCATTAACTTAAGCTATCTAATTTTCTGGCTTTGTTTTGTAAACTTTCTGTTTGCAATAATCTAGCAAGAGAATATCAGGAAATCTTCGGAAGCAGCGGAATGGAAAGTTCATTGCTAGATTTTAGTCGCTATACCACTGTAACAAGTTCGCCTACATAAGACTTGATAGGGATTCCTTTTCAGCTTGGTTATGAAAAGAGACTCAACTGCGGGCTAAGTAGAAATATTAATCAGCCACTCTGTCCATCAGTTTCGGAGTATAGCTGCGGATTCATACTGCATCGACACCTCTCTTCGATGGTTAAGGTCACATAAACTTTATCCACTTTTTTCCTTCGAAATTTTCAAAGATTGCATTTCCTGTTATCGATTTTTGCACTGACTTAATTATGATCCGATTAATACCAAATTTACCACTTGTTGTTTGTGAACAGGCACTACAAAATTTACGCCATTTGGACTAGGAGATTGTAGTTGGACAGAAAATTATATTATATAGGTAGTTATAAAAAGGCTAACTTCGAAAGTTGCGGAATCGGTCCAATATATAAACTGAATCGATCTCTAAAAAATGTTTGGATTCGTTAAAAGTAAGTATAGTAAGTACAAAGTATTGCCTAAAAAGTACAGGAAATAAAACTCAAAATATTTACTATTCGTCCAAATTTATTATATCGCCTTCAAAATAGAAGCCTTTCGAAATAATGCACTTATGCCAACGAATTATCCAATAGTCAAAACATTTTTCAAACGCATTCTCCGGAAAAGACTATGGTTCTTGTCTCGAGTTCTCTTTTATCAACAGAAAATGGATGCTTTAAAGCGGCAAGTTGAGTTTCGAAGAGAGAAATAATTCAACCGTGGTTCTTGAATAATATATGGTGGTACCACGCTGATTAAGCTTCATGTATGAAAATGGTGGTAGAATTTGAGCCTATATTTTTCCGTCAACAGAATTTTGTTAATTGGCAACGATAAAGTTTTTAGTCGGTTTTCAACATTGAAATCGTCATAACTTATATTTTGGAAGAAATATCGAAGTAGCCGGTCAAGTTTGGGTCGCAGCCAACTTTGAATTTTAAATGTACTTTAAACGTTTTCTTCTGGATATTCAATTTTTATGTTTTAAACAAATGCGTCTTATAATTTTCTAAGTTACTTAAGCCACCGCCCGTCTGGACTGCTGGCTGAACGGCAACTGTCGTAAATATTTATAAAATATTGTTTCTCATGAGTGAATGCTTGTGATGTTTTTTGAGTCTGTGCAATCAAGAAGGAATTCTCATCAAGTTGAAAGTTTCAGATGCATAACATTTGATAAACTGTACACAATCATTATACCAAGTCTGCTTATGAGCATCCGTTGCTGGACCTGAAATAGCTATACCGACTGCCTGGCATTATAAGAATATCATTCCTATTGATCTTGAGTAAACATAAAAACAAAGTTCTATTACAACGAAACTAAACGTAAATAATTATATTTATGAAATATATTAAAACTTGCCATGGCCTCAAATCGTAGCCGGGGATAATAATATCGACCTGCTCCTACTGGTACCTCTCATATATAGGTAAATTGATCGGTTTTCTGAAAATAAGTTTTTTTTCCTATAACTCCTAATTAGTTAACAGCAGTAAGCAAAATGTTTGTCTATTGTATACATTCTCTTATAAATTTTGAGAACATCGACAGATTCTTCTTCTGAGAGCTCCCATTATGTAATTTAAAAATTCAAACCATATTCTTAGTTGCACTCAGTTCACTCAACCTTCGTACACGTTTCAAAGTTCACAAATGGACCATATTGGAGGATGCCATGCATCTGCCTTCAAGCTTCCCTCTTTAATACCTAATTTGCAATGCCTGTTAACAGATAAGGAATATAAAAGTAGCTGATAGCTCCATATATTCATAGCTTTATATCTGGATTGCACTGAATTCAGTTAAATTTGGCATAAATCATGCCTTTGGTAAACTTAGTTCTAAGATCAAGTTCTGGTACCCCCACGCAAGTTGAGCCGTTTATCGAAATATAATTTTTCCCTGTAATCCCTAATTTGTACACTGCAGTTACTTCAATTTTTGTCAATTGTAATACATTATAAAATGCGGTAAAACTTGGGAAAACCCGACTGGATAACTCTGGGCTTTCAGGTATATCCCGTTCGTATCATTCATTCACTTGTACCAGGTTCAGTACTATTTAGCACGCATCAGGCATTTATTAAGCTTAGTTCTTCTGGCTGGTGGAAACGATAACTGACGTAAATTTTCTTAAAACTTATTCAAGCTTCCCACAGCCCATTATTTTGTTAAAATATAGCCGGGGATTGTAAATGGGTTATATAGGTCGACCCTTTCGCTACCTGCCATATAAATTGGCCTATTTTCTGAAATATAATTTGCTCCCTATAACTGTACATCCGTAATCTACAGAAACTCAAATTTTTATCCGTTACATTGGTTGACATTTACTAGTAAAATTTCTAAAATAAGTAATAAATGATAATAAATAAATATGTCAAATTTGATCAAATTTTACACAAGCTAAGCGTTTCCCAAAGCGAAGTCTCAGAATGCAAATAGAGTACGTTGTCACACTTATTCTGGTACCTCCCATAAAATTGGCCGTTTCTCTGCAATTTTTAAAAGTTGGCTGTAGTAGTCTAGATTTTTATCAGTAACATTTGTTTACAATTCTCTACAATATCGTACAGATATCGACAGCGTAAACACGCATATTATTAACAACCTACCATTTATTCTGCAAAAGAAAATGGTCGACTTGCTACAACTATTTTGGTACCTCTCATACAAATTGTTCGATCATTCATCAAATATATTGCATTATAACATCGCGTAAAATGTGAAAAAACTGGACAGAATGGC
>JAHXMU010000101.1:7465544-7504129 GCA_019455685.1 Philornis downsi | reverse complement strand
TACCAAATAGATTATGCTATTATGAAATATAATCCCCACTCCTGCTATTCTATCGGTTTGTTGCCCGGTTGCAATACAACTCCACAATTGAGGACGAAGACTCTACCAAATAGATTATGCTATTATGAAAAATAATCCCCACTCCTGCTATTCTATGGGTTTGTTGCCCGGTTGTAATACAACTCCTCAATTGAGGACGAAGACTCTACCAGAGATTTCGGTTTCAACCAACAACCTACGTTATGCTCCCACATGGGTCCGACACCAGGAACTGCATCCCGGGGCCACGTAATTCCCACGCTTCTGGCCGATCTCGCCAGTAGGAGCTGCGCTGCTGAGCTGCTACCAAATTGCGATTTATACACCATATTTTACGATATTGGTCACCCTGCGGCAAAAGAGTAAAGACTGGAATTTTACATGTAGGATGGTGCAGGAGTCGTGCTACTGTCAACTGGCAATGGAGACCGTTATTTAAAGATGTTGAAGGAGTTTTTTACCCAGAACTACGCCGAATACGTATCCGTTTCCACAGTTTTAGGTTCCAGCAAGAAAGCGCAACTGCACGCATAGCCAGACGGGTTATTACGGAGCTCCATGTAAAATTCTTGAACAACTTAATATCCACAAACTCCACTTTCCGCTGGTCCCCAAGGTCACCTGACCTGACTGCACCACACTTTTTTATGACACTATGTCAAGCAAGAGGTGCACAAAACGGAATCAAGGCATTTGACTGAATTGAAACAGTCCAACAAAATAATAATTGAGGCGATCCCAAATGAATAACTTTTTGAACAGCTGTCGCATTTGCGACATTGGGCATGGAGATAATTTACGGCCTGCCATCATCAAAGGTAATTAGTTATATAAAATAAAATTGAATTTTCTATACAATAAAAAAATAAATAAACTAAATTCATTGATAATTTTCATTGTATTTTTTATTATAGGTATATTGCAATTGGTGCGCCATCCTGTATCTGCAGATGCGGAGACCCTAGATCCCTAGACAATTTTCACATGCCCTACAGTTAGCAGTGTTCACCCATGAAGTACGTCAAATTTTAGCTGAAAGTAATACCCTGATCGAGTAGAAAATGAAGTTAAATCAATCGCCAAAGGTGAACGATGTATGGCTAGATTGAACCACAAACTAAACACATTTTCAGATGCGGGAAAAAATCAATCTTGACGGACCATTAATTTATTTATTACTGGCATAATTTTCCACAAAACTGTCATATGAACGCTGTTCTTTATTTGCTCAAAGAATAAATTCGCAAAGCGGTGTCTCCCATAATTTTTTTTTTAAATTTGAAGTATACACCTGCTTTAAAAGTCATTTTAAAAAGAACAACGACAATCGGATTTTGTTCATCAGTAAGTGTTTGACTGAGCTGAACTCATTATTTACAATGCATTAGATCTTTCGTATCTTAACTTTTATACCTTTTTCCGTCTTCTTATTTATATTCTTTAATATAAGTTTTTACATCTTCAACCGAAGGAATGAAGGTATATATCAAATGTATTTCATGACTTTTTAAGTCGCTTGAGCAGTGTCCGTTCATTGTAAATCTTTATGAGTTTTCTTAAAGCCTGGTATATTTAAAAACTCTGCCACATCTTAGCTGGGGATTGTAAACGTGCTGTACCGACCCACTCGTTACTACTTCCCAGACAAATTGATCGGTTTTTCCAAACTCAATATTTCCCTATATTCATTTATTATATATGTACATATATGTATATCATTTATTCAGTTACACTGAATTCACTCAAATTTGGACGACATAAATTGGACGACTTTCCGAAATCAATGTGGAAAATGATGGGAGTCTGATTAATTTTGAAAAGAAATTCCGTATGGAACAAAACATCTGAGAAGCTGGTACAAAATGTACAATATAAAGTTACTTACTGGTAACAATAAAATCTTACTCTTAATTGATTAATTTTTACAGATATATGTAACTATGGCCCAGAAAGCTAAAAAAATGTAGTCGTATCAGATCACATGGCTTATGGCGCAAGCCGATAAATCATTTTCAGAATTCTTCAGGAGAAAAACATTCTGAAGCAAATGTGGACCCATCTTTGTTACTGGAGAGTGTCGGCGTCGTTGGAAGTATGAGCGTAATACCGATTTTGATACTTGGAAGATATTCTATCTTTGTCCATTCACTGAAATCCGAATATAAATCGGAATTGTTGGAATTAAATTCCTTAACTTGTATATATTATAGATGCATATGTTATAGACAACAGTAGTCTACAAATGATAATGCGTCGTAAGCGGTTTGAAATCCGCTGGCTGGTTCCAGCCAACATTTTTCGTCGGACGATATTTTATTTGTGCTACATTAATAGGCCAGATATGATAGGAGTGCGATGGAACTTAAATTATGCATCAACATAACCCTGTGCTCGGAATAATAAATTGTTTTAATCTCCTTACATTGGTATCGGTATGAATGCCTACTTTATATCGATCACTACAAGATAACGGATAAACTAAACGGATCGTTGCAAAAATGTATGCCGATCTATGTGTCCGCCCGTCCGAATGTCTATTGAAAGCACGACAGAGATCATATCGGTTATGTTAGCAAGTTAAAATTTAAAGCAAAAGAAGACCAAGTTTAAGAAAAGTAGAAATTTTTTAGAATTATGAAAAATTATATCATTTTATTAATTAAAAGCAATACACAGTGGTGTTGGATATACACCAAAGAGAATAATCCGAAGTTATATTATTTATTAAAGAACTGCCATACTTGTGGGCGTGGTCATTGAGAAATTCTGAAAGTGTTCGTTTTTACTGGAAAAACGATTTATATAAAACAAAAACGGGTTTCTGACACGGCCAGCTACCTGACGATGGATCTGTGAACCATCATTTACAATGTGGACTGTGGACGGCAAAAGCAGACTTATGGGCCCGGTATCAAAATTCATAAGTGTATATAAGGTTATTTTGTGTATACGAGTATACTTCGAAGAATTATCCCAGCTTATTATTAAAAAATACTACAAAAATACCAATTTCAACTGCGAAAGCAGGAGAAGTCAATATACCAGGTTATCCATTTTTCAGTTTCAACAGTAAAGTTGAATAAAACACACATAAAGCTATGATTTCGATGAAACTTTTATTTCATTATAATGCTTGGACCTTGCCATTATATACGAAATATAATGTAGTTTAAACGACCGCCCCTGGTTTGTTTGCAGCCGTGAACTATTTTGAGATAGTTTACGATCACTTTTTTGCACATTTCGGGCGGTATCTCAGCGATAGCTTGATAATGACTTCCAAATGCTACAACGTTTGGAGATTATCCGCGAAAGCACAGTATTTGACGTAGCCCCACGAAAAAGTCTAACGGCGTCAAATCGCATGATCTTCGTAGCCAATTGACATAGCAATTACGTGAAATTACTTTCTGGAAACTTCTCTTGCAATAAAGCCTAAATCGGTTGTGTTGTGTGACTCGTGGTACTGTATTGTTGAAGTTACATGTGTCCAGTTCATAATTGAAATTCGGATTATCCGCCACACATTTACTATCAGAAGCGATATTTTCGCCAGTGCATACATCTCGACAAAGCACAAGTCTGATCACATCCCTGAATCCTCCAGTCTCTACAAATTTCTTAATAATCTATCCAATTCTTTCAACAGAAAGTCGATTAGGACAACAATAATTACCCCGTAATGCACGAAAAGTGCCCACGTTTGAATCACCAATTTTGCAGTAATTTTTAACTATTTCTACGCGTTCTTCGGCTGTTAAACGATCTATGTTCGCAAATGGTAAACCTTTCACTAAATAAGTAATATTTCAGATGACAGGCGGTTTTCAAATGACTAAATGGAAAGCCCTATATGTTAATAACATTGACCCCCAATTCATAGTTATCATGAATGGCAATGTAAAAAAATCGTCTTCTTTATCCTTTGACGCAGATCAAACAACAAAAAAGGAAGTGACAAGAATTAAATACTTCTGCAGTTTTGTAGTCCTCTGGCGAAAGCCTCTAAAGCATTGTAAGGGATCAACACAATGTTCCAAATGTGCAATGTTTGGACACTGATCTTAAAACTGTTATAGGAAAAAAGCAGGTCTTGGATGTAGCGGACCACATGATTATTCTATAGGTACATGCCAACTTAACAAAACTGCTTATAATGGCCCAGTTGTCTACAAATGTTTTAATTGTCAGAACAAAAAATTGAAAAATTTTAACCACCGAGCCGATAACCCTAAATGCACCTCTAGACGTGAATATTTAGATATTCGCCAGAAACTTACAAATAATAAAAAAAGGTTTACAAAGATCGACATCAGAACGGACTTTTTTACGCCAGAAGTTGATTTTCCACAAACATTTAGTGCAAATGATCAGGTTCCACATGTAACTTGGTCTAGAAGACAAAGCACATATGAAAAGGAACGACATTTACCACAAATTAATCTTGATAAACAAAAAAAATCAATGATGAAAATAATATCTCCAGCGAAAATTTTTGCAAATATATTTTGAAGCTCTTGATGCATTACAGAAACGCAGAAATAAATTTGACAAAATGCGAGTTTTAAGAATGATGTTCAAACATATCATTTAGACTTAATAGACTATATAGCCTTCACGTTGTGCATTGGAACTCCCAAGGCATTACAAATCACTCAGCAATTGCACAACTTGAACAAGTTCTTCCCGAAAAAAACATTGACATAGTACTAATTAACGAAACTTTTTTAACGACTCACCACAAATTTCGACTACTTGACTTTAATGTCTACAGAAATGACAGAAATACACACGGAGGGGCTGTTCTAATAGCAATTAGAGGGTCTATTCCGCACAGCTATATGCCAAACACGAGAACAACAACAATGGAAACACTTGCAATCTCAGTTGAAATAAATAGAAGACAAATTGGACTAATTTCTGCATATAACCCTAAATACACGGTAAATACACGGTTTCACCGAAGACCCCATTAAAATCACCACAGCTTCAAACGATTTTTTTTATTTTTGGCGATTTGAATACCACACTAGATGGAACTGCCATAACAACAATTCTGCCGGTAATTCTCTGCGCAACCATCAATTACAAAATAATATATAAATAATATATTTATGCTCCAACTGCATTTACCCGTTTTGGACAAGGCGTAGGACAAACTCGGCCCTCTGTTGTGAATATTCTTTTGACCAACTCTTGTCTTAATATATCGGCTATTGAAGCACACTCGTGTCTTTTACGTTCAGACCATGCACCAATCACCTGCGAAATATTTGACTCCGTCATCGACTAGACATTTATGGAACCATCATACCATGAAGCTAATTGGACTTCAATTAGACAACTAGTTGATGATCAAATCCGATACCTGCAATATACAAGAATAACTGCCTCTAATATTGAACAAATTCTGTTAAAAATCATAAATACCCTTTAAGAAGCAGCGAAGGCTTCCCAATAAGTCTGTATATACAGGGTGGCGCAATAGAACTTGCATATTTAAAAAATTGATTAAAAAATAAATACAAAAGGTGTGGTTAAAATAAATCTAAGGCATTGTAGAGTAATAAATGGGGTTTATTTCTTAAAAATAACATCATCTAAATGGTGACCCTCTCTACGACGGCACTCCTCTAACCGCAAACGAAAATTATTGAAAACTTTCTTCAGTAATAATGGTGTAATACGTGGGGGCCATAGGATATCACCTCTTTTCGAAATCAGTTTGCCAGGGAACATCTGCTTCACCACCGCCATGGAGTCATTTGATGTGTGACAGGTAGCTCCATCTTGTTGGAACCAAGTTCTGGAATTCACTATTCTTGAACTTTCAGTTTCTGGAGCCGAAAATCCGTCCAACATCTCAACATAGCGTTCCGTATTAACCGTGACGTTTTAGCCCCGCGCATTTTCGAAGAAAAAAGGACCAATTATTCCTCTGCCAGAGATTGCTGCCCATACTGTCACTTTAGAACTATGCAATGGTTTCTGGTGTTTGATTTTGGGATTTTCTCTGTTCCAGTAACGACAATTTTGACGGTTTACGAACCCATTCATAAGGAAATGAGCCTCGTCAGAGAAAAGGATATTGTCCAAATGGGAAAATCGATTAAGCATTTCATTAGCAAATGCGAGCCTTGCTATGAAGTCAGACTCTTTCAATTCTTGTGTTTATTGCAGCTTATATGGATGCAGTTTAAGATCCAATGTTAAAATTTGTTGCAAACTTCGTCGCGATAATTGTAAGACAGACGATTTCTTGCGAGTCGACATTTGTGGATTTCCTCGTACTGACTCCATAACTCTCTCAACATTGTCTTCGGTCCTAGATGTTCTTGGGCGACCACTTGCTTGTGGTTCAAATGTTGAACCGGTCTCTTCAAAACACTTTACCCATATTTTAATTATGCACAATATAGTCGCCTAGTAGCAATATATGAACGAGAGTTCTCGTAAAATGCGTGCACACAAAATGCGCGACGCTTCCCGTCGAAGTGATTCATAGCGACTAAAACACCATGAGCCCGCCAACCCAACGATGTAGGCGCCCCCCGCCCGCGCCTTTTCTACTCTGCAAAAAAAGATGATGCAATATGCACGTTCTATTGCGCCACCCTGTATTTGGCCAAAGGAATAGATACGCCCGAAAATTTCAACGAGCCTCTCCCGCTCAAAAACCGATTCTGAAAAGCTCCTTAAATTTGCTCACGAGGTTGATTGATTTCACATATCTGCGGATATAAATATAGGTACAAACTGGAATAAGTTTTTACAAAAACTTCCATATGGCAGCAAAAATTCTTTAAATTATCAAAAGCAATGAGAGGCAAGAAGTCAGATGTTAATGTTATGACTGTTGATGGTGTAGATACTCAAAACAGTGAGAGTATAGCCAATGCTGTAGCTGATGTATTTGAAAACTCTCACCGCATGGCGCAAACAATTACCTCATCAGCTGATCGGAATGTGACGAATTATGTCTTTTGGTTAGACTCCCAGATTATATCGAGCGATATACCTGATACTACAACATTGGAAGAAGTGGGATATTACACAAAGAAACTGAAGAGCAACAAATCACCTGGTAAGGATGGGATTTAACCAGTATTGTTTTCAATTGGTGCCTAATCAACGGTTACTTCCCCAAAATATTCAAAAATGCTGAAATCATTCCAATTTTAAAACGTGGAAAGAATAACAAATTTCCTTCAAGTTACAGGCCAATTAATATATTAAGTATAATTGCCAAAATATTCGAAGAATTGCAGAATTTGCTAAGGAAAACGATGTTTTAATCAAAGAACAATTTGGATTCAGAAAAGGCCACTCTACCATCCACCAACTAAAGAGAGTTCTTAACATAATATCAGATAACAAGAAAAACCGAAAAAGTACTGGAGTGGTTCTAGTGGATATTGAAAAAGCATTTGACTCTGTGTGGCATAACGGCATAACCTTTAAGCTAAATAAATTTAATTTTCCGATTTATATGAAAATTCGGGCATAACTTCAGCGTTTATATTAAAGATGCAGAATCTACATTAAGAAATATGCCAGCTGGTGTTCCACAAGCTTCAGTTCTATCACCCACTTTATATTCAACATACATTTCGGATGTAAAAATACCAACAAATCAAGGTGCCACTTTCTATGCAGATGACTCAGCAATAATAAGAACCGGAAAGATCTCAAATGCTATTACGAAGAATATGAAAAAGCTTTGCTAATATCTCAAAATTGTTTTGAAAAATGGAAGATAAAAACCAACCATAATAAAACACAACCTATTATAATCCCGTTTAATAAATTACCAAAACGAATACTTACGGAAACTCTTGAAATACAGAGATCAGTTCTTGCAGTGTAAGAATCAATAAAATATCTTGGTGATATATTTGATAAGAAGTTGAACTTCTCTAGTAATACTACAAATACACGAGACAAAACATTAAAATGTGGGAGATCTCTTTACCAATTACTTTGTAAAAAATCTACATTAAATTGAAAAAACAAAATACTCATTTATAATATGTGCATCCGCCCTATTATGACATATGGTTGTCAGGTCTGGTTCCCAAGGAGTGCCAAAACAAACCTTAGAAAATTACAAATTATACAGAATAAGAACTTAAAAATAATTTACAATCGCCCTTATAGTACTAATTACAACCACAGTCCAGTAGAAAAAATTTCTCATCAAGAACAAAATTCAACTGTAAAAACATGTTTAAGTTTTCGGACCAGCGATTTGTAATTTAAAAATAATGAGAGATGCGGGAAGAAAACGCGCAAATTATATTAATTTGAAAATGACAGCCATAATTCTGATTGTGAGTATTGAAAAATACCAAAAATTTAACTAAATTTAATGCAACTAGATGAATGAGAAAGTATTTTTTCCTGGGCTTTAAAATATAATATGTCCGATTAACAGGCCAAGGCAAATCTATATTGTTTGATAGATTTCGGTTCAAGTCCATGCTATTTACCATTTATTAGCTACATAAAAAAAATGACAATGGCCTCTACAATAACACTACTGCGCATTTTTAGGCGTAATATAAATCATTTCATCAAACATTAGAAACATTTAGATAGCTGAGGAATACGTAAAGTATCTGAGGTATGCAAGTTCTTTTCTCTGTAGCTTTCCTCTCTGTGGCATATAGGATTCGGTCGGCCGGAAATTATTGCCTCTTATCATAGGGGTTAAATTACTATCGAAAATTCTCTCTGTGATCCAAATTGATAAACAAGAAAAAACTCTTCACTCATGTTGCCAGAAAATATCTCCTCCGTTAAAATTCCTGCGGGTAGATAGAAAATATGAACATCATTATCAAGGCGGTTTTTTCCTTGGTGTAATTAAGTGTGTGGACAAAAAGTGAGCGTTTTGTGTTTATTTTCATCGACATTAAATAAAAAAAAAATCATTTGCGTTTTAATGTCAGAAAACACTTATAAACACTGGCACACATTGTTTTTCTTTATGGCAACACTGCCACCCATTTCCTTCTCGTTTGTTTTCTTTCTACTCGCCGAATTTATACCAATACGCTATGAGCAAATCATTTCCTCTTGGTCTTAAATATAATCCCTTTGGTGACTGAAGGATAATCTTATTTGATGGAGTTTGGTAACATTTTGGTTCCAACCTTTTTCCGTTTATACGTCATATGAAACCAATAGCAGTGGCCTCTAAAATGACACCATTGATAACTTTTAGGTTTCCATATAATCTTTCTCTTCTATGCTCGTGTAGATCTTTGCTCATGGCCACTTGTTTTTTTTTTTTTTTTTGTAAATACAGAGTAAAGTACATTCTCGAAAGATTATACAATAAAATAGTTATCTCGCATATTTTGCTGTTAGGCCATTATGATTACAAAAAAGGAAAATATCGAAATAATGGCAGTATAATAGTTTCGGTTACGACTTGGTCACTTCGGTTTTCTAATACTCATTATCAGTTTTTTTTCTAAATTTCGTCCTTTGTTTGCTAATCGTTTGTTTTAACTAACGGCTGAAGATACGGTTGCGGCTTAATTCCCAACTAGAACTGTTTAAATAAATGGAAAATATACAAGAAGTATGTCACATTATTTTTCCTCTAATTTTAGGAATTTGAAAATTGTTATACTTTCATCAGGTTTCTTTTAATCCTACGAAATTTTTAATAATTCGGATTTGGTTTCGAATTTGCCTTCAACATTGGTTTTCTATTAGCAATTATTTATTATTACTAATAGACGTCATAACTCAAAAACTTACAAAATTGATTATATTGACTGGTAGCTGGACGAACAGCTATTTCAATATTCATCTTCAGAGCCTTTAGTGTTCATGCTTTTTTGGACATCATCGGGAATAAATTCCCATAAATTCCCAACTTCATGAAAATGTTCCCAATAAAAGGCATAAACAAAATATTATTATACTAAAAACATCAACAATAAATTCAAAAATGAATATTTTGAACAATTTTTTTTGGTCTGTGCAAAATATATTCTGTACAACTGGCCATCAACTCAAAGCAAATCCACAGAACTTCGACTCCTAAACTCTCACAACATCTCCTACTCCACAGCCCTGACTTTGAGTGGTTGCAATTTATTTTCATAGTAAAGTCAGGCAATGTTTATAATGTGAGCTCTAAAAGATGCAACTTCGCAACTTCTTTATTACGTAGTATAATATTTAACCATTGATGACTCGACTTGTACATGAACTTTCCTTGTAAATAGCAAAGATATCGAACTTGAATATGTGACTAGCAAATCAGACCATTAATATAAAAAAAAAATTATTTATTTACGTTACATTTTTTGTTAAGACCAATCATCGCATTTGCGAATGTAAACTGATAGCAAAACAGCAATTGCAGCAGTAATCAAATATCAATGAAATTGAATGCGACAACATAAACGAAGTAGTAGTTTTTAAAATGGAAATAGAATTTATTGAACTTTTAACATGATAACCAGATTTACAACAAATGCAGTAATATCGGGAACAACTGAAATTGTAAACCCTTTCTAGGAATGTAATTAAAATAATTTCTGCTCTCTAGTGTCACATAGTATAGTGTCTGATGGAAAACGACACATACTATATGTAGTTGTTCCCCCCCAAGGGGATCATAAACTATTCCGCTTTCATAGATAAAGGAAAGACTAATATCTGCATTTTTGGCATTTTGCAAATCAATTTCAGACTGGACAGACATTGACTAAGCTCCTATTGCACTCAAAGTCAATGGTATGAATATGATGACGGCTCTCATATATCGAAATTTGGTCGCACGTCGCCCTCCGTTTATTATTAGTTCATTTCGTAACAACATTTAGAGCAGACTATAAATAATTAAATTGTTTACGCATTCCCTTGAATTGATTCTTTGCGAGGACAGCAACAAAGATGGTGGGGGTGGATCATGGCGACGAATGCGTCGATCTTAATGATGGTCCATCCATCCCGTGATACTCCTCGAGTAGTGTAGGCTGCCCCCTTTGTTTATTGTTGTATTTGCCAGAGATACAGTAGTGGATCATTGGGTCACAAGAAACTGCTGTTGCATCCTTCATCCCTCTTTCCATCCCCTGGTAAATTTTTATTATTAAAGTTCTCTCTCGTTCGTATTTTAGATTATGATTTTTTATTTCTATATTATTGTTGTTATTATAGCAAATATCGTAGTATACATAATTCGTTTTCAGTATTACATTGTATTTTTTTTTTTTCATTGTGTTCATATTTCTCTCCTTGGTGTGTCGCATCTTGCGCCATTAGCCCAGCAAACCTAATGGGACGTTGCAGTGCAAAATCATAAATTTCTAACAAAGAAAAGACATTTTCCACCCGAGCCTCTCCAATTGTACTAAAATCTATTTAGGAAAACCGTAAAATTTGTGTCGATAATCGTTTTCTTTGTCGGAAAGAATGGTAGGGCCAATATGAAACAACTTTCCGCTTCTTCTGGTTCCTCCCATAGAAATGAACAAGTTTCCCGAAATTCAATTTTTTTCTGTGTAACTCCTAATTTATTATTACCTTCATTTTTGTCAAGTATTTATTATTATACGCCGAAAAACGCTCATTTAAAGTTGCAAAAATGTATCGATTAACCACGCCTATTCGGGCACGAATACAAGATTATTTAACGATAAAGAGCGCGAATATCTTGTCAAATATAGGTCTACCAAATTTAAGACCGCACTGTCAAATAAGGTCGGCAGAACAGTACAATGTGTGCCATAAACTTTGATCACCTCTTTGGTGAACAAGACGCTTTGCTTTCAATCATCGGACATGCCAAATTGTAATACATGCTCACTAACGCACCTGGAGGGTTATTGTTCTTAAGCCGTGAAACTGTCATTCTGATCTCGTCGTGAGTCAGTGCAGGGCAATCCAATATGCCATCACCAATAGTTGATTTAATTGGTACTATCTGGAACTGGTAACTTCTAAAAAAGTGTCCTTTCTGTAATTGCGGTACACTCTGCATATCTGTGATCAGATTTCCATTATTGTCCTCTATCATTTTCTATTTCCTCTCTTTCCACAACCACTTCTTCCGTTCACTTTTTTATAGCGTTCACTCACAGTACGCTTTACAGTTACAGCGCCGCGTTCTTCAAACCCAGCGAGTCTTACTACTGTCAAATGTCAACTGTCAATGAAGACCGTTATTTAAAGTATTAAAGGAGTATTTTTTGTCCAAAACTGCTTCGAAGATATATCCGTTTCAACAGCATTGGATCCAGCAAGTTGGAGCAACTGCACACATAGTCAGACCGGTTATGGCCGAGCTCCAACGAAGCAAATGTATATCCAGAAACTCCACTTTCCGCCAGCCCCCAACTTAAACTGACCTGACTGCACCAGTTTTTTTATAGGGTTATGTCAAGCAAGGATTACAGAACAAAACTAAGAAATTTGACTGAATTGAAGCAGTTCATTAAAATAATAATTGAGGCGATGCTGTCAACTTCAAAACCAATCAGTTATATAAAATAAAATAGGATTTTCCAAACTGATACAAGTAAGTAATAAGTAATATACATTGATTAAAAAAAAGTAATTTGAATTTCTTATTGCATTTCAATTGGTGCGCCACCCTGTAGAATATATCCGTGGATAACCCCATTATAATTTTAGAATTATTGGAGTCGAAAATTGTACTTTGAGGTGCAATTTTGACAGAATAGATTGGAAAAGGACTGAAAATATATGAACAGGACTGAAAAGGTTTCAAAAGGACTGAAAGGATGCAAAATTTACTTTAAATTATACTTTAGAGCCCCTTGGTAAGCTAGTGGCGTTTTTAATTTTTTTTTTCTAGAATAACTATTCTTTTTCGTTGACTAACTATTCTGCGAAGTTTTCAGGACTGAAGCAATATGAAAAGGACTGAAAGCATATGAAAATAGCTGAAAGGATACAGAATTTACTTTAAATTCTACTTTGGAGCTTCTTGATAAGCTAGTGGTGTTTTAAATTTTTTGCTGGAATAACTATTCCTCTATGTTGACTAACTATTCTCCGAAGTTTTCAGGATGGAAAGACTCTGAAATGTATATACTAATATGAAATTTTAGGAAATAAATGAATGAACAAATGATACATGTATTACTTACGTACTACATTGGCGCAATTTTTGTACGATTCAAAGCCCATCTGTTAGGTTCACGAAACCATTTTTTGCGATATTTTAGTTCATAGATTAGTTTGATATAAAAAAGGTGGCCGAAATTCTGTAGAAATTTGGAGCGACCACAACAAGGCTTCAGAATTCGCTGGTGCGAGCAAAGTTAAAAAAGTTAAAAAGTCTGGTAGGTTTCAACTATAGCGCTACTACGCTCACAGATGCCCTGCAATTGATTGTACGTTGTCTACTGCTTCTCATCGATGACAGTTACTGCTGCGCTCCCTGTAGACTCCAAAAAGGTATAAAAATTAATTTGCACATCCACAGACAATGAAACGTATGCATAAATATCATGTGTACTCGTACGTAGCACTTGCACTTTCTGAGTAGGACGCATGCAGAGGAGGGTATATTTGGACAACCATCGTTCCCTTGCCCAAACACATGTACAAATACGTACGTATGGTGATCCATTATGGAATGCTGCGTAAGACTATACGCACTTACGCCTGTGTGTGTACGTAGTTTAAATTAACATAATCTTTACTCATACCAACAACAACGACAATAATCGTAATAATACTATTCCCTACGTAATATTATTATTATTATTAATATAAAAAAGAGTGCGTATTAAATCAATGAGAGTCAAGTACATTCATTGACAGTCTTGACAAATGATTTAGAGACAGCTGTATGCACGTAGCCTACAAGTTACTGATTCCAACTAGCAGATAAAAATAACTATATCGACAGGTGGATGATTCCATCTATTTCGCCACTAATTTTTTCCGGCGGTTTTTGTGATCTACTCGTAAATAAATTATACCAACGATTATCCAAAAGCTGAAGGAATTATAGTTTATCCAAGATGAGCCTAGATTGCAGTATATCACGATTGATGTTCCAAACATTAGTTGAGAAAGCTAGATCATCCATTAACAATTTTGAAGTAGAAGCAAATGCAAATGCAAGTTCTCAGAACAGATGTGGCAACGCCTTTTATTTTAGTGTGCCAAATTTGACTTAATTTAGTACAACTACTTGAAAGGTATGAGTTTTTAAAGAGTTGTTGTGCGATATGTAGGTAGCCAGCCATCTGAATGTATAGACGTAAATGACAAGAGTTTACATCGATCTTTGGTCTTTCATGGCCGTCATTTTGTTGCTGCTCATTCGCCATTTTATTCTCCATCAAACCCTGTCGTGGGGCAAATGACATTGCAATCATCATTAAAATTGAAGGAATATCTGCAAACCAGATCTTCGCTGTACGTTCCTAACCACGTTCTGACTTCTATCTTTGAAAAGTTTCTCAAAAATTTTTCACAGAAATATCATCCTTTCTCCTGAAGTCCTCTGTAGAATATCTACTTGTGAATAAAACCAGCTCCGTTACTAATAAGTTGATGTTTAAGCAACTACTTGTTTTCCATTTTGGCAGAATTTTCAGTTCTTCCCGCATGACATGAATTACCATATTATCATCATAGGCGGCAATCGTCCTGCCATTCTGGTCGAAAATGTGTAAAGTGTCATTCCTCATGCCACAATTTTGATATTGTCGACAGTACACCCGTCTAAGGATTGCTCCTGGTTACTAGACTCAAAGTAGTGATCGCACCTAAAGTAACATTGGATCCGAATATTATGGCTCTAGATTTAACATTATTGGAGGTCTCTTCAAATTCCAGAACGAAGCAATGTATGCCAAACATTTTCGAAACTGTTCTCCAAGGAATGCGTGGGTTAAATCGGTTATTTCCATGAAAGGTACCAGAAGGGGCATTGTTAGTGGGTTGATTTTTTCAAATTGTTACAAATAGGTAACAGGTATAGGTATATTTATGTATATATGAGGTACTGCGCTGAGTTTGCAAAAGTTTTATAAAGATTTACGGCAGTTATAAATAATCTACTAGTCAGCTAGGCTTATGGACCTCTGCCGATCAACTTAAGAAGACATGCAACACCTTTAGCCAAAAGGTTAATACGTACCTCCTTCTGGGTGTTACATTTTGTCGCCCCATATGATATATAACTTCATTCCTTCAAGTAGAGGTGTAAAAACTAAAAAGTTTACAATAAGGTAAATTATTTCATACCTTTGTTTAGGTATTAATCGATAATATGCCAGCATTGCGAAATATGCAGACCTTCGAGAAAACCTCGTTTTCTCTGACTTGTTAGAGGTCAATGAAAGTTTTTATAAAAATTGTAGACCATCCAATTTTATACAAAAACAATTCAGCTGTTGCTTTTTTACAAAATTCAGCCGCTATCAGCAGGAGTGCGTGTGTTCCAAACAAAATGATATTATATGTATCAGCTAAATGTCCGCTTCTGTTAGCCTCACAAATGCGAGTCCTTTTGTTCACATTTTTCATTACATTCTCACACATTTCGCGCGGAATTTCATTAATTTCATCACGAATATTTTGTTTGAGTTGTTCAAGCGTTTCTGGTTTGTTTGCGGAAACCTTGCTTTTCAGATATCCCCACAAAAAGGAGTCCGGAGCAGTCAAATCAGGCGACTGTGGAGGCCAATCATCGTCAGCATTTCTTGAAATAACTTGTTGTGGAAAGAGGTCTCGCAGTAATTCCATTGTTATCCCGGCTGTATGCGATGTGACACCGTCTTGTTGATACCACATGTTAATCAAGTCCATATCGCTCCTCATTGGCAGTTACCGTTACGCCGTTTTCAGTCTCAAAGAAGTAGGGTCCAATGATTCCATTGACCAAATTGCACACCAGACCGTCAGTTTTAATAGATGCAAAGATGACTGATGAATAAATTGAGTCTTTTCCATTGCCCAGAACCGACTATTCTGTTTATTTACATATCCATTCAAATGAAAATGTGCCTCGTAACTCATTATGACAACCCCATAGGCGAGCTGTAACATCCTATTGGCATATGTACGGCGACGTAAATGGTCATGTAGAAGAAGCTCTTTTGTCAACTGAATCTTAAATGGAAAGAAATGCACATCCTTGTGCAAAATTGTGGCCAAAGTTGTTCTTTGAAGACCAAGCTCCTAAGCACGGTGTCGAATTGAGGTTGATGGATTCTTTTGAACACTTTCTTGAGCAGCAGTAATGTTTTCAGCCGATCTTGCAGTACGTTGTGGTCCATGCTTGGCCCTATCAGCTACAGACTCTCCTTCTTCGAAATCATTCACTAAACGACAAATAGTGCGTTTTGTTGGCACGTTGCTTCTCCCAAAAATTTCACTAACTTTCTCATCGTCACAGTAATCGATGATACAATTGGATAAAATGTTTTAACGATTAAAACACGTTGGTTTATCAAATATTTTTCTATAATGAAATTGCCACGCCTCTACTACACGACTGCCAAATATGAACTGTCAAGACTAATGTTTACCACAATGGCGGCAAAACAAAGTAGTATACCTTCCTGACGGACACCCTGTATCTCATTTCCTACTCGTTGGTTACGTCCAAGCAAAATTATCCCTCTCTCGAAGTGATTATGAAAAAGCCATTGCATCCGTAAGAAGTATTTATTCAGTGCGCATTATGGTATGGTATGAAGTATCATTTAATATGGAAGTGTCATTGGAACGCATATGGTAATTCTTTAAGATTTAAGTTTTTCAGGTTGGCAGCACTGGTTGGTAATAGCGTCCAAACATCATCTGTCAAAATGAAAAGTGTACAGTATACTCCGCCATTTCATCATGGAAAGACTAACAAAAGAGCAATGATTGCAAATCGTTGACATTTATTATCAAAAATCGTGCTCTATGGCAAATGTGCATCGTTTGATACGACCATTTTATGGTCATCATAATCGACCTGCTGTATCAACAATTCGTGCTGTTTTCTCCATACTTCGCACTAAATTTACTTTGCTGGACATAAAACCATCGACTCGCACGCGTGGATTGCGTACCGAAGAAAATATTGCAGCCGTAGCGACCAGTGTTAATGATGATCGTGAAATGTCAATTCGTCGCCGTTATCACCGATTGGGCATGTGTTACTCAACCACGAGGATTTTTTTTTTTTTGCCGCGATTGGCTGAGTTGAGCTTGGTTGACATGTGGTTTCAGTAGAACGGTGGAGTGGAGGAATGAATTTAGTGAGCAGTTTATCTCTCGATTTGGCCCTGTGAGTTGGCCTCCAAGATCTTGCGATTTAACGCCTCTTGATTATTTCTTGTGGGGTTATGTCAAGTCGTTAGTCCAATTGGATAAGTCGAACACTATTGAAGCCTTACAGGATAACATAACAGGCGTTATTTGTGGAATACAGGTCAAAATGCTCGAAAAAGTGACGAAAATTTAACCTTTCGAATGGACATTTTGAGACGGAGCCGCGGACAACAATTACATGAAATAATCTTTAAAAAATAAATGGCAAAGACCAATGTATCGATTCCAATAAAAGTACCATATTCCAATGAATACCATATTTTAACGAAATAACAACTGATATATTTTTCAATAACCTCGACCTTAATTACAGCGGTGCAAATGAAAATTGTATGACCACTTCAGTGAAATTCCACCGCATACGGCTTTTAATTAACGAACGTATTGAAAAAATTAAAATTCTCCGGGGAAAGTGTTTGCCATTGTCTTAATTGTGACACCAGTGGACCACAGTATCATGGAAGATGTACTGATTCATCATCGGATAAGTGGTCATATCAAAACCTTTTCTAGAGAATACATACCAATTACCACCGTATATATCTTTTACTTGATGAACAACTACATACTAAGCTGTTAAAAATAGTCACTATTAAAAGCTGGTTATACTCCTTTCGTGTAATCTGTTGTAAATAGTTACAATAGTACCATAGTTATTATAGTTCTTTCTTGTATCTATATGATATTGCAATATATAGGGTTATACATTTAGTGGTTTCAAAACCACCGGTCTGACAAAGCTATCAACTGTTAAATACCTATCATCTGAAGTGATATTTATTTAGTAAACCTACGAATGTGAATCGTTTAACACCCGCAGAACAAACAGCTAAAACTTACTACTTAAATTGGTGACTAAAACGTGAGCACTTTTCTTGCATTGCCCCTACTATGCAAGAAATTTATGAGGTTATAAAGGAATGTGAAGACTGGAGGCGTTACAGATGTGGTTAGGCATGTGTATCATCGCAATATACGCATCGCCGAAAATATCATTACTGTTAGTGAAAGTGTGGCGAACAATCCGAATTTCAATTCAGAGCGCAATGGCCGCATGATAACCATTTTTTTTTTTTTTTTTTGTCCAACAATTGAAGACTATGAAGGCCGTGCTATGAGCCACACAACAAGATCATGCGATTTGACACTGTCAAACTTTTTTTGTGGAGCTACGTCAAAGAACTTGTTTTCAAGCGTTGGAGCATTTGAAGGCCAACATTCGTCAAATTATCTCTGAGATACCACCCGAAATGTGCGAAAAAGTGGTCGAAAACTACCTCCACTGCCGCAACCAATCCAGAGGCGCTCATTTAAATGACATTTTGTTTCGTACATAATGGCAAGATCCAAGCATTATAATGAAATAAAAGTTTCGTCGAAATCGTTGCTTTATGTGTGTTTTATTTAACTTTACTTTTTATTTAACGTTACTTAAGGAATAAATGGTGGAATTGCTCAGATATGCTCATTTTTTTAGAAGTGGGTTCAGATTTTATATAAGGAAGTTTTTTGCTAGTAGGCGGATCGATATTTATGAATCAATCTAGATTTTTTACATGAGAGAGAATATATGAAATTTGTGGGGAATCAGATGAGTATTTCAAGTTGCTAAACACGAAATGGCAAATTTATTATACGTCTTACTAATGTTGATCAGCACAATAAAAAAAAAAAACATTTCTCAAAACTACAATTCGTCTGATATTTGTCTCGAAACTAAAGCAAATATTTCCGTAAAACCACTCCAAGAAAAAAATTGCTTAATGGATGAAGTTTTATCAAACAATTTCTTCCTTGAAGTAGTTTTAGTCTTCAATCCCAAAGTATCTAGAATAATACAAATATTGTGCTGCAAGATACCATATAATATCTAGGCTGTTTAGAATCAAATTCTCGTTGAATTTAAAAGTAAAATCAAATCTTCGTTAAACATAAATGCTTTTAAGTAGCACATTTTCTATAAATTCTCAATAGACTAGGGAAATGGTTTGACACCCAAGAATACAGAATAATTTCATCGTAAGCCAGTTCGCAACATCTGATAAACATTCCTTTGTTCAGTATTAGTAAATGATCAACTGGATAACTTATGTAAAAAAACGAAATTGAACGTCCAGATTACATTCCATTATTCCATCATTTAACATTAGCAATTGACTGTAATGCGGCGCACACGTAATTTGCGTTCTCTTATTGTGTGGGCGCATTTTTTGCACTTTTCAACAAATACGAGTATTACAAATCATCTCAGTTGAATGATGCAGTTTGCAATGTTACGATTTTTAAAATGATTATATCAAGGCATGTCGTGTTGAACAATTTAATTAACACTTAATCGTTGATATGAGCATGTTTTTCGTGCACAGTGTTTTAAAATTATCACTTTGTGCATCTTAAAGAAATTGAATTTGTTCAAAATATACTAACTCATTGTCAGAGGAAAAAAAACGGCGGCGAAATGACTGATCGACAAGGAAATATACAATGTATAAACGCTGGCATGTGCGTTAGCTATGAACGTAACAAAGGTATAGAATAATCATTTGTTCTCCTTGAAAACATGAAAACTTCGAAACTCTGGCCAAGTGTCTTGTAATGTGAAATGGTGACAAACGTAATGGAGATCTGAAACCAGAGCTTCATTTTGTTCGGCCTTAATTACTCATGGACGGCTTATCCATAGTAATAAAAGCGATGTCATGTTCTTATATGAGAATCAGACATATATATATAGGTATATCGAAAACTGATGTAAAATCCTGTGCCAATTTCAAAATATCAATATATTCGCAAAGCCATCACAGTTTCCTTTTAAACTTTTATTGAAGACATTGATATAGAAATAATGATACATATCTTCAAGATGTGAGAATAATGAAAACAGTTTGTATAATTTATGTTTTCTGCTTTATTTGTGTCATTGAATCGCTCTCTTATGCGAGCCTTAAAATAAATATTTGAATGTTAACTCTAGTCATTGACGAATATATTTCTTTTCTCCGTGATTTTCAGCTGCATGTTTTTGTTTGTGTAATCCTCTGACATCGACACGGATTAATTTAGGAACCAAATGCTCATGGCGGATTGTGATATAGTAACTCGTTTTGTTTAAGATTAGGCGTCTCTGCTAAGGCAGGAAGCGCATACTCATGTACATTTCTTGGTGACGTACACTACTTGAGTGATGAGGCCAAGGCCTGAACACGTGGGGGGTCAATAGTTCCAAAAAGGAGTTGACCTGGCTGATGTGCTGTTCTTCGTAGAGCGAACTATGTGAATGATGAGACCAAGGCTCTAACACATGGTAGGTGAACCAACAGTTCCCGTGAGGATATTGACCTATATCTCATAAGTTCAACAGATCGTTTCTCAGGCACTTTGACTTAGGTTTTCTAGTGAACATTCGTTTTTTTTTTTGTTATTATTCAATTACCATGCCTACAACAGATACAAATAAATGAAAGTGGTTACTTCTCCTATGCATCAATTATCACCGTATATTGCTTTCAAAAAACGGGTAAATAGTATAAATGTAATCAACTGTGTACATTTACATGAGTCTCGCCGTGAGGCCTTACTCATGGTATGCCATCACACATGCGGCTGTTTTCTATAATTCTTTTCTTGGTTATAATTTTTTTCTTCTTGCGGCAGCCAGCGCCTCTTTGGGGTACCCAAACTAATCCCGAAAGGATTAGTCGAACTACCTTTGAGATAAGAAGTAGGTCCCCTTGGAAAAACTTCCTCAGAGCCCGCTTCCTCTCTCGGCCAAAGTACCTTTGCAGTCAGTTGGTATGAAGTGAGCTACCTCCAGGTTAGGAGTGAGGCGATCTAGGAACACCTCGATAGACATGAACAGTATTTTCCAAGTTTCTGCCTTCCCTCAGCAACGCAACCTGAAGCAACGCAAAAACACTGAAAACACATGTTCGGGCGATCACAACCAGCACGCTGCTCCCACAAGGGGTCCAACGCCATCGACCAGGCAAGAACAATGTTCTTTGGGCCAAGTATTCCCAGGGGTGATTTGAGTGCGTTTTATTTTCATTTAAACTCTATTTGCAATACTTTACCCGTCGCTCATAGGTTTGTAACAAGTATGATATGTGAAAGGCTACGGCTAACAATATGCTTTAGTTTATTTTGCTGATCGGAACTCATTAGTGTGGCCTTGGACCTGGTAGATCCACAGCTAACTATACGTTCACTCTACTGCAAATTCTGCAAGAGTTCCAAGAAAAACAAATCAAATCATGCCACTTTATCGTAAGTATAAAGCTGCTTTCGATAGTTCGAAATGACAGAAACTGTTTGTATATTATACGTCTTTGTAGGACAACACTGACTGACACGAGCCAGTGAGTCATTTTGTACCAAATGAGTATCTAGACGGGGCAACAACCCGTCATCCGACCTCTTTAACATACGATTGGTGATCATTACCAGGAAAATTGCAGCTAACAAGACTGGCACCATCTTTAACAAAAAGCCTGTGCTACTTGGATATGGCAGTGATATAGACATTATTGTCTGAAAACTGATAGATGTTACTGCAGTTTTCTCAAGTATTGAGAACGAATCAACAGGACAGAACAAAATTATTTGTTTCGACGAACAGCGATTCTACTGGATTAGAGCGCTTTGGGAATGTTGACTGCTATAACTTGGGGCTGTGGATTAAACCATCTATCTTAGCCCAGCCTGAAATAAAGCTTATGTCAACAGCCTTGAAATTAAGAGAAAAGTATTGCTTGCAATCAGATGTTACTATGGGCTAAACAAGCGATTTAATCATAAAGCGCTCTTTCGCCGAACAAAAATCCAACTGTGGCATTGATTTTAACGGTCTTGCCATAAGGCGCAAAATACTGGGTTATGACACAAGTGAATGAATCAGATCGGGGTGCCTTGGAAAGAAAGATAATCCGGAAAATACCGGCTTTTCCATTTTAATGTTTCAAAAGTAAAGTTAAATAAAGTACACATAAAACTATGATAATGCCTGGACCTTGTCATTGCGTACGAAATACAATGTCACTTAAATGACCGCCTCTGGATTTGTTGTTTGAGATAGTTTTCGACCACTTTTTCACACATTTCGGGCGGTATCTTGGCGATAACTTGAAGAATGTTGATTTTCTTACTCCAGAGTTTGGGAATTATCCGCATAAACATGGTCTTTGATGTACCCTCACAAACAAAAGTTTAACGGCGTCATATCGCACAAGCTTGGTGGCGAGTTGACGTCGTTAAAGCGCGAAAACGCGCTTTCTCGAAAATTTTCTTGCAATAAAGCTGAAATCGATCGTGTTGTTTGGCTCGTGGCACTCTCTAGTTGAAACCACATATCGTTCAGTTCATAATCTTCTATTACAGGCCAAAAATGTCGATTATCTTACGCCCATAGCGCTTTGAATTGAAATTCGGATTATCCGCCACACTTTCACCAACAGAAGCGTTATTTTCGACAGTGCGTACATTGCGATGATGCCCAGGTATGATAACATCTGTAACGCATCCAATTTCTTCAAATTTCAGTATAGTCTTGTCAATTCCTTGCACAGTAAGTCGATTCTGTTGGCCATAATCACTCCGTAATGCACAGTAAGTGGCCGCGTTTGAATTACCACTTTTGTAGTAAGTTTTAACTATTTTTACACTTTCTTCGGTTAATAAACGATCCACGTTCGTAAATGGCATAGTGTTCTCTAAACAAATAGCACTTCAGATGAGAGATATTTAACAGCTGACGGCCTTGCCAGACCGGCGGTTTTGAAACCACTAAATGAATTAAACTGTGTATGACAAATTGGAAGAGAAGCGCGACAGACCGAAGCGCTTGAGATTATTTCCAACGTGCGGCGTGCAATAGATGAAACTGTCTAATCGAGTCGTCATGTGAGGTAGTAAGTATGACATCGCTACTTTAGAAACTACAATTGCTGGCATTAGCGGTCTCTCTTTATGCAGTAAGAAAACACTACAGCTGAACTTGTTTTTTACAAGGGTTTGATAAAAAAAGGTACTTAACTGTTCGTAGTACAAAATTTACAACCTTATTAGAAACTTTCCTAAATAACAGATGATTTTCAAAAAAAAACTAAATATTAGATAAAAAATCATATAAGATGAGCCATCACTAAAAGTTTATTCTTCACACGGTCGCCTTTATAGTCTTTGCTTGCTGGCTCAATCAAGTGTTTATTGTTATTTTTAATTTTTTCCTATAATGAAAAATGACATTATAATGCAATCCCTATTTAGCCTCGGAGATAAAATGCATTCATTTTATGGCTTGAATGACACTTGTCTCATTAAGCTGTAAACCACACCTTATACTTTCCTCATTAGCCAGTTTCTGTATTAGAAAACGAAGAATGGTGTATGTGGATTCTTGAGGATCTTCACAATATTTAAGATCACTCGCACCACTCACCGTGGTTTCCAATATCCACCGGTATGTCTACAATCGTACAAGAATTAGCCCAGGAAATTATGTAATGCATAATATTCCAATGTTACGAACTTCTCCTGAAACCAATAATACCGGTTTTCACATCCTGAACTAGGCCGCATAATAAAAAAACAACCACTCCACCACCAGTCGTAACAACAAAACAGTGAGAACCTTAAGGATTTAATGACAGATTATTAAGTCAACATTAGAAAATCGAAAGAGGGAAACAAGGAAAAAAAAAACGCCACGACGTAGAAGAAACCTGTAATGATGATGGATATGGAACTCACTTTGGAATTAGGCAGGTAAGGTCCATGTAAGATATTAACATAATCAACAGATCGAAAGGAAACCCAACCGCGCAAGCGCGCACATACATACTCCAGAATTCGAACACAAACATATCAACGCCCGTGATCAGTTATCGCGTCGCATTACGAATGAATGAGCGAGCGGAGGGATAGTTTCCTTATGATGTGTATGAGACGAGAATACCTGTAGATGCGAGCGCGACTACGTCCAGGGATACTCATGGATGGGTATGAATGTTTGGTCAGATGACCGTGTGTGGGTTTGGATGTGAACAAAAAAAAAAAAAAAAATAGTGATGCAAGTTTAAAAACATTGTATTATTATAATTTACCATGAACAACGTGAACACGAAATCAATACTAACAGGAACAATAATTCTTTGTTTACATGTAAACCACAGGATTGCCAATGGTAGAGATGCTATTAAATATTTGGGATTCTTAATGAAGATTTATTCTGGCTCGAAAACTCAAGTGATTGAATACAGATGGGGATCGCATTAAGTTAAAAACATTAAACATTGAAAATATCTTCTTCTTAGTTTTACTGAATAATACGATTACCAAATTTTTAGTCTGTTATACCAATATTTGTAATGAAGAACGCAAATAGGGGAGTCTTGTCAACAATCAAGTTTTACTTACCGGTGAAAGACATGGATCTAGCTAGACTCGATGTATTGGGCAAAAGAGTGGAAGTAAAGAGTGGTTTTATCCGGTCGATTTTTTCACATAATTTTCATTTATTACAGTTAATTACAGCTGCCTTCGAATTAGGGTTTACTGGAAACCCAATAAATTTCGATAAATCCGTCAATTTATATACATAGGAGGCAAACCCGAGTGGGCATGGCAATGCGCTTCATTTTTGTTCTCAGTCGGTCATTTGTGTGAGAAATACCAGAAAGGGGCGGTTACTTGAACGGTTTTTTCAAGAGAGTTATAAACCAATACAATGGACAAAAATCTAATCAAGGCACACTACTGACTAGGAATTATAGAGGAAATATAGAATTTTGCCAAATCTCCACCATTTATATGGGACGTACTAAGAAGGGTGTAGCAACGTGCTCTATTTTCATTCTGAGACCCTACTTTTGGCAAGTACTCAAAGTGTACCAAATTTATTTAACAATAGCGCAACTACACAAAAAGAATATACAACCATTTATATATGGATTAAATCGTTTAACTCTTTTTTTAAATTGTTCCAACTATTATAAATCAATACAATATAAATGAATGAGGTCTAACAGAGGAAAAATTTACTTTCAGAAAATTGGAGATAAATAGGCATCTAGTGTGTATGCGTAGGCTGTGTCTTAAGAAGTTATCGCCAGACACCTAGACTAACCAGCAGACATCAATTCAATTCAATTGGCTTCAAATTCCTAAAACACATTTGTAACTCCTATTTGTAGTAGCTGCATTTTGTCACATCAAATGGTATTATACCTGAGAGAGAGGGTGTTTTTATTACAAATTTATGGCGTAAGAGTCAAGAAGTCAAATCTAAAACATGTTTTCGTTTTGACAAATTTATTCTTTGATTTGACCGGAAAGGTTTTTCTACCTAATTTTTTACTAGAGTACTTATTTTGACCGGTAAGCCGATCACTATGGCCCGCAAGTGCCACAATGGGATCCAATTGGTCCGGTAAAGAAACTATTTCAGGATTTTTTCAATATTTTTACTACTTATTCCTTAATTAAAAGCTATATGAAGACATATTTGATAAACGCGAGAAGAAACCACTCTAATTTATTCATATTATATTTATAAGGGGTGGCCTAGTTGGGCTCATCGTTTTTGAATGATACTCGTACACTGGAAAAAATAAGCTAAATTCATATTTTGTGTATGGAAATAGGCCATTTTCGACACCCTGCTTATTTGATGATGAGTCTGTATGTATACATCAGCCACGTACTGTGAACCGCAATCCATAATCTTAAATCCGGACAAACGTAAGACTCAACCTAAGCAACTGTCCACTTGTTTAATCTATTCCCAATGAACATAAAAAAAACGCTGACGCAAACTATTTCTTCTTAGATGGCGATTGGAATAAACATCCTTACCTATTATACGCCGCCCGTAGAAAATAATTTCTAGCGCTTTGATCTTCTGCGCTACTTCTCCAATTCGTCAAAGCTTGTTTGATAGTATTTCAAAAACCTGGTCCTTCCAACGGAATTTCGGTCGCCCTTTTTTGCGCCGTCCATCGAGTTTGTTGTCGAAAACTTTCCATGCCGGGGCATTTGGGTCCATCCGCACAACATGACCCAGCCAACGCAATCGCTGTATATTAATGCATTTGACCACGTTGATGTCGGCATATAGCTCATACCGCTCACTGTTCATGCGACGCTGATACTCTCCGTTAACGATGATGGGTTCATATATTTTCCGAAGTATTTTCCTCTTGAAAACTGCCAGCACTGATTCATCCATTTGCGTCATAACCCAGGATTCTGGTACGTCTGGTACATTTGGATTTTTATTTATCGAGCAAGGGTTTTATCATTGAATCGCTTGCTTAGCCCATAGTAACATCTGTTAACAAGCAATAATCTCCTTTTTTATCTTTATGCCGACATCATTCGTTTTGTTTACAGCGGAAACGAGGTAGATCAATTTTTCCACCACATCAAAATTATAGTTATCAACATTTATACAACGTCGCAAACGGGTAAATTCTTAATTCGTTGAAACCAATAACTTTGCTTTGTCCTCGTTTACCACCAGACCCATTTTCGCAGCTTCCTTCTCGATGCTTGAGAAAGCTGCAGTAACATCTCGCAGTTTTCGCCCAATAATGTCTATGTCATCTGTATATGCGAGTAACACATGGCTTGTATTAAAGGTTGTACCAGTCGTGTTAACTACAGCTTTACTCATAATCATCTCCAACAGTATGTTGAAGAGGTCGCACGATAGACTGTCGCCCTGCCTAAATCTTCAATTGGTGTAAATAGGCTCGCCTAGATCTCCAGAATTTGTCGTAGTGTGAATATCTGGTCAGTTGTTGATTTACCAGGTCGAAAGCAACACTGATAAGGTCTAATCAGGTCAGTTAGAAATGGTTTTGGTCTTTCAGATATCACACTCGATAGGACCTTATAAGCAATGGGTAAAAGACTGATACCGCGATAGTTTTTACAAACACTTGGATCGCCTTTTTTAAACACAGGACACAGTACACTCAAATTTCAATCATCGGGCATATTTTCCTCGAGCCAAACCGTATTTAGGAGCTGATGCAGGCGGCTTATCAGCTCATCGCCTGACTAAACAGCTCTGCTGGCAGACCACCAGCGCCCGCAGCTTTGTTGTCGTTAAGCCACAATACTGCTGTTCTGATCTCTGTTTGGCTCGGAGCTGCGCAATTTATACCATCGTCGATAATTGGGGTGATTTTCTCACTCGTGCTGCCATCCGGAACTAAGAGCTTATAAAAATGTTCTCTCCATAGTTGCAGCACATTCTGCGTATCTGTGGCCAGATTTTCCTATCCCTAGCTGTCCTTACAGGAGTGCTGTCCTGTTTTTTTGGTTTTTGCAGCAGTTGTCATAGAATGCGCAATATGTTGCCACTGCGCGTCAGGAATATCAGGATCAGGGCGTTTAGTTTTAGTAGTTCTGAGAGTTTGGTGGACTAGGCCATGGCTATCTCAGGGGTATGCACCCAGTGACGTCGAGCTTCCTTTGTGCCTGGTTACGAACATTTTTCGTTCTGCTCAATCTCGTGCGTACCTTAGCTGCAACCAGGTGGTGATCCGAGTCAATATTAGCACCACGAATCGCACGCACGTCCATGACACTAGAATCATGCCTTCCGTCTATTACCACGCGGTCAATTTGATTCCTCGTGTTATGATCAGGAGATAGACACGTTACCTTGTGGATGTCTTTATGGGGGAATCTGGTTCCACTTGCTACTATATTACGCGCCGCAGCAAATGAGACCAGTCTGAAACCATTTTCCGACTATTGGACCCAGAACATCCGACCGTAGTGTTGGGGCTGCCAACGACCACTATGCTGGTGAGTTGAGTTTCAGTAACAGAAGTTACATACTGCCATGCCATTTATGTGTCACAACTAGTCGCATTCTCACTTTAACTACCATCAAACGGATGTCTGATGACATTACCAGGGAATACTTATCCGAAGGTCGGAAGTCGTGAGCTGCTTGGGAAATTCTGCAGAGGGATCTGGTTACTCCCAAGTGAATAACACTCAGAGGGTCCAACTCTGAACTTTCCCCATTCTCAAAAATTAACTATTAAATCTATTTAATCTCCCTAATTAAACTTTTGCCATAAATTCACGAAAATTTGGATTCACGCATTCACTATTTTAGAAAAAATCAATAAATAACGTGTAAGTCACTTTTCGGTTTCAAAAGTAAAGTTAAAAAAACACATAAAGCTATTCGAAGAAACTTTTATTTCTTTATAATACTTGGACCTTGCTATTATGTACGAAATACAATGTCTTTTAAATAACCGTCCCTGGATTGGTTGCAGCAGTGGATCCTCTTGAGTTAATTTTCGAGCAATTTTCGCACATTTCGTGCGGTATGTCGGCGATAATTTGACTAATGTTGGTTCTCAAATGCTCTAACGTTTAATGATTATCCGCGTAAATACGACCCTTGACGTAGTCCCAGCCTCATTTTCGAACAAATACGGCCCAATGACACCTCCAGGCAGTATTTTGCATCAAACAGTCATTTTTTGGGCTACAACAGTCTTTCGACCTTTTTTACTTCTGGGTTCTTCGAGTCCCATATGCAACAATTTTGCTTGTTGACGTAACCGCCGAGTCAGAAATGAGCTTAATCGCTGAAGAAGATTTTGTTCGATTGATGTTTGGTTGAATCCCATGTTTGAATCACCACTTTTATAGAAACTTTTAACCATTGTTACGTTCTCTTCGTTTGTTAAATAATCCATATTCGTAAATGGCAAGTCTTTCACTAAATAAATAACACTTCCCATTACAGGTATTTAACAGCTGACAGCCCTGCCAGACCAACGGTTTTGGAACCACTAAATGGATAGGCCTTTATTAATTGTGTTTCTTCGAAGCGGTTAAAATGTAGAGATTATAATAGAGTATTAAACAAACAAATATAATTGTCTGGAATTGTACTATTAGAATATGGAGATTTCATCAATAATCCAATAGAAGCTTCAACTATTATCCATCTGATTATGACGAATTCATTCAATGACTCAGCATGACGTTTGCTATAGACTGCAGGTGCCTTGAGCTGGTTAAATAATAAGAAAGTACTTTCGAGTCCACCTTTGAAAAGTTGGCATTTTCGTTTATCAAAAGGGGAGATACCGGAAGAAACCATTCCAGCCCTTTTACATTTTCTTAAGGAACTGCCGTAATTCAAGAAATATCAGAATATCCATTTTACTTGAAAAACGGGCTAAATCGGTATTTTATACATGAGAAAAGGATTGTTTCTTATAGGTCTATATAAATAGGCGATGGGTCGATGAATCACTCATGACAGCATGAATCGCAGTTATCACAAATGAGTGAAAAATACTTCTTCATAACAGGCTTAAATTGTATTTTTGAAAAATCTATTTCTATCTGAATTTGTGGTAGAAATTGGACCAATAGTTAAGAACAACAACGGCGGCAGTTCATAAATACGGACAGAAACCACTCCATTTTACACATACATATCTGTAAGGTATTGCCTAAATTATGCCTGTGTTCATTGGTAAATATTAAAAGATATTAAAAGATAGCATAGAGCATTAATAAGTCTATTTTAATCTCATTATTGTCACTTTTGAAAATTGAACTCACATTTCTAGAAAACCTTAAGCGACAGTGTTCGAATTTCAGAATCATATTCTGTCCTGAACAATCTAAAATATGATATAACAATAATAATGCAATTTGCAAGTTAGAGTTTGAGAAGTAAAAAATATTCATACGTATATTTACCTATACATACGTACGAGTGCTTGGCTTTTTCTCCGTCCCTTAATTATAATGGTCCAATACAGTAATCACGCTTGGGGTAGGGGAATAATTTTAATTAAAGTCATTTTGAAGATTAGTATTTCGGTCTTTTGAATTAATTTTGTGGTGTACCTAAAATTTCTTGTGAAAATATTTACTAAATTAGCTCGGGCTGTACTTACACAATTTTCAACAATGGTAATAAATTTAAAAATTTTTCAAAAATTCGAAATACTAATTTATTCAAAGTGAGGTTTGAATTCGAATTACCACTTTCTAACAATAAAGTCTGAGTACACGTGTCAGTCGCATGATCAAATTTCAAGCATGGCGATATTGCTAAACAAATTTTCCCTACAATATGCATCGTCGAAACATTTTCAGTGTATGAATGCTTCTATGGCCCCTCATCAGAAATTTCTGGACTCCTCTGGTTATAAACTTTCTTATAAACGCATTTTTAGTGCACTTTTTATTGTATACTTAGAATGGATGATTCTTTTTGCTATGAATGTTGCGAAATATCAACTTTCAAACCAATCAGATATTTCGAAATCGAAGATATAATAAAATAATACGTATGACGTATAAAGTACTTCAACATATTATATTTCATTTGATATGGCTATGATTAAAATCATAAAATATTAGGCAAGTTAGGCTCAACAACCCTTGAATAATCTGTGATCGCCAGGGCGATTATTCAAAAATAAATACCTATATATATACGTTGATACACTTGATTGATATATTATAAGAACAAATATTTGTTTTAAAGTTGTTGAGTTTAATATGAAACATATATTATGTACTGGTTTCTTTTTACCAAGATTGCAAATCATTTCCGACCCCAACCACTTTTCCTTCCTGTTAATCTAAAGTTAAGGTTATTAGAGATTTAATTCAGATTCACTTTGAGCCAACCTAATCGTGACAATAAACTTTAACGTCTGGCTTTTTTGTGGATAAAGGGAGATTCGAAATATGTAAAATTTAGAAGTTTCATATTTTAAAAATGTTAATTAACGGATCTTGACGTCATTGTAAAAGATTCAATAGAATTGTCTCATCGAAAGTTTTTTAATATTCAGCAAAATAATCTGTAAACTAGACTCGGATTTCTAGTTCGTCTTGTAATCGATATTCAGTTCCTACACAAACATACATAACTTATGAATGATAGATATACGTGGCCGGCGGTGGCATGATGGGTAGCACACACGACTATCGCATACATAAGCAGAAATTGAGCCCCAATATAGCCTTCAAGCGTTTCTGTCTAAGGAACACTTCGGAAAGTCTCAAACTGAAGATCGGAATCATCATTAAGTAGTAGTTCTGTTCAGTGAAACTAAAAATAGAACGCGTAAAAATTATTTGCCAAGCAAACAGGTTTCAATTAGATACCCATCTTAAATTAAACCGTTGAATCAAATGCAAAAAAGAAAAAAAAGAAGGAACATTTTTTTCGAATGTCATTGCTTTATTGCCAATTATGACGCCAAATGATTTCACCGCATTGACGTTTAGTTTTGATACCTGTTTTCACCGTGATACCTTTCTGGAAACAAAGCTTTTTTATATCAAAAAGGAATCGGTTGTCATCGTTTTGCAGCACTTTTCATTGACCAGAATAGAATTTATAGCAATTTCTTGACATTATAATTACTTTTTATTCAATAAACGTATCCCAAAGATACCATAGAAAGATTTAGTTTGGCCAAGCGTCTATAAATTCTACAGCCATTTTATGGAAACCAGGGATGTATTTTGTTTGTTTAAAGCAAATTATTATCCATATTTTCCATAGCTCAACGAAGGCAAAATTCTTTGCCCCACATGAATGGGATATTGTTGAGCTTCGGACATTCAGCAAGATTTCAAGTATTCTAAATTTAATTTCAATCGAAGGAGATCTACGATTTTTTACCAGGATTTGAGAAGATTTTATTACACTTGTCGATTAGTAGACTACTTGAAGCATACTTGAGAACATCGACGACAGTTGGCCGCGTTCAAAGTCTCGGATCTGTGGTCATAAGTATTACTCCCAATTTCCGATGCCAAAATAATATCGTCAGAAAAATAGTCATTTCTGAATTATAACTCGTCAAAAATGATTGCCTAAATATTTCCAATTTGTCTATAAAAGAAACATGTTGAACGAGATTTTTACACGACAACTTGTAGTTAATTATGTAACAACGAGAATACGATTTTTCTACACATGATAACTATGAATTAGATCGTCAATGTTATTCACATAAATGAAATGTTCGCGACATTCAGGAAATTGGATTCTTTATTGGTGATGTCTAAACAAATAATTATGGGAGTAAGATAATAAAATCGTCCGCGGGGTCTCAAAACTATCCGACATAACAAACAAGACACAAAAAAGTTGGGAAAAATTTTGTTCATTTTTCAACATAATCTCCTTTTGGCTTGATACACTTTTTCCAGCGATATTCAATAGCTACTATACCCTGTTTATAGAAAGAGCTGTCAAACTCCTTAAAATAACCATCAACTGCAAACCCCCCCCCCTTCATTGTTGGCAAATGTTTTACCACCAAGTCATTTTTTCAATTTTGGAAATAGAAAATAGTCCGAGGGAGCTAAATCTGGCAAACAAGGTGCGTGACGAAGCAATTCTAACTTTAATTCATTAATTTTAGCCATCGCAATAGTGGATCTGTGAAGTGTAGCATTGTCTTGATTAAACAAAATATAATTTCATTACCTAAACGCTGCAATAAATTATCATAATATTCACAGTTGATGTTTCCTTGCTTTTCAGCAGATAATCAATAAAAAATAATCCCGGTGTTTGTCTTGGCAGCTCGTACGGCCTCGTTTAAACTCTGCTAACTAAAATTTCACAATCGTAAACGAAGGAGCAGACTTCAAATTGAAATATTTAATTATGCAACGGTGACCAATATTTTCCAAATTCACCAAGATAGTTTATTTTTGATAGCTCAAATAAAAATACTATGTTTTATAAGTTTGCCACTTTTCACCAAAATAGTTTTTTTTTTCAAACTATTGGCACCACCATTTAGTCAGCTCCGTTAATTTTGGTATCACCCTCGTATTAATTTGAATACGGTTGCGAATATTATTCGTTTTTGTGACTAGCTCTACAGTTCATCTTTATGCTTGACCGTGGCGTAGTTGTTACTACACGCAACTATCATGCGTATGGTAGTGGATTCTGGACCTAATTCAACTATCTTCCCCTCTTTGACCACGACCACGATGTGCTGACGAACAGAATACGTGCATAGGATGCGAGTAATGAATTTGTTTTTTCCAATTTTCGAGTGGAGTACCGAAAGCTTTCGAAGAAATGTTATTTCTTGTCGTAGGAACTGTAGCTTATAGGTTTAGACAACTGCTAATGAATTAGAAACTTGATTCTGAAAGCAAAATCAGCTCAGCTAAAGTTTTTAACAAAATTGGATCTTCTTTGACTAAAGCAGGGTCAGCAATATTAAATCACAAAAGAAATTCAACATTTTTATGGGAAAGTATTAAACAAAGCCACAAGAATCCCCATTTTTTGGATGCAAAATCGTTAATCGTCGAGGCATTATAACCGGTAGGCAAAATCGTAAAAAAGGAGAAAACTCGGCATATAGGAAAATTTGAAATCCAATTTTTATTATCGGATAATGTTTCACTCTCTCTCTCTCTTTTTCTCTCTCTCACCACCAGAGCCAGCACCTGGTGGAGGGTATAGTAACTGAAAGTGTAGACGATGACCGTAATGAATCGATTTCACGCCGACCTCAGCAGCTTGACCTATTGTATGCAATAACTTGGTGATTTTTCGTAAAGATCTGGGTATACTGCCACCCTTCCTAATCGTCACCTTTTTACTAATTGAAGATTCACAGTTAATTTTGTGGTAGTAAAAAGAGAACATTTCAAACGTGAAAATAAAAATAATAATAATACTGGAATAATAACAACAGTCAAGAAGAAATAATAATAGTGAATTCACCCACAATCACGCACAAGAATGACATGTTTCGGACACTGTGTTCGGATCGCTTTGTGAATGAATTGACGCTACCGGTACATCATCAGTTGTATATAGTTCATATCTACTTATAAATTATATATGTAAAATGGATATCAACGGAAAATATCCAACAACCATTCATTAAATTTCGTCAATTATGAGAATAGAAGACCCATAGTTTTCGCCAATATGGCTGCGTCAATAAGCGAAATTACTGCATTTGGGTTTAGAGCGACACGAAGAGGGTCGCCATAAACGACCTACTGTGCAAGGAATTGACAAGATTATAGAGAAATTTGAAGGGACTGGAAGCATTACCGACGTGGTCAGGCCTACACATCATCGCAAAGTACCCACTACTAAAAATATCGCTTCTGTTAGTGAAAATGTAGTGGATACTCCGAATGAAAAGTTTCCAGAAAGCGTAATTTCACGTTTTGGAGACGTCAATTGGTTATCAACATCATGCGATTTGACGTCGGTAGACTTTTTTTTGTAAGGCTATATCATAGACCGTGTTTACGCGGATAATTCACAAATGTTGGGACATTTGAAATCGAACATTCGGCAAGTTATTGCCGAGATACTGCCGGAAGTGTGCGAGAAAGTGATCGGTTTCAAAAGTAAAGTTAAATAAAATACGCATAAAGCTATGATTTTGATGAAACTTTTATTTCATTGTCCCGCATTGTACGAAATACAACGTCATTTAAATGACCCCTTCCGGGTTGGTTGAGGTTCCTCCAGCGTTATTTTCTACAAAATTTATTCCAATGACACCTTCAAACCGGATGCAATGGCTTTTCCACAATCACTTCTTGGTTCTCCGAGCCCCATATAAGACAACTTTGCTTGTTGATGTAACCACCGAGTGACAAATGAGTTCCGCACCTAATATCCATAAGTATGTGATTATTTGCGAATGTTTTCACAATATTTTGATTCATGCTTCCATCGAGACGTAGAACTAGAAATGAAATGTAGAAGGTATCAATTTGTAGATATATTTATATTAAGGGACACAACGTACCTGTAATTAATTTCACCGCATTCTGAATGGTGTAATATATTGTTTTTCGTCTTTCATTTGTATATGTTTACTTTCTGAAATTTGATCCGTCCTGTTTTCCGGGAAGCCCCACCCCCATTGTGCATTTATAATAGTTTTTAGTTTTTGTTCTTTCATTTTTGTCGATTTTCAACGTCAATTCTAAAGATTAAATAGAATATAATAGACGACCGACATTTACATTAGGGATGAAGAAGTAGCACCATAAATTCAAAAATTGTCAAAACTCTGTTGAGTAGATTTCTCTTGAGAAAATAACGTTTGTTAAAAGACGACAGGTGTAATATGCTCCATCATCTATTATTTGAACTGAAATCGAAATTTTGATTGTCCTGCCATTAGAGAAAACCAGCTCAAAATTCTGTGTTCCAGCAAAAATCAAAAGAATTTTATTCTTTTCTCTTAAAAAGAATTAAATGGACAGGTGTAATTTGATATAATCTCCAACAACAAATTTCGGTGAATGGCAACACTGTTGAACCATAATAATTGATGTAAAAATTACAGCTGATCATGCTAGCAGCAGCATCAAACCGAACTAAATTGTTTGTTGTGGCGGCGATCATCACATTGAAAATAACGATTGTTGATAATGACGATGCGATGGGAATTCAGTAAGATTTTTTTTATATGACGCTCACTCCAGGCCAGAACCTGTTGCGTCTGTAGTGCGCACACTTGTTAGATGGCGACGAGGTAGCACCAAACATCACGATGGCTCTATGCAGACTCGCATGCACGAATATCCGGACCAAAATATCAGTTTGTATGCACGAATGTAAACTTATGATCGTGAATTTTCATTTTCATTTAAAAACCCAACAAAAACAAACGTTATTGGTGCGTATTATTATGGTTGGAGGGGTCGATCGTTTGTTGGTGTCGCTTTTGTTTTGCGAAAAATAATGAACCGCTATGCGATTGTTCGCTCGTATAAACAGCTACTTACAAATTCTTATCACTCTTACTCTCTTCAGTACAACCACAAACGTGACTCTCTTGAGCACGCTCTATCTCGTTATGATAAGAGCAAATTGGCAAATGTCATGCCGTAAGAGCTGCCATATAATTTTATCAATAATTATATCAATAATTTATGAATTTATCGAAATAGAATATTCTAATTTCTGTATAAAACAACGCTTTATTTTAACCCATTTGCTTTCTTTTCGAAAATATAATATAAATAAATTTAATCACATACAGAACTTACAGCTCATCGGCCACATATTCTTTGTTGTGTCGACCCTGGCCGGAAATACACGTTTTCGTGCTTTCAGTCTAACTAAATCTGCTCAAAAGTAAGAAATTTCCAATTGATTTAGATGTTTGCGAAATTCTTGAATATAGTTTAGTTTTCCCGAAATCGGCATAAAAATAACATTTTAGCACAAAAATGTATTCTTAAAAAAGTTGGCCGTTTTTGGGATTTTGACAAGAAAATTTGTTAAAAAATGGCATTTCTTAGCTTATTTCCTAATGTTGCTGCTTTCAGCAGCAAATTCTCGAAAAATGTTATATGGACTATAGTATACCAAAATGTAAAACAGTCATTTTGGCCATCATTGGAGCTCGTTAGTTGTAGTCGTCTACACGTAAATCAAAATAGTTTCCAGCGACTTCCGGATGTAATTTCATTAAGAGAGAAAATGTAGTTAGAAATTATAGACTGTGATATGACCGAAAATGTCTTAATTTCATACGAATTCTATACACCAAACATAATTTCTTCATTTGTCACAGCTATGGAGATATTTTCCTTCACATTTCACCTTTATATTGCCAAAAACACATAGAATGTTAACATTCACGTACCTTAAACGCCTCTACTGCAACACATGTGCAAGATGTCGGCGAAGTATTTCCGAATCATTTTAGTTAAGTAGCTCTTAACATAACCGGGTCAAAAAGTCAAAGATTACTGTACATAAAGGTTGGGAATATATGTTGCTTATAATACACTGTGCGGATGCTAACAATTTATAGAATAAGTTTATCCTACATCTATAAACTACCGCAGCACATTGCTTTCAATAATATTAGACAATTTTTGAAAAAAGAATATTGGATTTAGTTCTTCTATGAGTAAGTTTTATCCAGCCGAATCAGTTCGCTTGTGACTATTGCAGGAAACAATGTCGTAGATGGACTATTCCCGTTTTTAAATTGAACATTTTGTTGTTTTTTTTTTATGAATTTTCCAATAACTACATTTTCTTAAAAGATTTATGTGTGCTGGGACGACACTTCCCATTTCTATCAGCTGCAATAAAATATTGCTTTTAATTAATGAACAATTAAAAAATTTGAAAATGAACATAATTACAAGAGTGGTTTCAGCCCTTTCATGAAAGGGTTTCAATGCATCTCTATATTTGAAAAGAAGTTCTATAAAATTTGTATATAAACTTCTTTTATGTGTTTACTTGTAATAGTTATATGAAAAGAATTTACTAATTTAAAATTTTATTTGAAACACAGACACTTTGTTAGCTCTTTTAATGACCTAAAACTCTTCAACCACGCAGCTTTATCCTTAACTCATTCATGTTTTTGTCGTAAATTTTCACTTGACAATTTATTTTACCTAAATATCATAAAATCTGGCAGTCCTGTGCATTGGATCACTCTCACATTCTCTGGTATTTTATTATATTGAATTGAATAACACAACAGCAGTTGGCTGTTTCGGAGTATAAGAATTGAGAATTAAACAAGTAGTAGTTTAAATATCTTTTTCTTTTTTTTTTTTTTTTTGTCTCACAGTTCTCAGCCATAGCAGTGGCAGTGGCATTCAATGTTGTAATCAAACCGATCGTCAGTCATACCGCCGAAGAAGTGATTTTTATCGAATCGAAAAACACACAAAAAGAATGATAATTTCATTCAGTTATAAAAATGCAGAGTGTGTGAGAGCGTTGTTGGTGGTATACAAGCGCTCACATGACTACAGCCGGTCGATCAATGGATCTCAGTGACCATTGCAATGAATAGTATAAATACGATGATCAAAAACAACCTGACGCAAAATCGTATCTAAACCGGCGACAGATTCTCACGTAATAAAACAGAGGCCAACGGCGCCGAACTCCACTTAAAACACAACACAACATCAGTTCGAACATTTAACTTAACGTGAGCGAATGATCATGCAAATATTGTCATACGTGTTGCCAGAGTTTGCATTAAAGTATTGCTAATCTTTAAAAATGTTAAATGTATATATATATATATATATAATTGTACCACGTACATTATGTACGGTATAGATATACAAATAAATAAATAAATATATATATATATATATATGTATATATATATATATACGTATATATATATACATAT
>JAHXMU010000101.1:7408990-7465444 GCA_019455685.1 Philornis downsi | reverse complement strand
TATATATATATATATATATATATATATATATATACGTATGTATACATATATATATATACATATATAGGTATATGTACTGATTTATATATATATTGATAAAAAAAACTTTAAACTGCTTAAGTGCAGGAACTGTAGCTGTCCAATTCAATTCATCAATTTATTTGTTAAAAATAGTATCGTCCAAATGCAAACTCTCACGGCATTCCGTGACGGTTGCCATTTCGTGACACATATTTTCTTTCAAATGCGCCAGAGAAGTCGATTTATTGGCGTAGATTTGATATCCATAACTCCCCATGAAAATGTCGATAGGGTTTAAATCAGGACTGCATGGAGGCCAATTTATATCATGTCTACTGGAGGTTAATTTGCCAATCCTGCTGGAACTATGTTTTTTGGTTATAGCTGAGGAAGTTTTGCAACTCCACCGATTGTAGCCTTTAGCTACATCCTTTTTTAATATGGTAGAGCTTTGCTGGACTAAACCACAGTAATCCGGTCGTAATTCGAATACAGGAAAAAGAATTGCCTGGAGAGTTCCAGCGAGAGTCATCTTTCGAAAAATTAGTATTTAAACCGTCCAAACTTTTTGGTCTTGTAGTGAAAACTTTCTGCCTACAAAAACCGTATGGGAAACAATCCTAAGAAATAAAATGAGGAGACCTTGTTGGCCCCCAAGGAATTTCTGGAAATCAGTTTATTAAAGAATGTTTGCGCAATTCTGCCATTGACGGCCTGACAGTGATAATATTCATCAGTCTTCTTGTAGTTACCAAAATATCGCTTTGCAAAATTTTGAAATTGGTCACCTTTTGCATATTTGGAAGGTGACATTTCTTAGCAATGTTTCTGAGTTTTAAACGTTCGTGTCGGTTATGTTATTTCCACATTTGTTAATTTAACGTTTTTCATTTTTCACACAACAAAGACAAATCACCATGGCAAAAATTGAGTAACACGTGCAAATAATGATATGGCGTTATCAAAATGGGAGTAGCGTCATGAGTTCGCTTACTAGCTTATGGTGCAGTTAAAAGCTGACTTTTCTTGTGGGGTTCCTTTAAGACACACAAGCCATGCCATTACTTAATGGCAGCCCGATCTGTATGCCAGAGTCATCGAAAATGCAATTTTTCGGGTACCCGCCACCCAGCAAAGCCGCGGCGACTGTTTGTATAACGTTATATTCCTCACATTATGTCATTGATAGGTCACTCAAATATAATAGAAAATTCGTAGATATCATGTAATTTGATTTTTTCACTTTAGTATATCCCCCTCCCCGTTTCATAACTCTTTAGCTTATTACAAAAAAAGCTTCTTAGATTTCAAAGGTATCCTCAGTACGGTTGTGTTTGTTCCACTTCTAGAAATATCTTTAAATCCCGTTAAAAATGTACAGGAAAAAATTGGCCAAGTACGAGCCCATCCCTTGAAAAAGTGGAATTTTGTGACGTTGACTGAAAGAAATATATGGTGGTTTGTGCAGATACTGGAGGGAACCATTTCAATTAATATAATATTTGTAATCTTTTCTTCTGGAAAGGCGGCTAACTCCATATGTAATATATGGTAAGAGATCATTCCTCTTACGCTCGCTCACCTGGCTATGCGAATATTTTTTTAATGGATTGCAGGTGGCACAGCACAATTGGCTAAATCCGTCCAGTGTAAAATAGATTGCCTATACACGGACTAACTCCAGATTTGGAATAGTGAATGCACTCGATGTTCTTTTTTAGCAATTTTACTACTAATTCCTCAATTAAAAAAATATGTATATATTGTGGTTGTGAGTACCTTACAGAAGTGTCAATGATGTTAATTGTAAAGTGGGGACTAATGGGCCCGAAAATGAGATCGTCCCATACAATAGGACTGAAGTTGATACCGTTAATGCATTCCCCTTAAGTCGTACTCGCCCAATATTTGGAGATATTTAGAAAATTCTAACTATCTGCCGATTAGTTTGTACATTATCCATTTTGTTGAAACTAAAACAAATTAGTTCAAGGAAAAGAAGTCTGGTCCTGGAAGAACTAAATTCAACTTTTGCAATAAATTCTTTTCAGAATGTTTTTAATATGCGAACCAATTATTTCAATTATTAAGTAGTATTTGGTAGATGCGAGAAGGGTTCGCCTACGTTTGTACACCCATTTAAGGGAAGGTTGTAGTCGTGGGCGTGGTTGTTGAATAATATAACAAATATGATTATCCAGCTTTGCGCTGTGCTCATTTGGAATGTACCTATTCGATAATTAAATTCCGTTGAAAAAATTAATATACTTTTTAAATTTGAGAACTCTAATTACTATTTCCCTATTTACTATTATTACGCCCGGTGTTGAATGTCAATAAATCTTGATGTCACTCTATATAAATGAGGATGGCATTTGAATAGTTTTATTAGGATTGTTTTAATGTTATGATCAGAATTTTTGCGCTTTTTGTATTTTCTTACAATACGTACGCTAAAACTTTGAATATATTTGCAATATACACTGAAATTAAGAATAGCTCTGTGAAGAACTTTCGGTCGCTACATTGAAATAAGTTCTTAAAAAATAACCAATAACCAGGTCCATAACAACAAATTCTTTTTCCCATGAATACGATATGGAAGAGTTTCTCACATTCAGTGAGCTCACACGCATTCTAATTGTGGAACCTACAGTTTAACTAACCAGGCTTGCCTATTGATTGACTACTCGAAGTGTTCGTCAGACACTTGGAGGTGACCGCCGCTTAAATAATGCGGGATTGAACCCGCGATCATGCGAACGATACTCGTGCGTACTAACCATAGCGCCATAGTCAGTCACAACTACATATGTAAAATAGAGTATTCCATTCATCACTTTTTGTAGAAAAATTCTGAAAAATATTCATTCTCTTAGAGTTAGATAATTGCCTTTAAGAAACACTTCATCGCTACAATACAAAATTTGCAAAAGTTTCGATCTTGTCCTGATTCTCTCAAACCTTTAGCTGCCAAGATTTTCTTTCCAAAACTACCCAGTTGCAGAAACCCTTCCAACTCTGAATGGTTTCAACACGATTTTGCAACTTGCCTCAGAGTTGTGGCGAATATCACTTAGTTGCAGTCATTTATATTTCATTTACAACCACATAGGGTGAAACGTAATTACTTTGACATTCCTTTTGATTCCGATTCCGATTTTAATTATACTATTATTCCCGATTTTGTAAGATAAAATTTTAACCGGTAATTTTTGATAACGCTGGATGTTTAAGGTTTTGATATTTATAAGAAATTTTGTCGCAGAACTGTGAGTTCATTGAATTTCTAATGTATAATGCACATCTTAAAATTAGGGTAAGATTATAAATTTTATTTTGTTTTATTTTTACATTTCGTTCTTTCATTATAAGAGTTATCTTTTTAGTGGTTTCAAAAACACCGGTCTGACCACGCTGTCATCTGAAGTGTTACTTATTTAGTGAAAGGTTTGTCATTTACGGATAAGGATCGTTTAAATGATTAAAACTTACTACAATAGTAGTGATTCAAACGTGGACACTTTTCGTGCATTATGGAGTGGTTATGGTCGTCATAATCGACCTACAGTGCCAGAATTTGATAAAGCTATAAAGAAATTTGAAGAGACTAGAAGCGGTACAGATGTGTCAGGCCTGTTCATCATCGCAATGTAAACACTGCCGAAAATATCGTTTCTGGCAGTGAAAGTCCGAATTTCATTAAGGCAATTGAAGATTATGAACTGGACGATATGTGGTTTTAACAAGACGGTGCAACGAGCCACATAACACGGCCGATTTAGGCTTTACTGCATGAGAATTTCACGTCAATTGGCCACAAAGATCATGCGATTTGTCGTTGTCAGTGTTTTTTGTGGAGTTACGTCAAAGACCTTGTTCGCGCGAATAATCCCCAAACTTTGGAGCATTTGAATACCAACGTTCGTCAAGTTATCGCCTAGATACCGCAGGAAATATTTTCGCACATTGGTGGTATATACCTATATGGGTATGAGTAAGGTATATATTAGTCTGAGGCTACTCTGTGGCCCAGTACATAACAATTCGAAATACAAGGAGAAACATTTTTTGTAATTTTTCAAAAATGTCTCCATTTATTCGTTAATTGACGGCGTTGTATAGATACTGACCTAATTATGGGCGTAGTTAGAGAAAATATTGCCATTATCACTTGGAAATCTGGTTAGGTTGGTAAAAGGGTGTTTCTACCACACGTGAGACTGTATCCAGCTTTGGAACGATTGTACCGTTTGTACTTTAACCAAAACGTCTCGTTGCAGCTAACGGATGTCGAAAGAAGTAAATGCATCTCATAAAGCTATACTGAGGTTACAACCCTTGATGACGGATGTATAAACTTCGGCCCTCTGGACGTTATGGCGCCTGCCACACTTTGAGCTTTGTCTACTTGTCTGCATACAAAATCAGTTACAGATTTATTGTAAATTTTCTAAAAGAAGGATAGTTATCCTAAATTGGCTCAAAATACAGTACGTCGCACATGAGTGACTGAAATTATTTTTAGATTCCACATATGAAACATATGAATTTGAATTTGAGGCCTTAGATGATCTTTAATATATCTAATAACCTTAATTTCAAGCCTTTCGCTCGTCCAGAAAAGTGCTATATCGTTCGAACTTATAAAATATTTATTAAAGTGGCAACATTGGTTGCAATGTGTTGGGAGGTTTGATAGCTAGTTGGTTGGATTCGCTAGTCAACCAGCGGTTAGATTGGTCCACATGCTCGTGCTGCCCGTTCTTAACGAAATCTTTCGTTATTATTTGCTTTACGTCGTTCGTAGTCGATGGTACTAACGATCCAGTGGTCGGCTGGTTGACTGGCTGTCTAAAGCCGCAAAACTGAACTGAGCATTTGCTACCCATTGATCCATCTAACCAACCGATCGATCGATGACTACTCTCATTGGATTTGAGAAGTGTTGGCTACGTGCCAAAGTCGTAGTATGTGTCTGATCGTTGCTCGCTGAGCTCGTGTGCGCGCTCGCATCGTAGTCAAGCAGTCTTTGACGAAAGCGGATACGGATACAGTTGTTCGCGGCGACAACGGCGGCGGTTGCCAAAACGGTTAAACATAACGAGACGACGACGACGACGTATTTTCGGCGTCTCTAATCTGTAGTATATTTTGAAACGGCGTTTAAAACGCATGCAAACATCTAAGAGAAAAATTGAAGAACAATTTTCTTGCATATTTCTGCGTATAGAAATTGCGAATATGTTCTTTTTGTCGATTTTGTTTTGATTCATTTCCCGCAAGAATACTAAGTGATTATTAAGTGAAGATTTATTGATAAGTCTATAAGAGTTACTGTGTTATTGATTAAGTTTCATATTACATGATGTTCATTTTCTTTATTTGTTCATTTTCTTAAAGAAATAAGAGGAATAAGAAAAATAAATTATAATACAAAAAATACAAAAATTACAACAGAAATATCAACAAAGCTGAGATTTCTATTTTTATTGAAGTGCAATTGTGTTGTGAAATCAGCATCAAACTTCAATTTGAAAACAAAACAACCACAATAACGAAATACTGTGATCCTCACTTAAATCAAACATCAAATGTTATTTTTTGGATTATATTCAAATTGGACAACGATTTAAGAAAACAGGTAATTCGCCAAGAAATTGAACAACTTGAATGGTTAGCAAATGTTTTTAGGTTTAGGTGTTCGAGAGAACTGAAGCAAAATTTTAAAACTACTATTAATGGTATCAATTCTAACCTTAACAAAAAAAAAAAATTCTGCATAAACATTAAAATGTTCTTAAAATGGAGACCTTTGAATTTAATAAGAGGTGTTTGTTTATTTAAATATGTTCTGTGGAACCAAGCTCATAAGTAATCATTATGGAAAAAACATTTTCCCGAAATGTGTCTGCTTCCTCTTATTTTAACAGGGCAGGAGCAATTTATTTGAAAAGCAAATTACATGAAAATTTTTGTTTTGAATTTTCGACAGCTTTGTCATATTTAATTAAAATCAATTATTTTTCTAAACTGGACTTTTTATAAAATTACTCCGCTTTGGCGACCGGCTTATAAACATCGCAAAAAAAGATGTAAGGGCATATTAGGATTAAACCTAATCGGAGTAGACTTCGAGTGTGAAAATTGCATTTATTTTTAAGCAGAAGCTTAGACCGGCGCATAATAATATTACATACCTATAATGCATGCTAAAACCTTATTTCGCTCGGTGCAGTGGGGACGGAAATGTCTACGGACCCAATATTTCTAGTTTCTGTGCCAGTGATTTTCGTGTAACAAATTTTTTTGTTAAGAATATTTACGGAAATCTAAATAGCCAGTGTAGAAATTTAACTGAACTGTAATATGGGCTTAATAGTGATTTTTATGTATAAAAATTATTATACTTTCATCTAGAAAAATAAAGGTAAATACCACTTGATACGGGAAAAATTTTAAAAAGCCAAGTATATTTAGGCCATATGGATTTCGTGACTTTATAAGTCGATTGAGCGATGTTCGACTAACTGGTAGACACAACAGATCCCAGATCTTAGCTGGTGATTGTAAACTCCTATATAAATCGACCACACTCTAGGCGTGTGGAGTTAACTTGAAAACAACTACCAAGTAACCACGTCCTTTCTGGTATTCCCAGAACAAATGATTGCCATGTCTTTTATTTAGTTTCAACAAATTCAGTTACATTTTGGCTCATGTTCGGTTTTTGGCAATGTCTCTCCCGTTCTGGTACCGCCCATACAAATTGGAGCCATTTTTCGAAATTAAATTTTCCAATAAGCGCACTAGCCTGCGTTTTTGTTCGTCATATTTTGTTCATAATTGTCTGAAAAACTCAGGAAAATCAATCAAGGATCACGATGTACGAATGATCGATTCAACCCAAATGTTTCAAGTGGCATATCTTTCAAAAAGTTTTCCAGAATTCAGCCAAATTTGTAATACGCTACGCTTTTGGAGAATAAAGTTCCGAGAATAAAAATTAATGACTTTGTCTCATCTCTTCTGGTACCTCTCATTCAAATTGAGTAATTTATTGAAATTTAATTTTCCACTGCAATTCCTATCACTTAAACTTCGGTTACTTGAGTATTTCTTAACTCAATTACAGTATTAAGTTTGATAAAATAGAGGCAGCATAACCACGCGTTGTCTCTGGTAACTCCCATATCAGACAAATTACTTAATTTAACCCACATCTTCCCCGGGCCATATGTTTCATTCAGTTGCACTACATTCAACAGTTTGGCGGTCCCAAAACTAACCAACCTAATAAAGAAGACACAAAAAAAATTGGAACAATTTTCCTTATTTTCCAACATAATCTCCTTTTAGCTCGATATGTTTTTTCCAGCGGTATAGTAAGACTTGTCAAACTCCTTAAAACAGCCATCAACCTCAGACTCCACTTATTCATTGTTGTTGACAAATATTTTAGCAGCGAGCCAGTTTTTAAGTTAGCATAATATTCGCCGTTGATGGTTTTTGCTTTCTGAGGATAATCAATATACTAAATCAATCAATAATCCCATGCGCATCCCAAAAAAACAGACGCTATGACCTTGCCTGCAAATAAAACCGTTTTCGTCTTATTGAAAGCAAGCGCGGCACTCATCTTGCGCACAGCTTTCTCATCTTATAATCCACAGTCAATATACGATCTATACCACTTTTTGAAATGCGTATCAGCCAGCTCACGCACCTTCAGCCAACGATCATCCCATACCATTTTGTGGATTTTCTTAACCATGTCTGGCGTGGACACCTCAACTGATCTTGGCAGCTCGTACGGCCTCGTTTAAGCTCTGCTGCCCAATATTTTATAGTCCTAAACGGAGAAGCAGACTACCCCAGAGTATAATCAAGCTCGGAATCTGGTTTTATGGTGGTTTTCAAATGTAAATATTCAATTACACGGTGACCAATTTTTTCCATGCTTACAGATTTACTGAGATCATTTATTTTTATGGCTCAAATTAAAATACTAAACAACGTGGCGCCTTGAAACTTAAACCGTATGTTTTATAAGGTTGTCACTTTTCACAAAAATAATTCTTTTCAAACTACTGGCGGCACATCAGGTCGGCTAGTTTGGCGACCACCCTCGTAATGCGTAAGAAAAAACTGTTTTTGATAAGCCGGCTTAACAGGCAAGGTAAGTGGTAGAGCAGCTGCCATACTGCAATCCACTGAAATTCAACCCTAGCTTGACGATTCAATAATATTAAAAAAAAAACCTACTTTTAAAATAATATAATAATACTAGCCGACCCGGCAAACGTTGCTTTGCCTTCAAATTTTATTTTTATTGGAAATGGTTAATGCCAATCGGTCTATTATAATAAGAAACGCCTATATTTGCAGAAGAACTTAAAATATATTCGCTCAACCGAAATACAAAATTCTGTTTAAATACCGTTAGCAGGAGCAGAAATAATTGCTTTTTAATTTGTGGTTTGTATAGGAGGTACCACTCCCCATTGTCCAATCACGCCCATATTTGCAGTAGCACTTAAGATATGTACACCAAACCTACGCACCAAATTTTGTTCAAATACCGTAAGCAGGAGCAGAAATAATTGATTTTTAATTTTTTGTTTGTATGGGAGGTACCACGCCCCTTTGTCCAATTGGACCGAATTGTAAATCTAAACTATCCCGGGCACCACCCAGACGCATATACAAAAATTTATGCAAAGCGGTCCAGCCGTTTAGGAGGAGTTCACTGACAACGCCCGTACAGTAGAATTATGTATATAAAGATATCGTTTCATTACTTGTTGCCCAAAAGTTTTTCAAAGAAATATGTATGCTAATAAAAGAGAAATGTGTATATTGATAAATAAAAAAGAACACACCACATACACAAGAATAACAAAAAAAAAAAGCTTTAACTTTAAATTCATATTCATGCAATTTTGATTGTAGATTTATATTCATTTGCAAAGTCATTCGCGACATACTTTGTATTTAATGTGTTTCAAAATTATTAAGGGACACCATCCAGATTACTGCGTGCCACAAGCCATGGTATCGAGTGTATAATCTTCTGCCTGAAGATTATATCTGTCCAGTTGCCTTAATTCTACCATTATTTTAATATTTTACATTTTAAAATTGATTTATAGAAAGGGTTTCCTAATGATTAGTTAGTCTGTGGCCTACAATAAATCATCAATATTTGCGAATCACATCTGACTTTGCTAGTTGATTAAATCTTAAATGATTTAATCTTAATAAAATCCTCATTGCGTTTATCAAAGTTATATAGCTTCCACTTTTTACACAGCTCACTCTAATTTCTTAAAAATATAGTAATTTTTTGCATTAAAATTTAAATTTTTATTTTGAAATGTTATTGTTACGTTGCAAAGGTGCAGCAACGTCTCTAAGGTATGAGTGGTCAGAAATGTCTTCAATGCGTGCCAAAGTGAAATCAGCGCACAACCGTAGATGGATTCAAAAATCAAAATTTCGTAAATACTCTAATTTTTGAAGTTAATTTTTCTCTATTTTGGAAATAAAAAATTTGCTACATTCCTTTCAATTAACCTTAAAATAAGCAACTTAGATAGATTAATTCAATATATCAACAAGCTAAAATTGCAGCGCTGTAAAATTGTAATTTTTTCATTTTTTATGATGAATTTCAAAATTAAATAACAGCAAAAAAATTGCAAAACTGTTTTTGTTCCTTACAAAAAATTAATCTAATGTTAACAACGTCTTGGTGAAAGTTATGATAATCATTCACATACCTTGAAATTATTGTTATGCCATTACCGAAATTCACGTTCAAAATCGAACTTTTCTGTAAGCCAGTGCAGAAATTTCCGTCAGTTCAACTAGCTTCCACACAACGTACTTTTACACGGCTTCAAAAGTGTGAGTGGTGCCAGAAGGGGTGTAGCGAACTAACTACTTTTTTTGTTCCGTTCGAATTTTCGTTCTGAATTTAGTTTATCAAACACATGATATGTGCTAAATTTCGGAGAATTCGGTACAACTGTTTACAAGTATGGGGGCAATAACAAATGGGATATCAGAAGTGCGTGGTTACTTGGTTGATTTTTCTCAAGTTTTGTAGAGAGTTATAAATTAATGCAATGGACAAAAGTTTAGGCTAGACTGCAGCTACTACTTAGAAAGTGCAAAGGAATGTTTAAATTTCGGAAAATCGGTCAATTTGTATGGGAGATACCAAAAGAAGTGTGAAAACGACCCCGTTTTCATTCTACATTAGCAAACGCTCAATGTGCACCAAATTTTACTAAATTTAATGCAGTTGGATGAAAGATATGAATTTGCACAAACAGGCTGAATAATTAAAAATTTACTATATGTTTTTTGTAAGTTTGTAAGAATATCATATATGGAATTTCTAGCTGGTTATTCTCGTCTGGCCATTTCCTGGAAATTTAGCAATTCCGGAAAGTTTTTACTATAATTCCCGGGAGCATCAGTTTACATCATTGACCGTCGCAGAAGCGAAAGTAGTTTTATGTTTTTCAATTTCCTGGCATCCAAATCAAAAATACACACAATTTTATTTCTGATTCCAGCAACCAAATCAAACTTCTATTGAATTTTGTTTCTGTTTCGTACGTCCAAAACGATATTATAAACAATTTTGATTTTTATTCTACTTAAACCGGAATTAGAAACAGTTTAAATTCAGATTAAGTTTACAAAACGTTTAGTTTCAATTCCATTTAAAGTTATTTAACTCGTAGACGGATAACATTTTTGAATATTTATAAATATTTCTGAGAGCCTGGTCTCGTAAACTTCAAAAATAAATTATTCAAACAAGTTTTCTCTTTTCGGAGCGCCAGTCTTTTTTTTTTGTGCCAAAAAGCGAAGCCATATTTGGTATAAGTTTTGATTCAGATTAAGAAACGAAACGAAACAAGACTATAATATTATATATATATATTCGTTCTTGAATCAAAATATTTGTATCATGTTAGTCTGATAGAAACACAGAATCAATGTTTAGGTCCTTAATTTGATTTCAGTAAAAAATTAAGTGAGTTATCCTTTCGAATATAAATCAGAACCAAGTTTCTAATATTATTTACATAAATTTACAATAGCCAATAAACTGAACCAAAGCTGAACCTTTATGAAGGTTTACATAGGATTATTTTTAGATATTTATTATCATATCAAACAAAAGTAAAACTGCCGAAATTCCAAATTTAAATCATCTTCATTATTGTAGGTACCAGAATTCTGACGAACTCTATAAACCAAAACTGGAGTTACTGGAGCCTACAAATGAGGACTTATGAGGAGAAATTTGAATTTCGGAAATCGTCAATTTGTTTGGAAGGTGCCGATGATATTCACTTTGCATGGGTGGGTTGATGTAGCCTATTTATTATCCCAGTCTACGATCGGATAAAATATTTCGCTGTGACAAGTTTTAAGTAGTTCTATAAAGATGTGCGCAATTGTCATGTTTGCCGGGAAGCCGCCCAGTCAGACAGACGTGTTTGGTCAAAAGATACTTCACATTTTAAACGCTTTTTTTTTATTGTTACAATTAGGTTTTTGCAGTATATCATTCATCATCATTCCTCAGGGTGGAGGCGACTTTACGAGGTTTTCATGCAAACCAGGGGAAAAATATAAAAAACAGGAAAACGTGGATTTGATAACTACAATGACCATTTTCTTTCACTTGAAGCAAGTATAAACTTTATGTAAGTCACCTAAGAAATCATTCTGTTGCTGACAGAGTAATAATGTTGCCTTCTTATTAAAAATATGAACAATTTAGGGATCAATGAGTAAAATACTGTAACACATATTGCCAGATTTTTAGACATTTTACTATGGAATGTATACTTGTTCAAAAAATTCAAAATTTAGTTATAAAATTCCTTCTTGTTTGATTGTCAAAGAATGCATATATCCAAGGAGTTTAATTTGACCACTTGCTCTGCTGCCTCTGGTAATCTTACAGGCTTGATACCAACGCGCGGTTACATTTCATTTACGATTGTGCGAAATTTAGGTAGGATCAATTTAAAACTTGCAGATTTATTCCTAACTTTTTTGGAATCCCACTGTATTACAATTCTTACAATTTCGTTAGAAAACATTCCAAAAATAAGTACTTGCAGTGCCGGTTATATTAAATCGATTATAAAGCACGCCGGCCAATGAGTGCATTGCAGAAAACTTTTCGTGCTTTAACATTTTTATTCATTCCCGCAACATGACCAATCTAATCTAAATCGCCTTCTTTTGTAAGCTTGCTCACGTCAATGTCGGTATAATTTCATGATTCCCACGATGTACAGGAAGTTTGATTAAAAATTTTTACATAAAACTTAAAATCAAGGCTGGTATGTGTGTGCGTTTTTAAAGGAAAATATGTTCCCAAAATCTGAAACTAATCAGTGGAAATGCCGATGTAGCCCCCCTATCCACTTTGTGGGTCTGTAACACCCAATTATAAGGCAACCTATCACGGAGTGCCAATTTTTGGTAGCAGAAATCTAGTCCTTCCAACTCAATTTTCGTAGCCCTTCGCGCCGGCCATCGTGTGCATTGCTAAGAACTTTTAGTGCTGGAACATTTTTAGTTATTCCCGCAATATGGGCATAAAGTTATTGATTCCCACGAAGCAATTTCGATTCATAAATGTTCGTTTGTAATTTCCAATCGAAGCTGGTATGTGTGCTTTTTTAACCGAAAATATGTTTCCAAGAATTTGGAACTTATCACTCCAAATATCAATGTAGTAATTTTTATACAAATTTGCATTGCTATGGTCCCCGTACAAAATGTATACTTTTACTTGAGAGTTGACTACACTATATGAGCGTAAGAAAGAAACGTAAGAAATAAACGTAAATATTTTGTTTGCAAACAGTTGCAAAATTATTTGTCTTTTTTTATCTTTACGTTTTATTTGTCATATTAATTTAATATGTTCATCCACCCCAAATCGGCAGAGATATCAATTAATGCTTGTTTTTTGTGACAAATGTTGAAACACATATTGGGAGGGTTTTCAAGTTCAATTTGCTGATGAATATAAACTACTTGCACGCGTCCGAAACTTTATATGTTTTATTTTTTAAACGAACCACAGATTGAATATTAATTTGTTTTCGTATTTAATGGTTCTGAGTGTAACCGTTTAGCCGATTGCATTTGTAACCGTTTTTGTTGTCTTAAAAAATTATATTTTACTGATGGCCCCTACCGTAAGAAGGATCAAGGATCATCCTATAAATATCTAAATATCCATTACTATTTTGGGGGGTGGGTGTATGTCGATATATGATATTAATTCATGATATTTTTGTTTTATTGTAATGCCCCTCCCTTCCTGCGCATTCCATCGAAAAATTCCCTTCTATCTCACGATAAAACTGCAAAGTCATTTGTTGTGATTAATGGAACCATTTTCATATCTTTCATTTTCCTTGTGAATTTTGGATTTTATTACTTCTCTTATTATCGCACTCCTATGCTGCATAAATAATACATGCAGTCATTCTGACAACTTTCGGTTAAGTCGTTTATTGAGTGATTGCAACATTATTGCCCCATTTTTTCATTGTTTTATTCCTCGGTATTTGAATTTTGAACAAATACTTTTTCTGGCGCATCCGCGCTGAAAGGAGAAAACACCAATCTGATTACGTGGCGTTAGCTATGGGCAGTGGTAGAATATTTGCCTCTTTTTTTCTGTTTTACTACCTGAAAGTACTGATCATCTGTTCTTACCGCGAGCCTACGATGTAAAACCAATTTTTCCATACAATTTTATGATTCCAGCTTAATATATCTATCTAGAAAAGGTTTTCGATCCCAGTGTAATGGGAAAAATTACGTAATTCTTATAAATTTGCAACTGAACTGACTGAATCGTTTGTGGACATGATTATTGAAAAATGTTAAACAACGCCTAGTTTCGCTGAAAAACGGAATAAGTTCATACATACTGTAAGGTGAGAAAGCGTTTCTGACGATGAGTCGGTACAACGTCCTCAGTCAATGCCCACATAAAAGACTAATCTGACTTTAGAATAATAGGCAACTTCAGTTATTTCAACAATCGCAACTATGATTTATTAATTAAAAACTAGATGTGATAATAGTTAACTAATTCCGGGAAGTGCTATCCCAATTGAAACACATTTTGGCGGTTATTGAAAAATAATAAGAAGTATGAATGTTCACTGGAAAAAAGGACGGACCTTTTTCATGCGTAGCTTACCTGACAATTGATTCTCTAACTCCTTTGGGACAAACTGACCAAGTAGGGAAAAAACTCATACAAGGGCTAAATCCAGTTTTTGGAACATTAAACTTAAATTTTTCTAATATACGGGGTTATCCATTTTTCGGTTTCAAAAGTAAAGTTTAATAAAACACACATAAAGCTATGATTTCGAAGAAACTTGTATTTCATTATAATGCTTGAACCTTGCCATTATATAAGAAATACGAGTACAATGTCATTTAAATGACCGTCTCTGGATTGTTTGCAGCAATAGATCTTTTTGAGGTGGTTTTCCACCACTTTTTTTGCACATATCGGGCAGTATCTCGGCGATAACTTGACGAATGTGGGTTTTCAAATGCTATAGCCTCATAAAAAAATGCTAGCGGCGTCAACCCGCATGATCTTGATGACCAATTGACATCGCCAAAGCGTGAAATTACGTTTTCTGGAATTTCTCGGTAAGGCGTTCTTACCACTAACAACCTTCGACCACATCCCAGACGTGCCTTCACGTAAAACTACTCTTCCATAACAGACTAATTCGAAATATTTAAACTTTGCAATTTCCACCATTGTAATGTATGCAAATACAATTCAGTGCAAATTTGTTTTTGTGCTTAAAATAAAACAACATAAATATTTATTATGCGATATGTTGAATTTAAATATAAATTTGTAGTAACATGAGCCATTTTCGGTTAATTAAGCATTATATCATATTCGCATATTGGAATTTTTTTATAGGTTTTGATGACAAATGCAAAATAAAACAAGTTGAAAAATCATTACGTGTTTGCGGAAGCAGCGCTGACTGACAAAAACACTTGATTTCGCCACACCCCTTTTAGTGTGCGGCGTGTTATTGACCTTCAATATCAATTATGTACATTTAAAATGAAACTACTGTGTTTTTGCCTCCTACAATTCTTAAGACCATTAAAAGGAATGTGATAAACATACAGAGATTGCCAAATTATAAATTTACAATACAAATTAACTTTCCAGAGGCATTTCTTTTTATAATGACGTGAAGAAATTCTAAAAAGGTTTTAAAAGCAAAAAATTGAAATGTGACAGAATTGAATTAAAGTCGCGAAGACCCTCGAGTTGTTTCTTAACTAAAAAAAGACCACATTTTTATGCATTTGGCGCATAAAATAAGTTAATGGACGACAATTTGGGCAGGCGTCAAAAGTTCGGCTAGACAGAAGCTTACTTACCTACCACCTTGGATTGCGATTCACTGTGTAGTACGAGTATATGATAAAACAAGCGGACCGGGCCAAAACTTGCGATTTAGATTTTTCCAATGGAATACCTAATGAAATATATTTTCTTTTTTTTTCCAATAAATGCGCCCACAATTAAAGCGTTACTATTAAAAGTTGTATAAACTGGTAAATTCATTCCAGTATGTATCTATTCTATCTCTACATTGTTCCTAATTGCCAAATAAATGGGGGAAAATTTATGAAAACAGGTTAAAAATCCAAATTTTTCATTGGAGGGTTCTTATTCTTTTATGAGCAAATACTTATACTCAGATAAATGGGCATATCAGAAACGCTTTATTCTCATAAATTATTTAGTATTTTTTAACATCCTGTCCTTCAGCTATGTCCGTTTCTTACAAATGTAAAAAACGTACTTTTGTAAATTGATTAACAAAAGCTAGTAATTGGGTAGAGGCAAAATTTAATAGACGTCTAAAGTTCGTTCAGGTCATGGCTTATATACCCACCGCCATGGCTACATTTCGGAATGTTGTGGCTGATGTGCCGTCTAATTGTCAGATATATTGGTCTGTCAAAAACGGTTTATTCATTTAAAAAATATGTCGAATTTGTCCATTTTCCAACGAATAATCGTACTTTTTCCAAATTTCCATCAAACATGCCGACGGTTAGGGATATTAACAAATCAATTGAAAAACACTGAAAAATTCTGAAAAAGAGTCATTTGGAACAATCCTACTGGACCAATTTGTCCTAATTGTAACACTTGCGAGCCATAGCATTGACGTTCCGATCCATAGCAACGAAATTGCAAATTCATTAGCATTCCATGAATGAGATATGGGAGAGTTCTCACATTCAAAGAACGGTACCGCACGTCAATTTGAGAAGATTTAGTAGACTTGTCGATTACTTAGCTAATCGAAGTATTCATTGAACACATCGAGATAACCGCCGCTCCAATAATATTAGATGGTTATATCGGAGCTCGAACCCACTAACATATACATGATAGCCGCGTGTTCTAACCATTATGCTATGGCCGTTTACAAGTGGGCGAGTCTAAAGACTTGTTTCTTATACATAATTGAATAGTTTTGCCCGTTTTCTAGAAAATTTCTACTTTGATATGTTAAGGAGTTGGAACGATCCATTCCAGCATCTGTTAACTATCACCATATATAAAGGTTTTACTTAATGAATAAATGGCGCAAGTTCTAAAAAACTCTCTAAAGCCAATTATTATAAACTGAATTCAGTCCTGTATGACCAAGTTTTTATTCCTGTGTACATAATATAGGGGATCTTGCACCATTACCATTACCAAATAAGAAAGCGTATTAGAAACCCGCTCATGTCATTCTTTACAAATCGACTTAAACCATTTTTGCAGAAAAAAAAACTATTTTTTATTACGTGGTTATTGAAGACAAAATTTTTGCAAAAATAATGAAGAGTGTAAATTTTTTAAGAACGGGTCTAAGTTCTTCAAAGGACAAATTTGTTTACAACTGGCCCAATGTTCATCCAATTTAATTGAATTATGACCAAATTCGTAGTTTTTAACATCTCTCAATAACCTTCCGTTAAAATGTATACGAGTGTGGATGCCTCTTTCCCATACCTATAAACTTTCTCCATATATTGCTTATAATTTATGAAAAACTATATGTTGCAAATACGCCAAAAAGTTCCAATTTTTCCATAGACAGCTTCGGCTCTTGTATGTGCAAGTTTTTTGCTATTGGACAAATTTTGCCCGAGTTAAATTTTAATCTATTTTTGACAAATAACAAAAAATGTCAGCCTTTTATTTGATTCGATTCGTTCTTTATTGTAATTTTAGAGGAAACGCAAGGGATTAGAAATGCTTAAATCGACTCAGATTTTTACGATGACCTAGAAAACATATACAGTGCCGCTCACTTGAGTAGCACCCCCTTTAAATAATTTTGCAAGCTCAATTTTTTCCAAAATAATAATTATAACGAACTGGTTGTGCTTTTATAAATCATATTTCACGTATTTACTGTAATCCTATAACATTAATTTTCTTCCATTTTAATGAATCAAGTACTAAAACATTAAACACAAAAAAAATTAAGTTAGATTTTGTAGCCCCTCCTTACAGAAATTAGATTACACGCGAAAAGATTAATTCTAAATTAAAGGTATTATTGTTTGCTTACATCTAATTTAAAAGTATGTATTTTAAGTAAAATTTAGTAGCGGCTGCTTCCGCCCTGTTTGAGAATACATTTATATATTCTGTTTGGTATCAAATCATACAGTTTTTGATTAGCCCCAGCGAAGTATACGACCAAGCCTGTTTAATTCCATCACTTTTGCTTGAATATTGCTTGCCTGATTCGCACACCTTGCGTTCTAGCCATCCCCAGACGTTTTCAATAATGTTTAAGTCTGGAGAGTAAGGCGGCCAGTTCATGGCCTCAACATTTTGGCTTCCAATCCATGATTTGACGACTCTAGCTGTGTGGATTGGCGCGTTGACATGCTGGAATTTTCATTTCAAGTCTCCGAAAACATTTTTAACTTCACGGAAAGTTTTTTCCAGCACGGCTTGGTATGAAATCGCAATTTTTTTTTGCAGAGAGAAACTGCCATAATAAGAGATCGTACCCCATACCACAACTGTACCTTCCCGGCTGTGTAATCGATTGAGTAGGTGTTCCTTTTTTCGAACATCGTGATAGTAGTAATTAAATATATCCATCAGGACCCTCTAAATTAATTTTTTTTCGTCGGGAAATATAATTCTATTCCACTCTCTGCTTCACGTCATAATCGTACGACAAAAATTACGACGACGTTCTTTACGGAGATCGTCTAGCGGTGGTTTCCTTTTAAGTCTCAGGCGTTGCAAGTGCGCTGCTTTGAAAATAAATCTTTTTACCGTTGATACACTTGCACGCCATCTTTTCCTTGATTTTGGCAGCAGAGTCGTGTGAATTTGATGCATATCTCAGAACAGCCCTCTTGTCAGTGACTGTAATAGCACTTGCTGTTCGACCTTTCATATTATTTTCATAGCCTTTAGTGTCACGTAAATATGTCGATAAAACTTTGCGACTTCTATTAGTTTTTTTTTTTTTGCTATTTGTTGAATAGAAAGATTTTGGATCTTTCCTCGACACTCAAGGTTTTAGCTCGGCCCTTTTTACTTAAAATCGATTATTTTATATTTAATTTTACACAAATACTGTAATCCTATCTGATTTATGATGATCTGCAAAAGGCTTTCACGCTTAAACTGATTACCACGTGAGGGGTACTATTCAAATGGACCAAAAAGCAGAACACATTTTTCACTCATTTAAAAGAAAAGAGCGAATTAAAATAACGGAACACTTCCATGGCTGGAAATTTTATGTAGGTGTTTTCCACACAACACCTAAACAAGAAACAAATATGTAAAAACTGAACCGTTATGTTAAGTGTACTTTAAATAGTAGTCGCTATTGTTAAGATTAGGCGGCGCTATTCAAGTGAGCGGCAGTGTACTTTACGGCATCTCACATGATCATTTTAGGTTGTTACAAGTAGAATGGCAAATTTACATACACCATCCAATATACACACATTTATATACATACATACACCTCCTTCATATGGTGGAGGACGTAGTAAATAGGAAGTGATTTTCGCTAAATCACATTTTACATTTACATTTCCTGTATAAAAATGTTTACTCAACTTGTGTTTGATAGTCCTCGCTACTAAGCGCAGACCACTCATCTGATCTTATATGTTCTCTCCTCAAGAGTTCTAAAAACATTCATGTCGCCAGTCTAACAAGTTAAGGCAATTTAAGACTGTAAACAGCTTTCATCTACTTATTTCGCATTTTTTCAATAATTGTAAATGCTTTTATAAACCCTTAACCATCCTATCAAAAGGTCATTATTAAGCATGAAAACCAATTTAAAGTTGAGAACAAATCAGAAACATTCACGAAAATTCAGTTTCGACTCGCTTTTGATGTTCTTAGCTTATTTAAAGTACTCAAGAAATTTATTTCTGATACATATTCGAAACGACATTGATTCGTTTTTTACCTGAAGCGAAATTAGAAACCTAATTTGATTTTGATTCTCTATCGGAACATAATGGCAGAGATATTTTGATTCGAGAATCTGAAACGAAAATATAGTGTTAGTATATAGTATATAAATTCGTTTCTTAATCTGAATCAGAACTGAAACCAAATATAGTTTCGTTTCATGGCAGAGAAGTAGATCTGGCACCAAAATGCGAAAGCTAAAAATAGATAGCTCAAATAATTTATTTTCTCAGTAATTTTCACAACTGCTCAAAAATGTCTTTTTTTTTTTTTTTTGAATTAAAACATTTTAAATAAAACACAAACAAATCGTTTCATAAATTGAATCAAAATCAAAATTGTTCCTAATTCCATTTCACGTGTATTAATCAAAATTTAATTGTTCGTAATTTCGTTTTGGTTGTATGAAACAAGAACAAAACTCAGTAAAATTTTAAATCGGTTGTAGGTCTCAGAATAAAAATTACCTATTTTTGTGATATATATATTTTTGTGATATATATATATTTACGGATTTAATTCTTTTCGATGAGGGTACCTGAAAATAATCGAGAATAATTCACTAAGAAGTAACTGGTATCGCTCAACCAAATCTATATGAAAGAACGTACCGCCTGTTCCTATAAAATGAATTATTGCAGTTCTTCTGCCTAATTTTGTTCTTTTTTTTATTAGAGTTACTACTACTAGTTACTACTATTTTAGGGCGGAGCAATCAAGAAAAAACTTAACGAAAACTTTCACATATTTTATAAAAACTCTGTTCACAATGCATTCGTTCATAAACAATTCGTTCGATTATCATCTTTAATGTTTAAAAAAAAATAATAATAATAAATAAATAAAATAGTGTCAGAATACACAATAAGTTAAGCCATCAATAAACAAATACTCCATATATTTTTTGCTTGAAAGAGCTAATAAAGGCTTTTAAATATCACATCGAGTTCCGTCATACAACAGATAATAAAAAGTATGTAGAATACCAATCACATCGGTTTACGTTTACATAAATTATAGGCTACAAATTAATTTTTCAACCGATCTATATTTATCAAAACTAATTTGTGATTTTACCCCTGTATGGTGTGATTCTGTGAAGAAGTAGCCCGATATCAAATACACTACATTAGACCAATATATACCAATGAATATGTAATTATATCTGCTACGGACTAGTCTATCATCATATTTTCATTTCAAATATATTGTTCTTAATTCAGTGCTGGCTCACAACATTTTATTCAAATTGTTTGCAAATATTAACATACGAGTAGTTCTATTAAATGAAATTAATGTAAGTTTGCCAAATTAATCTTTTCTACAAAATTAGTTCTTCCAATCAAAGTTCTGCGCATGAAGAAAGAATTAAATCCGTAATTTTAAGTTAGAAATTAAAAAAAATATATACTCCGCAGTCTTTTCTACAGCCGCGAAATTAAAATGTTGGAAATTGTTTACGAATAATGGTCAGAACTGAAAGTTGACCTTTTCCATGATTTTTTTTTTTAACAAAGTTTCGAAAAAAAGATGAGAAAAAAAACTGAGAACATTTTTGGACATTTCCGTAATTTGTTAGAATAAAAAAGGAAAAATTTAAAAACTCTCCACTGCACAATTGTTAGCTATAACTGAAGTTACCCATCTACATATAATATTTGTTACAAAGTTTAATTCTTTTCGACTTTTACTGATCACTGAGAATTTCATAATATGTTGGAACTTCGAAATTGTTTAATTTACTCGGCTTATCGATGAAATTTCCGAGAATTTTGTTGAAATCGTTGTTGATTAATGGGGAACTGCAGAAATATTGACAAAAATAAGTGACATCACGCAAATATTGTCAGAATTAAATCATACTCTCATTCCGAGAATTGTAGACAAAAAGGAAGCTGAATTCAGGAAACTAAGTATGACTAGTTTTTAGCGTATTTGGTTAAAGCATGATCGATTTATATCGGTATTCAGCATTGTTTTAGAGACAAATCTAATACTGCATAGTGTAACAAAGGTATTTTACTGCGAGGTTCTCATTTACTAAATCTTGACCTCACGGTATCTTCAATGAAATTGCGTGTAGTTTGCTGTTACTTAACATATATCCTCCCTAAGATCTAGAAGTTCAAATGCTTCATTGGATAGGTTATGTTGTTCATTGGATGCTAAAAAAATATTAAATTTGATTTTACTTTTAAAACTGAACATTGAGGAGATCGAATCGAGATAAGAAGAAATGGTGGAAATCAACTATGAAAATAATAAAACAAAAAACATCCTTAAAACTCCAGGTGCATTATGGCAACAATGCTCTTGTCGTAGCTGTTTTATTACGCAATAACTGGACTAGTAGTCGTTTTATCAATCACTCCCATTTTCATACTAACACAAGGAAGAAAAAAGGAAAAACGAAAAGGAAAAATGTAACACCCAGTATCTGTTCATCAAATAAATTTGATGACTTCTTAAGTCGATTCAGCGATGCCCGTCTATCTGGCTGCCATGATTTACTATGAAACTTCTCAAACATGGCACAGCCTAACATTTTCACAGAGCATAGCCAGGGATTGTAAATGGGCTAAGTCCAGCAACCCCGTCCATACAAATTGTCTGATTTTTCCGAATTTCTGTTTTTCCCCAGTAACTGCTTGCCGGTGGACTGTAGCAACTCAAAATTTTTGCCTACTGCTCGGTTAATATTTGAATAAATCTACCGATCAACCATTGCTAAAGTAGGGGCTGAGAATGAAAATGAACCGCATTGTGACTCCCTTTCCTGTACACTTCGTATAAATTGATTGGTTTTCCGAAATTCACTTTCCCCCTTGCGACTCCTAATCGATAAACACTAGTAACACATATTTTTTTCCTGGTATAATTTTCTACAATGTTCGGTAAAATTTTGAAACATTGGTAGATAAACCATTCTCTTTCTGGTACCTCCAATACAAATGACCGATTTAACCCAAAGGTTTTTACAAGAAATTCACTAAAATTTTGCAGAGTTTAAGGGTTTAAGCAGGATCTGAGATCAAAAATAGGTCATATTGTCACGCCCCTTGCTGACCCATCCATGCAAATTAACTGGTTTTCCAAAATTCACTTTCCCTTGCAACTCTTAATCGGTAACCAGCAACATTCTAGATTTTTCCCAGTATGTATATTTTTTGTATAATGCTTGGTAATATTTGAAAGAAATCGATCAATTTACCATGCCCTTTTTGGTAACTTCCATGCAAATGATCGATTTAATCCATCTGTTCTTACCTTCTTACTTTGACATATATTAAGGGTTGCCTAAAGTATGGTCTGACAATGAAAATGGACAGCAGTGACAGGCCCCTTCTGGTGTCTTCCATACAAACTAACCGGTCTTGTAGTCTCCCAAGTTGTAAACAGCAAGTTACATGTTTGATCATGGTACTGTTTTGTACTGCTTGGTAAAACTAGAGAAAAATATTATCCTTTCTGGTACTTTCTATAAAAAACAAAACGAATTCCGTTGCATGATTCCAATTCCGAGTATCACAGTTGAGAAGCATTTTCGATTACTGGACTACTCAAAGTGTTCGTGAGATACATCGAGGTGTACTGCGTTTCTGTACCCATTTAACCCGTATATTCCTAGCTTCATATCACTCAGGCAGTTGAGCGTAATTTAGCCAAATGAGTCAGATACTCCGCTCTTGACAAACTTAACTTAGATATTGGAAATGGACCGCACTGCTATTCCTATTCGTCTGCATCCCATGCAACATAGCCGATTTATCTAAATCTAATTTCTCCCCTGTAAACACTAATGCTGTTTATTAAACTGTTGCTGCTTCAATTAAGTTATATTAGTTAAATGTAAAAAATTGTCCTTTCTTGCATCTCTCACATAAACTACCTGAATTTTGCCCATGTTTTCATATCTTTTATTTTACTGAACTAAATTCGGAATAGTTTAAAAATCATCAGACATTTAGTAAAATAAGTTATGCAAATGTAAATGGTCTACGTTTTCACTTTCCTCAAGTTGTCTTATGTATAAATTAGTCGATTTCTCTATAATTTCTTAGTGAAAGACAATGAATTATGAAAAATATAAATTATTGTAATAATTATTTTTCTATAAATAAATATATTATAAATTTGCTTCGTTATTGTGTATTATTTCATAGTATTTATTGGCAAGAAACTAGCGATGTGCCACGCCCCTTCCGGTATTCCGCGCACGTTTGCACCAAAACAAAATAACATTGCGTGTTGCCAATGAAAATCTTATGCTGAACCTAAAATATACAGGCATAAACTCAATCAGCATTTCCGCTATTTGAATGTAGGCCAGCAAATGTGGTCATTGCATGGTCCATTACATGGGCTATTACTACAGGGTGTCCGTCGGGAAGGTATACTATTTTGTTTATAATTTTTGATTTGAAATGACAGAGAATAGATTTTATATTGATAAATGTTTTATTTGATGTCGGCAATTTTGTATGGAACACAAAATTAGATAAATGCCCGCCTCTGTTAGCCTCACAAATGTGAGCCTTTTGATCACATTTTTCATTACATTCTCACATATTTCACGCGGTATTTCATTAATTTCATCACGAATATTTTGTTTGAGTTGCTCAAGCGTTTCTGGGTTGTTTGCAAAAAAACTTGTTTTTCAGATATCCCCACAAAAAAAAATCCGGAGCAGCCATATCAGGCGATCGTGAAATAACTTGTTGTGGAAAGAGGTCTCGCAGTAATTTCATTGTAATCCTGGCTGAATGCGATGTGGCACCGTCTTGTTGATACCACATGTTAATCAAGCCAAAACCATGCAATTGTGGCGTTAAGAAGTTTTCAATCATATCACGATATCGCTTCTCATTGACAGTTACCGTTACGCCGTTTTCAGTCTCAAAGAAGTAAGGTCCAATGATTCCTCTTGACCAAATTGCACACCAGACCGTCAGTTTTAATAGATGCAAAGATGACTGATGAATAAATTGAGTCTTTTCCATTGCCCAGAATCGACTATTCTGTTTATTCACATATCCATTCAAATGAAAATGTGCCTCGTCACTCATTATGACAACCCCATAGGCGAACTGTAACATCCTATTGGCATATGTACGGCGACGTAAATGATTTTGTGGAAGAAGCTCTTGTGTCAACTGAATCTTAAATGGAAAGAAATGAAAATCCTTGTGCGAAATTGTGGCCAAAGTTGTTCTTTGAAGACCAAGCTCCTAAGCACGGTGTCGAATTGAGGTTGATGGATTCTTTTGAACACTTTCTTGAGCAGCAGTAATGTTTTGAGCCGATCTTGCAGTACGTTGTGGTCCATGCTTGACCCTATCAGCTGCAGACCCTCTTTCTTCGAAATCATTCACTACACGACAAATAGTGCGTTTTGTTGGCACGTTGTTTCTCCCAAAAATTTCACGTAACTTTCTCCCCACGTATCTACTTCACGACTGCCAAATATGAACTGTCAAGACTAATGTTTTCCAAAATGGCGGCAAAACAAAGTAGAATACCTTTCCGACGGACATCATGTACATTTGATTTGAGTTATGAGAAATGATTGTCTTCTTCCAGTACAAAAAATTAATATTTATCCCTTTCCCTACTTGCTAGATGAAAGAAGCGGACGCACATTATATTATAGTCGGTCAAGACCAATCATAAGATAGCTTGGGCCTTTGGATAATAAACATTTTCCATTTATATAGGCAATATAGGTTCACCAAAAGGTGAACCGATATGACCCATTTTCAAGAGCATTCGTCTAGAATTTGATTCTTAGTCGGCTGGTATATATTTTATATGGACTTACTCCGACAGCAAACATCAGTTTACATATTAATGAAGTTGTTGGCTTAGTTCTATTATCTTATACATCCAAATCGGTCTACGTCGATTCGTGACGTAACGTGATTCACTTCCTAACTATTGATAATCTTATTACCAGCATAGGCGTCACTATATAAGAAACATCTCTTTAAATCCATTGTGAGTTTAACATTTAGGTGATTGAAGAAAAATTTTCTAAAAAGAACACAATAATTTATTTGTTTATAATTTAAAATAAAATGAAGAAACCCACTAAAATCTCCTAAAAGACAAATTTGGTATTTTTTCAAACAAAGAACCAAATTTTGGCAAACATGGAGATTATGTTCAATTTAATTCAGTTATTTCCGACAGCGGTTTGTAATATAAAATATGTTACCAAATTCTGAAACGCTTACCCTAGAACTGAAAAACTCAAACGGATCAGAAACAGACGGATGTGACCCATTTTCAATCAGACTTGCCTTTGAGCCGAATAAATCATATGTTCAAAATTTAAACAAATCCTGATGGGAAAAGTACGTAAAACGTACGAAATTAGCAGCATTTCTTTATACGATATCAAGTTTTTATATATGAAGCTTTTGCTAATGGCCAGTATAATATTTATTTACATCAAAAATATCTATGAGCAACAACTTTTATTTTCATTTACAATTTTATTCAAACAAAATACAAATTTCAAACCGAATTTGTTTGGTTCTATTGATACTGCAATGCATTTGTCAGTAACAATTACATATAAATTTGACGCATTTCAAATAATAAGATTTTAAACAAATATATTGTAGGGCTTGACGCATTGGTGGTAAAGTCTTTATTTAATTTTGCCCTGTTTAAATCCAAAAAATTGTCGATGGGAACTAATTTCGGATAAGAATCTGTCGCTGAGACCTTGCCAGTAAAAAAGAGAATCCAGGGTAGTTTAAAATATTCGCTGATTGTTGTTTAGAAACGATGAAAAAATCGATAATTGGTGGTGAATTTGACATGGGCTTCTCATAGGAATGCTATTGGTTTTTTCACCTTTACACCAGATTCTCCAGAGCAATGAAATCTCTTTAGATCATTTGGATGACAACTTTTTAATAAGAATTTTTTAGTCTTTAAGAATCTTTTAATATTTAAGAATCTTTTAATAAGAATTCACATAACTAACTATTTTAAGTTTTTAATGAAGAAGAATTTTAACCAAAAACTGTTAAATAATTTGAAGTTTTCGCAACGGACACAAAAGAAAAACTCTAAAAATTGTTTAATATTTGTACAACGAGTGTCAGTTATAATGCCTTATTTCATCAGTCCCTTTCTTGCAATTACAAAAGAGCTTCACAAGAAGCGGCAAATATATAGCATTTATGGAAGCTGTAAAATTACTATTCTTTGGACTGACTTCCACTTTTTTTGCTTGGTTGTTATTCGAAAGCTTCCTAATTATATAATATATAATTATGTAATATAATTACATTACATGTATATATTATGGCAAACATTGATTTAGTACTCAAATTTGTAATGGATAACCCCCTTAATATATAAACGGAGCAGCTCAGAATCAATCAAGTCACGCCCATCTGTTTTTCAAAATTTGAATTGCATTGCTTTGTCTGCACCGAGAATTCGATAAATTCTATTTGAAATATCCGTCACACAAGCGAAACAGTTTAGCAAAGTTTAAACCCTTTCGAGAGCTAAAGTGATTTTTATTCTGCCTGCGTTAGATATAAACTATGTTGAGAACGGAAGAATCAAAGTTTGATTTGATTCGGCATTAAAAGCAAATTAAAAGCGTACAAGGAAACGTATAAAGTACAAAGTATCTTTTAAACCAGATATGTTTCATGCATTTTGAGTCGATTGAGCGACGTTCATCTATCTGGTTAGCCAACTGGAAGACATGATAACTGTTGCAAATCTTTGTGAAGCTTCTTAGAACTTGGGACAGCTTAATATTTTATGAGATCGAAACCGATGTTTGTAAATGGACTACAATGGCACACCCCTACGGCTGATTTTTCGAAATTTAATTTGCTTTCTGTAACACTTAATTTACAAACTGAAGTAACCTACTTTTTGTCCTTATTGGAATTTAAAATAAAATTAACCATTTACTCATAACTCTCCTGGTGCCGATTTCACCAGTTTATTCTTGAGTTCATATATTTTATCTGTTTGCACTGAATTTTGGTGAAAGTTGAGCCTTTACAAAAGTTGAGTTTTGCATTGAAAATAGATCTCTTTGGCTTTAGGTAAATGTCAAATTGTCTGATAATGCTAAAGAATCGTTTCACTAATAGTGTATAGTGGCCTAGAAATTTGACATTTTGACCAAGTAACCAATCGTTTTTCTAATTTGTTAATATTTTCCTATTTTGGTGTCACCATTGCATTATTTGATCTTCTCCTACAATGAGCGAAACTAATCGTTCATAACCCAGCATAAAAAGTAGAGGCCATTCCATAAGAATAGCATTTTCATAGCATCCACAAATGCTACATGAGCATATTTTCCACCTATTATTCGTCTCTTTTTAATAACACCAAAGGGACTAATGAAATTAAAACAACAGTGGTTGTAAGAATAGGAAAAATTTTGTTTTTGATGCAGAACCTTAAAACTGTTTAACATGTATTTTAATTTGTTGTTCGTTTATAGCCTGAGCTAATTAGTTATGTAAGATCTGATTAAATATTCTAAAGAGTTTTCATTGCTTTACAGGACCTGGTGAAAAGGCAATAAAAGGGTGCAAGAAAAAAACAGCGTCACTTCTATGACAAGCCTATGTTAGATTCGTAGATAATTATCCAATTTTTCACCACTTCCACATAGCGATTAGCGGATCGTTTTAGCTTCTTTGGATATTCTTTTCTACTGGAAAATTATTCTCCATACTCCCTTCAACAAAGCTAAACGTGTGCTGTGTTATCAAAAACATTTTCAGGAACGCTCGATTATATGAGCAAGTTCTTCAATCTGCCCGAAATTATAGACACCATAAATTCAACTTTGCAACTGTCGGCCTTTCTATTTATTTATATTTCTATTATATTTAAAATCAAATCACAGTGAAATCATTATAAAAATCATAAATTCACTTAAGCATTATAAATATCAGTATGTACAATGTTTTGATTCTACTAAAGAAATTTGACCATCAAACTGATAAGAGAAAACAACTGACGCTGTTGTGTGGATTTGATCAAACATTCAACTTACTTTGACAATCCTCCCCTACAAGCAATAATTGCTTCTGTTATTTTGAAAACCCAAACTGATTCCGCCTTTATTTTGGCACTAAACACTGCGCTCTTTGTTTTAACCGTTTCCAGCGTTTTGCTCTGAAGTCCAACATTTTCACTGCTACAAACTGCTTCCATCTGAAATGGACACTATATTTGGTATATTAAGATAGATCCATCATGATAATAATTCAATTCAATACATTTAAAAATTAATGTTATACTAGTGTTTTGCGACAATGTTGCCTTCCTTATCGGTAAGTGGATTTTAAATCATAAGCGCAATAAACAACCTTAAGTATGTATTAATAATACAGCACCTTTTGTCGCATTTGGAAACCATTGCTGGAATTTCAATGGGAACACATTTCAAATTGTTTGTTGCCTAGAAGAATATTAAAATTTGCAATTCTAAGTAAATTTGGAAACTGATAATAGCTTAACTACCTTGGTCTACAATACTCATATGTATTCAAAACTTTTGGATTGATTATGACGCTGTCGAAAACATTTAACATTGACATTGGGCAAATAATCGCACAAATTCAATCAATTGTATGAATAGTTATTACGTTTAACCGCAAAACCTAAGACGTCCTAATGTTTCCTGATACTTGTTGATTTATGAACGTGAAATAGACTATAAATTTTGTTTTTAACTCATCTGAAGGTCATAGAAGTCCTCTTCATTAGAGGGGGACAAATTATAAAAAAAAAAAAAATAAAAATTGTAAAAAGTTCCACTTTGAGAACCCCTGAGTATGATTTTCAATTCATACGTAATTCCCTAGTTAGTGCCTCATGGGGCCAATCAAATGTTGGAATGTGCATTTGTCATTTGCATTTCTCGATTGCCATCCATCAAAATCCGGTATTCAGCAAATGGGTGCAGATATGAAGTCGGATATTCAATGGCATTTTTGGTATGAAATTTCTTATATTTCTTATGAAATTTCTTATAGGAAGTACTTTTCATAAATTGTACTACACGCTAATGATGTCTCGTGGTTTTGCGGTAATCACTTCCAAACACTATACGTGTATATGAGAGTGTAACTTTAATGTACTCCTTTAAGAATTAGGTTATGTAAAGTTTATCGTTCCGTTTGTAAAGGGTGATTTTTTAATCGTAGTTTTTTTTTTTTTTTAAATCAAATAAAACACTCAAATTTGCAGCATATACTAATATTTTTTTTTTTTTTTTGAATCGATAAATTGGTCTTTGCCATTTAATTTTTAAAGATAATTTCATGTAAATGTGTTCCGCTGCTCCGTCTCAAAATGTCCATTCAGAAGGTCCCATTTTTCGTTACTTTTTTGAGCATTTCGGCCTGTATTCCATGAATAACGCGTGTTATGTTATTCTGCAAGGCTTCAATAGTGTTCGGTTTGTCCACATATGCTAACGACTTGACATAACCCCACAAGAAATAATCAAGAGGCGTTAAATTGCAAGATCTTAGGGGCCAAATCGAGAGATAAGCTGCTCACCAAATCCCTCAACATATCCATTGTTTCACGAGCAGTGTGGCATGTTGCACCGACCTGATGAAACCACACGTCAACTAAGTTCAACTCAGCCAATTGGGGCAAAAAAAATCGCGTATCATGGCTCTATATCGTTCGCCGTTGACGGTAACGTTTCTTTCACGGTCGTCTTTGAAGAAAAATGGATGGAAAAAAATGGAAAAATGGACCGATGATGCCACCAGCTCATAAACCATCCCAGACTGTCGTTTTTTCGGGATGCATCGGTAATTTATGTATGGCATGTGGCTGTCCATCACTCCAGATGCGACAGTTTTGCTTGTTTACATATTCGTTTAGCAAAAAATGATTCTCATCGCTGAACACAATTTTCGATAAAACAACGGATTTTCATTGAGCTTTTGTAGGGACGTTGTGGTGGTTCATTCGGCTTCAATTCTTGCGTGAGTTGAATTTTATAGGCTTTTAAACCCACATCGACGTGTAAAATGTGGTTGAGTAACACATGTCCAATATCTGGTCACTACGGCTGCAATATTTTCTTCGGTACCCACTCTACGCATGCGAGTCGATGGTTTATTGTCGAACAAAGTGAATTTGGAGCGAAATTTGGAGATAACAGCACGAATTGTTGATTCAGCAGGTCGATTATGACGACCATAAAGTGGTCGTATCAAACGATGCGCATTTGTCACAGAGCACGAATATTGATAATAAATTTCAACGATTTGCAATCGTTGATCGTTTGCTACTCTTTCCATGATGAAATGGCAGAGTATACTGTACACTTTTCATTTTGACAGATGATGTTTGGACGCTATTAGCAACCAGAGCTGCCAACCTGAATAACTTAAGTGTTAAAAAATCAATCTGTAGTAAATGTAATATATGATTAATCGCTAACCATCCACTTTCTTTGCCGAAATAGCCGAACATTTATAGCATAAAAAATGCAAACTAATTGTGATAAAATTAAATAGGTGGTCTTTGACTGACCTAACGATAATCTCTATTGGCTTCACTCATATATTCCATCCGCTTGTGTCATAACAGAGGATTCTGCGCGGTACAGTTGGATTTTTGTTGGCTGACAGAACAACATTTTATTCTTTTATTCACAGCTCATCTAAAACTTCAAAGTTATAGTTGTCATCGTTCACTTAGCGGTTCAGACGAGTAGAGTCTTTGTTCGCCGAAATAAATAACTTTGTTTTGTCGTCTTTTATCAAAAGACAGATGCCAAAGAGCTGATAGATAGCATGCACCATTTCCTAAACACTATTTGGCTCCAGAAATGCGTGCAGGCTGATTAAAATTTGAATTTGTGCATCAAATATCGAGTTACCAGGCCATGGCCGAGTTGGGTATTCCCGCAGGATGACACTAGCCGACGCGAAGTCTTCTTTCGCATCAAACGAGTATTTAAACAGGGCGACAGCCTAACGAGCGACTTCTTCAATATACTGATTTAATTATAATATCGTCTTTAAGACAGATATTATTGGCCGATACTAGCATGGTGTTAATGCAATCTTCTCAAGTATTGACGAAGAATGAGTCAAAATGGGTGTGGTGGTAAACGAATACAAAATCTTCAATTGACCTAATTTCAGGCTAATGGACCCTGCTTTGGGCAAATCCCTCAATTTGAATGAGAAGTATTAAAACCGGCATGGCTGTATATGAAAATTACACGATTACCGCGAATTCGGGTGGTCATTTCAAAAGTTGTGATAAAAAGGAATATTGCAGTGTTTAAGGTCATTCAAAATCGACTGTCCAACTTCCACAAGAAGAATTGGACATGTCAATCTTATTAAAGGCAAAAAGTGAATCCCATCAAATCCACCACTTTGTATGTCTCGTACAAGAATGGACGCAGAGAGCTTGCTCAATTATGCCCCAAAGCAAAGTGTAGGAAATATATATTATAAGTGCGCAAGAAAAGCAATATTTTATGTAGAATTGCATGAGTTTGTGATAGAACGAGTTCCCCGTCCCGCCAGTCAATCATACCGATAGACGGACATTTAAAAAGCATTGAGACGGATTTTGTCTTATGATTCATAGGGCATAACTTGTCCCCTGCGGTGAGCCATAAAAACAATTTTTTACTGGAAATTCAAGAAATGTCGATATATTATGAAGTAAATGTTAAATTTTTTGACATACTCGCTGTTCTGACAACGAACCAATAGAGAATTAATAATTGTGGACGTAGTTATTGAGAAATACGATTTTCGTTGAATGGAAAAGACAAGTGAGATAATTTAGTACAAGAAGACGACCTTTTTATCACGTCCACTTATCTGATGATGAATTGCCGGGGAAACATGTACCAAATTATAGCTCTTCGAAAGAGTCTACAGGACAATAAACTAATTCGTCATTCTATGTCTCCTTATAACTTTTCATATGCGCAGCTGCCCATGTTTGTCATTTCGTTTGTAACAACTTGAAAGACTATCTTATAGTCATAGTTAAAATAAATTAAAATTTGGGCAAAATCGGTCCAGTAGTAGAAGACTTGACCATAGAATGTCGGAAACCATGTCTGGAATTGTTATCAAAAAACGCGTATTCAATCATCAAGTAAAAGAAATATATAGTAGCTGTAGATACTGGGAAAAACTATCTCGAACTTCATATTTTTGTAAAGGATCGCCCTAATTGTGGATCTGATTCTTGAAAAATCCTAAAAAAATTCCCATCTTTGCAGAAAAAACTACAGAAGTTATATATTGGGTACGAAAAGAAGATAATTTTTACACGGCCATTTAGCTAGCAAAGAATCGGCACATTATATTCAACAATGTGAACCGCGGGGTTCACATCGAGGTTGAAATCACTCCAATAGAGAACAAAATTGCACATACAAGAACTGACTAACTTTTCAACAATTTTAATATTTATTTACAAGGTAGGACGCCGTAACACATTCAATTTTTAAGCGACAGTCCAAGGTGGTGGCATGGTTATCGGAAAATTTTTGGAATTGAGTTCAGCGATATTTTGTTAGCTAGGTACTAGATGAGGTAGTATATTATATATTGAAAAAGATTTACATATACAATCGCCGTCTTAGTCATCGTCCTTTGTATACTAATTGTTCTTTGATTTCTAATATAACCATCAATTATTTTTGCAGAACGACTTCACATCAGTGAGTTGAAACTACGGATTAGCGCTTTGGCCTTGTTAACACTTTCAACAGTGATTTGCGTCACAGAGTATTGAAAAGAAATGAAAGGGAACCTTAGTGTTTGCAAATATTCTGCAAGCTATGTTTAATTGTAATAAAGAGTTGCCCATTTATCGGTTTCAAAAGTAAGGTTAAGTAAAACTCACATAAAGCTCTGATTTCGACGAAGCTTTTATTTCATTATAATGCTTGGAACTTGCTATTATGTACGAAATATTATGCAGTCATTTAAAGGACCGCCCCTGGATTGATTGCAGCGGTGGATCCGTTTTGGGATTACCAGCGTAGCCACACAAAAAAATCTAATGGTGAAAAATCGTCAAATGACTTTTTCTGGAAGCTTCTCATGCAATAGAGGTAAGATCGATCGGCACTGGACCGGATTATCCGTCACACTTTCACTAACAGAAGCGATGTTTTCGGCAGTACGTACATTGCGATGATGCACAGGCCTGACCACATCTGCAAAGTTTCTTGGCCATTCCTCGCACAGTAGGTCGATTATGACGACCATAATCACCCCCTAATGCACGAGTGTGTTGTATGTTTGAATCAAAACTTCTGTAGTAAATTTTAATTATATTACGAGTTCTGGCAAACATTTCACTAAATAATTAACACTTCAGATGGCAGGTAGTTAATAGCTGACCGTATTGTAGTGGTTTTGAAACCACTACATGGATAGCCCTATACAAATGAAGTTCCGTACAAGAAACATTCTATCTGGCTTATCACAGCATTCATTCGAAATGATTATACTTCCGTAGTTACCAATCCGATCGATTCCGTTTTACCTGTTTCATATTCTGATCGATTTTGTTAATTCCCAGAAGTGTGAATATTCCTAGTTTTTCTTATTGAGCTCATCTTCGTCATGTTCCAAAATGTATTCGATCAGATCCGGTACTTTCAAAATGCAGTCCCAATAAATTCCGTAAATATGTTTGCTCTTTATTTTAGTTCGCAGAAAAATGTAGTTTGCACGATGAAAGTAGATGGCAACATTTTGTTTAAAAAAATATTTAATTTAGGAAAAACTATGTCGCTTTTCTTAGTAATAATAAAAATATGTATTTTTTGTATTATATTAAAATAAATTTTTATTATACCAAAATTTCGAAATGTCAATTAAAAATAGTATTATTTATTTAATCAGCTAAAAATGTCAGATTCTTAGGAAACCAAAAGTGGTTGCACGCCAAAGAAATTTTTCGTTTTCTGATAAGCAAAATACGGAATTAATTTTACTTTCAATCGGAATGGAGTTCTGTGACAGGCCTGTGCATTTCACATTCAGATCAAGATTTCAAAGACAATTGAACTACCGTACAGGAGCACCTTATGTGCTCTCAAACACTCCGTTACCTTCCAAGCAACTTTCGGGAACAAATTTTCCATGTCTGTTAGCTAACTGATATCATTATCGTTCCATTGTAGTATCATCAATTTAACCGCTAATAATTCGGCCACTTTTGTGAATCATACTTTCTTTCTCCAACATTCTGCTTAAATCAAATTTCGTCAATGAGTTGTTGAGAGAAGAACGCTCAAGAATTTTGTAGTAGCTGTAAAAGCAAACATCGTGAACATCGCTTTCCACCAATTCAAATCAAAAACTTATGACGCAACTTCCCAGAAAACCAGAAACAACTATGGGTGTCAATGAGGTTGATTGTGTTTGGGTTGATTCTAACACCCAAACAGGTACCGGTACCAATAACAGCCGAAATCCCTTATAATACCTGATCAGAACCACTCATGTGAAAGAAGAAATTACCCGACATTTCAGTCTTACGAATTGGTAACAATAAATCAATGTAGGAATGTCGATATAATCACACCTTAGCCGAGTGTACTGGTAATATGACACCGCTGAAACGGTGATCATAATGTTAAACTCGTGTTATTAAGAATTCTAATAATAATTCCTTTAATATGTATTTGCTACGAGGGCGGTTCCGAAACTAGCCGACCTAACAAAGGATACGCAAAAAACTTAGGAAAATGTTTCCTTATTTTTCAATATAACCTCCTTCTAGCTCGATACACTTTTTCCATCGTTATTCAATAGCTTCTGTACCCTGTACTGAACTGTCAAACTTCTTAAAATAGGCATCAACCACAGACTCCACGTAGTCATTGTCGGCAAATCTTTTACCACCGAGCAATTTTTTAAGTTTGGAAATAGCAAATAGTTCGGGGGGGCTAAATCTGGCAAATATGTTGCGCGATGAAACAATTCGAACTTTAGTTCATCAATTTTGGCCATCGCAATAGTGGATGTGTGAACTGGAACATTGTCGTGATGAAACAACACTTTCTTTGCCGCCAAATGCGGCCTTTTTCAATTTGAATTTGAATGTCATAATAATATAAAATCCCCCCTTGATGGTTTTTCCTTTCTGAAGATAATCAATAAAAATAATACCGTGCGGATCCTAAAAAACAGACGCCAGCAGCTTGCCTGCAGATGGAACCGTCTTCGCCTTCTTGGGGCACGATTCTCCCATTTCAGTCAACTGCTTTTCCTGTTCCTTTGTCTTAGATGTGAAGTGGTGGAAGTGCGGAGGTGGAAGTGCGGAGAAACATCGTCAAATACTGTTTTTGCTTTATTGAAAGTAAGCGCTGCACCCATCTTACGCACAGCTCTCTCATTTTCAAATCTTCAGTCAATTTACGATGTATGCATAGCACTTTTTGAAATGCCTATCATTTCAGCTAGCTCACGCACCAATACCATTTTGTGGATTTTCTTAACCGTGTGTCGAACACTTGGCAGCTCGTACGGCCTCGTTTCAACTCTGCTAACCAATATTTTACAATCGTAAACGAAGGGGCAGACTCACCCAGAGTGGAATCTAACCCGGAATGTAACTTTAATATTGATGAACGGAGACCTTTCAAATGGGAATATTGAATTACATAACGGTGACCAATTTTTTCCATGTTTACAAATTCACTGAGGTCGTTCATTTTTGATAGCTCTAATAAAAATACTAAACAACATGGCGCCTTGAAACTTAAAACATATGTTTTACAGGGTTGCCACTTTTTACCAAAGTAGTAATAATTTTTTTCTGTACTGTACTGTACGTCATATCGGCTAGTTGTGGACCGCCCTCGTACGTAATGTATTAACATAATGATGTACAGCATGTGTGGTATGTATGTATGTACTCGTATATGAATTTAACAGAATTCCACAACCACAACGTTTACAAATTTTGTCTCAGATTTCAGCATAATATTCTACACTGTGTTGCGGTCAATGAATCCTAAATGATGGTTTATAAGGCGCGTGTTATGTTTGTTTATTTTAGTTATTTTTGTTGTGAGGGATTTCAGTTACTTCATCTTCTTCATTCAGAATGTTATCAACATCCAAATATACATATGTATGTAGATTCGTATGGAGAAATTAAAGAATCTTCCAGCGCATTTAAAGAATCTTAAATTACATATATACGTGTCAATGTATTCACGAATAAATTGAACAAAAAAACATATAAACAAATAAATTTTGCGAAGTCAGTGTTGATTTTAGTGAGATCGTTGTGCAAAAGTAATAAAGCACAGTGATTACAGAAAGTAAGTACTTTCACTACCCTTTATTGCTGGGCCAGTGCAGGATACCTTAATAAGATTTAAGCTATAAGAATGAAGGATATGCTTCGCTCATTTTGCACAAAACTCTAGCGATAGAATAACTATAACAAAATTCAAAATAATCTTCCGTTTTCTGGTTGAAGGTAGAGCATGCGGTAAGCAATGGTAAAAAATAGATCCACATTTTCTGATCCAATTGAATTATTCAGAGGTAGAGATTGAGGTCAGGTAGAGAGGTAGACATCTTAATGATGAAATTCTGCGTTAAAAATTACATTTTAAATAGAGCATGTGACTCAGAAAGTCCTCTCCCATGTTAGGACACATGCTTGTAACTTTTTTTGATATTCCAAAGCAGTTAAGAAAAATCGATATGTTCCACATTTTAATTTTACTTACCCTTAATTTTACTTTTAAAAGCGGAATTCTTTTTAAAGTGACACTTATGAAACTTCTCATTTGTGCTATCTGACAATTTTAAACAGAATTTAAGAAAAAAGTATCGTTTTTTGGTATCGTGGAACGTAATTCCACATTAACGTCAACTTTATTAATTCACCAAAATGTACAAAGTTGCTCTATTTATACTAAAATGACTTATTCTATAATATGCTACGATATTTCAGAGAAAACGCATATTTACATAATGGATGTAACAAAGACAAACATATTTACAGAATAGTGTATATAATAAACTTAATTCTAGAATGTTCTTATTTCCATAACGAGTGAAAAGGAGATAACAATGGACTATATTATAATGGGAGTGAGAGGAACAAACATAACTTACTGTCGTAAACGCAATTCTAGAAAGGTCCTACATACAGATGAAGAGGGAAAGAGATTACATACATACATCATACTTGAATGTTCTGGGAGTGGTTTTGATGATCTTTCTAGTATATACACTTAGAGAAATTACACTCAGATACTACAGTTTGTTCCTTAATTGAAAGCAATATAGATTGGTAATGTTCAATACTGGAAAGGTTAAGGTTAATTTGTTAAGAAATCATCCTAATTGTGGGCATAGCTTTAGTAAAATATTAAAAAGTATCAGAAAAAAAAGCTGAAATGCACCGCAAGTTTTAGACCAAAGAGGTGAAAATTTGTTTAATCACTAATGATTTTAATATAGGCTTGTCATAGGAGGGAAATAGTTTTTTATGGTATTTCTTCTTCACATTTTCATAGGAGTTATTATAGCAATGAAAAAGCAGCCATTTTGGTGTAATTTTCCTTTAAAAGGAAGAAATTGTATTTTTGGATCAACATTTTCAGACCGAAATTATGTAGCAATCGAATCCAAACAAATTAATAGTCAATTTATTAGGAACTACGTAGTTTGTTTGGATTCGGAATAAATATCCAGTTGGTCCATTAGAAAAAGTTCAAACAAGAACTGAAGCCAGCTTTGGAATGAAAGGAGTTAAGTGCTTCAGTTTCAGTGTTTTTAAACAATTGTATCATTTGTTCATTAATTAAAAGCTGTACATCTCAGAGTTAGAATGATATTAAGAAGAACCATTACAGGTCATGAAATTATTTAGTTTTCGAACCGACTGTGGGCGTGGCTATGGGAAAATACGCATTTTCAAAGAAAGACCAAGTCGGAGGAAGAGGTCGACTTTGTTATGCCCACTTATATGATGATAAATCGATATGTTGTCTATGATGCAATCGGTTACAAGTGTCGCAATTGCAACGAATTGGTCCGTAAAGAAATTTTTGATAGGTGTAGAAAGAAGTGAGCGAATCTAAAATAGAATGCATGCAAGCTCACTGAATGTGAGAAGCTCTCCCTTATCTCGTTCAAGACGCGCAAGGGAATTTGTCTGTTTGTTTGTTTGTTATAAAAAAATACCACTTGCAACTTTTCGTTATGCTCGGTAAAGATTTACTTGTGTTATTATGTTATGCTTTCTTACCAGCTCAATCGGCCGAAGAAGTCCTGAAACTAATTTTCCAATATGTCAGTCCGCTGAAGTTTCCCTGCCTCATCGCTATGGGAGAGTGAATAAAAGTTGTTACAGAAATATAAATTAAGATATTATGTTATGTTTTATTATTTATGTTTTTAATTATTATATCTTTTCACGTTTATTGTTTTTGGGAAACATCTGTGGAAGTGGATAATCGTGTTCGATTATTTAAAATTAAAAGCTTTCAAATACAAAAAGAAGATTACTGAAAGCCTAAGAAACGGGAAGACCACTTTTATTATTAGAGTCAATCCATAACCAAACCAATGCATAAATTTCAGTTAGATGGTCTGACTTACATGCCTATACACTTTCATCTAACGCCATTTGCAATCGCAGATTTATTACCAATAAATGCTGTGAACTTTCAGAATTAATTTAGTATAACTTTGAAATCATAGATAAATTAAAATAAATAAATTTTAAAATTATAGAGAAATCAAAGATTTTTGTCAATTATGTTAGTCTTTGCTAAAGTACGACGCTAAAGGGAGCGGCAAATCAGACTATGTTTCTTCGCAGAACCAATGAATTGAATGAAAGATATTTATCTAGGAATATGTGAATTAAATCAATAATGCTATATTGCTGACAACAGAAGTTACATTTGGTCCATTTTTTTAAGTTTTATCCGATATTACAAATGAAGAAAATACACTTAAATTTCGGCTGCTGCGGGTTAGAGGTTATAGTGAAAAAAATTTAATTTCGGAGGATCGGCCAATACGCATGGACGGTGCCAAAAGGGGCGTGACAATGCGGTCCAATTTTTACTCTTAGACCTTACTTTAGAAAACTCATAACTTGTTACCCATTGGACTAAATTTAGTACAACGAACTGAAAGATATGAACATAACAATATGTGGGTTAAGTGGGTGAATTGCGCAGGTGGTTACCAGAAGGGACGTGATTAACCCATCTATTTTTCTAAAATTTTACCAAGCACTATAAAGCAACATAATGGATAAAATTAGATTACTCTTATCTATAAATTGGCAGTTACATAAAAAATTAATTTGAAAAAAACGGTATTAGGGGAGTTAGGTCAGTACAATCTCCAGCTGTGATCTGGCAAAATATTAGGATGTGAAATATTTTAGAAAATTTCATGAAGATTATCTGCAGTTACTATGTTGTAACGCTGCCAGGTATCGCCATGAAATACCATGGACACATTTGGTCAATAGGTAATTACAACTTTTGTGATGTTATTCTACTGGCTCTTACATTTTTGTCATACCAGACATTCACTTCGGGTGAAGGTGTAAACAAATAAGATACTCTTGATAGTACTCACTTTTTATACTCGCTGTATGATACGACGACAGCTTATGAATGACAACCCGAACACACAAAGCAATGACACCATGAGCGAACTGTTCAACAATTCAAAACTATTCGCAAAGTTACAGTTAGAAAGTCTCCAATGAATACAAAATATTACGCTTCAGATACGAAAATATATGTGAATTATGTCTGTCCCGACCGCACAACGTTTAACGTGAGTGCTTATACTCATATGTATGGGTGTAATGATCACAAAAACCTCCAGTTACGGTTCCCTAATCTAGACATCGACCGGCAAATGAACGACTTGAGCATTTTATACATTTTTTTTTTATTTTTGCTCTTCGTCACAGTTCACATCATTATCACGTTCATAATGATGATGATGGTAATGAACTTGAAAAAAGCTTGTAGTTTTTATGAATGCGTACGAGTACACACATCATTATTGTTAACAATTGTGCACATACACACGCACACACACACACACGTACAGCTGAGTAATACATATGTAAGTAGCTGCATGTTTATGCCCCCCCCTCAATAATGTACAATTAGCGTACAACATGCCGGTTACGTGTCTGAAACAATTGAATTCAATGCGCATGCGTGAGTGATTTGATTGAATAAATTTCATGATAAGAGTGAGGAATATCATACACCCAAATGGGTAGGGTATTAAGCGCTGGTACTCGAATTCACTTCAACACTGTCATGCGGGGTGGGGGGTTATTTTAGAAGTCGAAAACTGATTGAGATTTGTATGCAACGCGGTTGGATCCAATCCAACCCGATACGAACGCCTCAAATATCACATTATTAGATTTTTGTGTTTGAATGCTGACATTTCACATCACAATAATAATGATGATGTTAATGTTAGCGATGATTGTCTGATCATTTGTCGTTAGGCATATCTCCATATTGTACAACGTCAACGTAATCACATGTACAGTGTTTGATGTCATATTAGGATCACCGTTTAAAAAATCTGACGTAGGAAATACCTATATATAAACATTACCCCATCACATTGGTTCATTAGCGCCTGATTATTATTATTCTTTTAACAAAATATACATATGTATGTATATATGTATAATTCGAACTTGATTGTTGTAATTGGATCAGTCAACAAACTGATTATTCACAGCAAACAAATAATTGAACAATTCAAAATGCAATATTTTCCCCCGAAGAAACGATTATTATTATTGAATAATAATAATTATCGGACTTATTTAACAAAATGTCTGGTAAAATTTCCTGATTCGTATTGCCATAACCTCAAAGCGCATTGAAAAAATAATTTAAACTACAAAAATTTTAAAGCCAAATAAGTTTTTGCAGGGAATAGTCTTCAATTTGTAGTATTATTACACGCCGAAGTGTAGTCAATTCAAAATTCTTGAATTTTGTCAATTTCGGTTTCCTGATTTCTAAATATTGTAAAAACATTTCAGATTTTAAGATGATTATTTTTACATTATTATTATTCGATGTGGCCAACTTTAGCGCGGATAATGCTCTCGAGTGTGTCCGAGAAGGCTTCACTGCACGAATATGCTCCCACGGTATGTCGATCCATTCTCGGCGAAGAGCAGATTTTAGTCGATATTTTGGTCTCCACAATGGACCATGTGAAAAAATCTATTGGGAAAGTCCGGTGAATTTGGTGACCATTGCTATGAATAAATGAAGCTGAGAAGTTTTTCTGGCAAAAAAGTTAGCCTTCACGGACTTTACGGGATGTTGCTGATTCTTGTTGAAATGTCCCAATTTTTTCGTGCCCAATGATTTAACTTCACAACACGATCAATAAAAACGAATGGTAAGCGCCTTATAGCAGATACCACGGCCCAAACCATCACCATTCACAGGGTGATTCGCTTGTCTAAATTGTCTTTCGACTATTTTCTTTGTGGACATATTGCTGAGCCGTAAAAAAGTTTCCATCAGAAAAGACCACATTTTCAAGCTAGAGACCAAATTGCAAAAGTTTTAACACCTTTGATCTTGCTATGCGAACTACTTACTTTAGAATTTTTAAATTTTGCACTTGTATTTGTGTTTTGTAAAGCTTCAGTCTTTGAAATTTTTTGATATAAAATTTAACGCCAATTGAACCGCAATTTGCGTTAAATTCTTGTTGTGGTGAGATAAACAAACATTTTGTTACCTCGTAAATGTCGTAGCTCATTATCAGTGGGTGATTGCGATTTTTAAGTTGAATACATATGTAATACATAATAGACTTACGCTTTTGAAAACATGAGCGCACTGTCATCAGCTGTTTGGTGGCTACATCAGCGTGGGGTTGGTAACACCACGAGCACCGTTTGGCGCACTACGAATGCAACACCCACAAAAAACTTGCTTGGCAATATCGACCGATTGAACAAAATCGACTGATTAATCACGCCCTTTCTGGTTTACCCCTTGGAAATGACCCATTCAAATCAGATGTTCTTTGGCTCACATGTTTTACTGAGTTGCATTACATTTATTCAAATTTGGGATACCGTTATGCGTTTGCTAAAGTAGGGCCTTCAATGAAAATTTAACTCATTTGGCATACCCCTTCTGGTACTTTCATACAAATTAACAGATTTTTCGTAATAAAATCTTTCCTCCATAATACGTAATTAGCAGGATTTTTGTTCATTGCAGGACTTATGGAAAATCGACCAAATAACCACGCCTTTTCCCATACAAATTGAGTGGTTATCCGTATTATTCGATTTGTTTCCTGTAACAGTAACCTAAATATTTGTCAATTATTTTGGTTTACAATGTACGGCAGAAGGTAAAAAGATCAACCGAGTAGTCATGCCCTTTCTGGTACCACACATACAAATGGCCCATTTAATCCATCTATTCTTACGTGCATATCTTTCATTTAGTTTAATCAATTTAATCTCCAAATTAATCAAATGGATGGACGATTTTCATCCATTAGGGTGATTTATAATTTCCTGTAAAACTTGAGAAAAGTCGACCTTTTTGGTACCGCCCTTACGAGAGGCGAATCTGTACCATATGTTCTTAACTTCACATCTCTCAAGCAACTGCACTGAATTCAGGCAGTTTGTTTGTTGAATTAAATTCTGAGAATGAAAATGAAGGACATCACCACGTCCTTTCTAGTACCTCCCATATAAATTGGCCGACTTAGCGGAATCTTATTTTTCCCCTCTGATACATTGATTGTTGGCTGCAGTTACTAAAATTGTTGTCATTAAAAATTTTAAAAAAAATTCTACCGGATCTACTATATTCATGCAACGAAAAAATTTCGCAGTTGCGTAGTTGAGTAATTTGCTTAAAAGAAACATAAAATTATTTCAAATCTAAAGCAACTTTTTGGTGATAAGTGATAATATTTACGATACAAAATAAATTCTATAACTAAATTATTAATTTTTTAAAGAAGGAGTGAATCATTGTTGGGAAGTGTCAACGGAAATCAGGGATAAATCCATGAACAGTATATTTAAAATAGTTAAACCAAAATTAAATTCTTTTATGAAGTTTTTTGGAAGGTATTTTTCGTATGAAGATGTGCTTTGAATAAAAAAGAAGTGCTTTGCAAAACGCATTCCGTACGAAGAAAGGGGTTGGGTAACATTTTCACGTAGAAATGTATCTTGTAGACACCTGTACGTTTTGAAAAGGCAGTTTTCTTCAACAATTATTTCTTCCAAGACAGCTTCTGTGATCTAAGATATTAACTTAGATGAAAAGTATCTTCCAAGAGATTTTTTAATGAAAAGTGTTTTCAAAGGCAGTTTTATAGGAAGCTATGCTTCTTTGTAAAATGCGTCTTCTAACAGAATTTTACAAAAAAAATTTCTCTTCCATGAGCTTCCTCCATATGGAAAGTGTCTACAATGACACTTTTCTATTTTTTCCAATGGGAAAAGTGTCTTCAATGACACTTTTCCATGGGAAAAGAGTCTTCAATGACACTTTTCTATGGGCAAAGTGTCTTGAATGACACTTTTCCTTTCTATTGGAAAAGCGTCTTCAATGGCATTTCCTATGGAGAAAGGGTCTTCAATAACACTTTTCTACAGGACAAGGGTCTTCAATGACGCTTTTCTATAGAAAGAGTGCTTTTAATGTCATATGTTTACGAAAGGTGTCTTCAATGACACTTTTCTGTAAGCAAGATGTCTTAAATCATACCTTTCTTTAGGACAAGCGATTTCAGTGGAAATTTTCTGTAGTAATAGCATTTTCAATGACTTGTTTTTGCAGGAAAAGTGCATTTTCAATGATTCAACTTTCTTAGGAAAAGTGTATCCAACGGCACACTTCTAAAAGAAAGCTGGCCTCGGTATTCTCTCTTATTTCTATATGATATTGCATATATTCTATCGTATATGGTATGTACTCTATATTCAATACGAAGAATATCTTCCAAGATACTTTTCTACATGAAATATGTCATCCATGGCAGTTTTCTGTATGAAAAGTGTTTTCATGGCATTATCATATGCATGGCACCATATAATTTTTACACAAAATTTGGTGCAACACGCACTTTTTTTATTTCGCTTCTATCATACATACAATTAAAAACTATTTAACAGATTTTAATAATTACATAGGTTGAGATATAACTGACTGTATTGCACCAAAGGAAGATATTTTATTTTTCAAATAATAATCTTCGTCTATGAAAGAGAAAACAATTGAACGAAAAAGATAGGATAAAACCTTTAGGAAGAGATATCACAGTTATTTTTCTAGATTTCTCTGTGATGTCATAGCCTGTTTTGATTCTCGAATTTGTTTATTTTGCCAATGTATCATATCCTCCTTAAAACGATCATGTAGGCGACGAGTTGAACCTCATGTTTGAGCCACGTATTTGGTTTAAGTTCTTGTTTTGGATGACTTGGGGTTTATTCAAATGACTTTTGGCACATCTTTTAGACCAGACCTGATAGCCATACACCATACACCATATATTAAGTTTGAGCAAGGGGTTGCGTTTTGGCGATTTACTGAAGGGGAAAATTACAGCTTGTGTTTTTTCTTCGTTTATTTTTATTTTCCATTTCGTGAAATATTATTATTGAAATGTGAGCTAGCGATTTCTTTATATTCTTAACAATTGCATTTGAAAGTTTTTCACTTGACATTATGGCAGTGTCATCCGCATATAATGCTATAGGTATATTTGTAAGCAATTTAAAATCTGATGAGGATATGGCGTACAAAGTCGGAGACAAAAATGAACCCTGCGGTACACCAGCTGGAATTTTTCGGGGTGCGGACTGCTCTTCGTTGACGCTAACAATGAATGATTTGTCGGCCAAAGAACTTCATACCATCTTTTGTAAATAAATGGGAAATTCAAATTTGTTAAATTTAAATATTAGACCATCATGCCATATGAAATCGAAGGCTATATCTAGAAAAACCATTCCAGTACTTTTCCGATGTCTTTTGTTGCTTAAAACCGTATTTACCATTCTCTTTACTTGGTGTATTGTCGAATGCTGTTTCCGAAAGCCAAATTAATCCTCTTTTAAAACCAAATTATTTTCCGCGTGTTCCTTTATTCTTTCCAGAATTATCTTTTCAAAGATCTTATCCAGACAGTTCAGCATACTAATTAGACGATATTTTTTGGGGTTCTTGGAGTCTTTTCCACTTTTGAGAACCGGAACAACCTTAGCTTTTCAGAAAGATGCTGGAAAATAGTCATTCTTTAGGCACTAGTTAAAAACTTTCATTATAATGTCGAAAACTACTTCAGGCATTTTCTTCAAAACTATAGCTTTAACTCCATCAAGTTGGACAATATTCGTCTGTTGAAACTATTTGTCTGTCAAGCCATTTAATATATTTGGCTACACTTGATTCCTTTGATGAAATTACATTTGAGGTAATTTTGTGTTATTCTTCAAAAACGTTGGCAATCATATTAGCCTTTTCTGTGTTATTATGCACACTAGCGCCATCTTTTGTCAATGCATCAATTCTTACTTTAGTACCTTTCATGGCTTTGGTTAATAAAAACGCTTGTCTTATTTGTGTTTCTCACAAACAAACTAAACATGCTATATGGATAAAACCGTCAACTTATCTTTGAGACGAGTGCATCAACATAAAAAAAAATAATAATCGAAAGTCGAATGTACATAGCCCGCGAAATTTGGAACTTCACCTTTTTTCAACACACCTTGTATATTCAAAACAGTTCGTTTTTGACATGGACCTAACCATTAGTCATGCCCCTCCTAACACAAACGTAAAGGTAGGTGGAAGTTAGTTAACCTGGCATAAATTTATATGCTGGTTAGATTTTTAAATATAAACTTTGTCAACACTATGAAAGCTGCCTTTAAATGGACTTAATCAAAAGCTACATAAAATTCGTCTGTAGTATGAAGTCAAATTGTTTTTCTAGGGTTTGATCTATCAATTATCATTTCATTATCGGGTGATTTATTTCCGATCACATTTTTCACTCAAATTAACAACCCTTTACATTCTTTATACTTATCTTTAGATTCAACGTAACTGCGTAATATATTCTAAAGTCCCAATTTTCCATGATGCATTCAAACATTCCGACTGGTATTTGCTGAATGACGCGAGTAGTGTTACTTCCAATTCTGCATTCATAGCTGCCTCAGCCATGCAGACTTTGGACTTTAAAGTGTGGAAGTGCGATATCACCTGAACTAAACTGAAGCTTCATCTATCCGAAGCTTGAAACTATTTTTTTACCGAATTATACTCTCAGTAATATCATGATAAAGCCCTCTCTCGACAAACAAAAATCCGGCTGTACCAGACGTTGGTTCTAGCCGTCTTGTTATATCGCGCAGAAACCTGGGTTGTGACGCAATCGGATGAATCAGTACTGGCAGTTTTCGAGAGGAAAATACTCCGCAAAATATATGGAACCATCATCGTTGATGGAGAGTATCAACGTCGCATGAACAATGAGCTGTATGGGTTATATGCCGACATCAACGTGGTCAAATGCGTTAATACACAGCGATTGCGTTGGCTGAGTCATGTTGTGCGGATGGACCCAAACACCCCGGCAGGGAAAATTTTTGACAACAAACCCGATAAACGGCGCAGAAAAGGGCGACCGAAACTCCGTTGGAAGGACCAGGCTTTTGAAATACTGTCAAAGCTTGGTGTGACGAATTGGAGAAGAAGCGCAGAAGATCGAAGCGCTTGAAATTATTTTCTACGGGCGTCGCACTTTTTTTTTTTAATTTTTTTTGTAACACTCTGGTTAGATCATACCTAAAATATCTTTTAAAACTTTTTCTAAATTTTAAAGTTACAGTGGTTCAAAGTTAAGGTTTGTGTACAGCATACGAAATTTATGGAAAAGCTCCAAATTTAAGGTTCATTTATACTACAAAAAATTTAATTATTTGAATGTAACGGCTACCGAAATGTATAACAGGGTGTAAGTGGTGCCTTTAGTTATAATTACAACACTGTTTTTGTGTACAAATATTGATCATATGTCAGATCCCGTTAGAAAAAGATAGTAGTGAGACATTGTCAAGATTTTTCAGCAACAGCGAACTTTCGTAGAGAATTTAAAAGAAAGTAGAGATAACACTTTTCCAATTTTTTGGTATTTTGTAGCTACAAGTATGTATTTAATTATATTTAACATTCCGCTGCTCGATTTTGCACGAATTTCTTTTATGATTGTTTTTCAGTGTCAACCTCATTGCGGATTTGCACTATTTTTCAATTGTGGCTAGAGATAAAGCAAAACAGACCATGCGATGTTATGCATCATGTTAAAGATTTTGTCGAAAAACATTTTAAACGAGTATTATTAGAAAGTGAACAACAGAAAATAAAGCTTACTCTATTAAAATTCTCTAACAATTGGTTTAAATATCATCGCATTAGAGACAGATTTGAAACTGAGTTGAGTGACTGGCTAGATAGCGAACTATTTTGTGAAAACATTTGTAATGTAAGTATCCGTGTAAAGTTTTGGTATTGCAAGAAAACTTAATTATTTTATACTATATTAGGAAGCAAGTACAAGTCGTAAAGGCCGAACGAATATTTCTTATAGGGAGGGTTCAATGCGAACAAAAAGGAGGCGAGTGGGGGAACCTGTCGCTTCTACTTCATCTGAAGCTCTTAAAAAAGCCGCAGAAAGGTGGTAGGAAAAGAAGATAAAGATCAGGTTGCTGAGCAAAAGAGAAGTATTCAAGCAAAATTTAAGTCTGAAGTGGGTCTTATAGTTGATAAGGTTAAGACGGGGTATGGCACAACGAATGATGGCAATACTGCAAGACGCTTCTTTTCCAATGTCGAACTTTCAGCTCAGATTACTAATGTAGATGTAAGGTTAATAAAATATTTTTCAATTATTTTAAGAACACTTTCAAGTGGTCATTATATACATACATCAAATTTTGAAAAGCTTTTAAAAGATACAGCACTTTTATATTTCAAATTATATCCTTGGTATTACATATATGCCTTCAACTGTGCATAAAATTCTAGTTCATGGTATAGATTTTATTAAATATTCCACTATTCCCATTGCAACGTTATCAGAAGAAGCAATAGAGACAAGTCATAAAATTATAAGAAATGCAAGATTGAAACATATGAGAAAAATAAGTAGGATTGCCTCCATGGGAGACCTAATAAATTATCTTATTCTGCAGTCAGAGCCATCAATTTCGATGCATAGTCAGAAAATACTTTTAAGGAAAAGTGATATAAATGATCTGAAAGAGTATTTAATTACAAAAGAAAGATTTATCATAAAAACAGCGAATCTGGTAGAATCTGAAAGTGATGACAGTGATAGTTGTTAATATATTTTGATTGCCTGTAATACCTACTATATATATTTAATGTATGTATGTATATTGAATATGTTATGTTAAATAAATAAAATTTATGTTTTTAAATTTCTTTTCACTGAATTAATAATTTTTGTAAAATTTTGCTCTTATATGATCACAATTTACAAATTAAAATAATTTTTTAATTTATGTTATTTGTATGGGAGGAATTTTTTTAAAACTGGCAATATGCTACAATGTAACAATAAACAAACTCTTCGGTTTGTTTCCCGTCCCAAATATTGCAGTTTTACGTATTAACGTATGCACGATCTGGAACTTCAACTCGTGAAATTCTTGGAATTTAAGCCGAGATCGTTACGTAAAATGTGTCAAATTATTACATACGCCCAGCCAAGCTGTTAAGCACAGCAATTGAATCGATTTATCGCGATCATCCCCTGCCATTTCTATGTTTTCCTCGCTATGTGCTGACTGTGTTATTATGTAAAAATTAAAATTTGGTTTCGATAAGTTCTATCATAAGTTACTTTAAGCGCAAGAAAGACATTCTTCTACAGCCCCGATTGAATAATCTGTAGGCGCTGTATCGATACACAATGTAACGTCAAACAATACTGAACACAAAAACCATAAAAGTTTGTCAGTTTGATCCGTCATAAAGTCCATAATGAAAAAATCAACTGTGAATGAATTACCCTTTATAACGTACCAAACCCTTTTCTCATTTTGATTACACAAGAGCCTTATTCGTTTGGCTTTCTCTACGATAGCTAGGAAAATGCTTGACTATTTAAATCAAAGTTTATTTTTACATATTATTTTTACAAAACTTGGTTTTGGATTGAAAATGTTTAAGATAGTCACACCGTTCTGATATCTAGCTAGCATAATAATTTAGAATTGCTACTCATTCCAGCATAAATATTGTGTAACGATTAAAATTATATACGATTTTGATACACCAAACTTTCTCACAATGTTACTTTTTATCCAGAAGTAATTAATGATTTTGTAGCTGTCTACAATTTGGAAATAACGGTTTTTGCTCCCATTTCATCAGATTGTTGCCGATTATTTAGATCATGAAATTGGCTATTATGCCGAAAATACATTATTTATTAATATTTCCGGCATAATAACCGGAAACATATAACAGCTGCATTCTCCAAGATAGTCACCATATATTCTGACATACTCTCCAAATTACTACGGCACTATAACGTTAACAGTCGTTTTTGAGACAGGGCTGTTGCCAAAAACTGTAATAGAGATAGAAAGTTTTATTCAGACAAGCCTGATGATGAGGAAGACCCTATATGATTCGGTTAGTTTTACAGCCTTTAAAAAAATAGATATTTTGTTAGGGAATAGTGAAATAAAAATATGAGTTGAATTGATTAACACATATGCTTTCTTTGATGAATTTTGACTTTAATTCGATTTTAATAAATTCATCTGAATAACTGTAACGCGTATAAGGTAACTTTTGAAGTACCAAGTATATTTACACCAATTGTATTTCATAAGTTTCCAAATCGATTAAGCGACATTCCCCTGTCTGGTTGGCTGGCTGGTATACATGATAAAACTTCTTAAAACTGAGCACAGCTTCAAATTTTTTCAGATCGTAAAGAGGATTGTAAATGGGATACATCGAACTGTCCGTTTGACTACACCCATGCAAATTCACCGTTTCCGAAAATTGAGTTTTTTTCCCTCAGACTCCTAATGCCGTTGCTAGTATCTCCTTTATAAATGATCCATTTATACACTAATTCATTAACCTTCAGTGCCTTCAGACACATCTTAAGGGCTTGATTGACTTTCCAATATTTTGTTTTCCTCGGCTGCATTAACCTGGTTTTTTGTTCAACATAGTGATTTGTAATGCCTAGTAAAATTTAAAAACAAAAAATCAGGTAAGCACCCCCTTCTGATACTATCCACGCAATTGGCCATTTTAATGCAGAGCGCTTGAACACCTCCCATACAAATTGATTAATTGAAATTTTATTTTAACCTTGTAATGCCTGATACGTAGGCTGTAATAACTACAGTTATTGTCAATTCTCTTACGTTATAATGCTTGCCCACATTTGATCGGATAGCCACAATTTCACCACCTAAACGCTGCCATAAATTAGCATAATATTCGCCGTCTATGGGTTTCCTTTCTGAAAATCTATATAAATAAAAATCAAATGGCGTTCGTTGGTAAGGACATCAGTTGAGAACGGCTGGACCGAATTGAATAATTTTTTTTTTAATGTTCGTCGTAGTCCAACTTAGGTTTTTATGGAAAGAAAAAATTACCACGCCCACTTTTACGCCCATTTTTTTCGATTTATCTAAAATTGTAAAACGGCTACACCGATTTGGCTAATTCTTTTTTTAAATGTTTGTAGTAAATATTTCCAGTGCTGCTACAAATATGGGTGGGATTGGACAAAGGGGCGTGGTTTGGTGTACATATCTTAAGTGCTACTGCAGATATGGGCGGGATTTAACAATGGGGCGTGGTACCTCCCATACAAACAAAAAATTAAAAATCAATTATTTCTGCTCCTGCTTACGGTATTTGAACAAAATTTGGTACATCAGTTTGGTGTACATATCTTAAGTGCTGCTGCAAATATGGGCGGGATTGGACAATGGGGAGTGGTACCTCCTATACAAACCACAAATTAAAAAGCAATTATTTCTGCTCCTGCTAACGGTATTTAAACAGAATTTTGTATTTCGGTTGAGTGAACATATTTTAAGTTCTTCTGCAAATATAGGCGTTTCTTATTATAATAGACCGATTGGCATGAAACATTTCCAATAAAAATAAAATTTGAAGGCAAAGCAACGTTTGCCGGGTCGGCTAGTAATCAATAAAAATAATCGCATAATCCAAAGACCTAGGCTAGGTATAGCAACAGGACTACCTGATCACTGTAGTGTTTATCAGGCCGAAATTTTGGCCATTAAGGAAGTGGCAGAATGCCTGAGTTATAAAGTCCTCACCACGATGGGGATTACCATACTCTTTGATAGCCAAGCTAACATTAAATCCCTGGATTCTGTCCTCTTGAACTCAACTTCAGCCCTAAAATGCCACAGATCTCTTAACGAGACGGCTCAGCATTCCAACATTCACTTTATGTGGGTACCGGGCCACAGGGATATACCAGGGCGGACAAGCTGGCATGACTAGGGACAATCTTACAGACTCCAGCCGAGTTGGAGTCCGTGGGCATGCCTCTAGCCACTTGCAAGCACTTACTGCGAGATAGAGCAAATTTAGGAGCAAATGGTAGGTGGGCGTCTGTCCGAGGTTGCAATCAATCCAGACAGCTGTGGCCTCGCCTAGATCTGAAGCGTTCACACACACTGATGTCGCTATCACGACCCGACGTCTCATTGCTTGTATTCGTCATGACGGGACACTGTCTGATTGAAAGACATGAAATGAGATTGAAGGTAGTAAATTCTGCAGGAGCTGTGGGGATGAAGAGGAGGACCAATACTGGGCTCTTATTTCTTTAGGGACCTAGGAAATCTGTCTGACTTAAGAACTTCTTAAGGAGCGCAGGATGATACAACGGGGGAAACTAGGAACATTCATATCGCTAGTTTCCGTGGTATCACAATGGAATATGCAGTATAAGTAATTCAGACCTAACCTGACCATTCCGTGCACATCTTGCGCACAGCTTTCTCATCTTCAAATCTTTGGTGAATATACGAGGTATGTGTACCATTTTGTGGATTTTCTTAACCGTTTCAAATGGAAATATTGAATTACATAACGGTGACCAATTTTTTCCACGTTTCCAAAATCACTGAAATCGTTTACTTTTGATGGTTCAAATAAGGTTGTCACTCTTTTATAAAGTTGTCACCATTCTTCAAAATATTTTTTTTAAACTACTGGCACCGTCTAGTTTTGGGATCTCCCTCGTACATCTTACTGGATATATGTTTTGACTTTAATTTTGCTCACGTCTAGATTCTTGCGAAAAAATAAAATATAAAGCTTGGGCATCCATCCTATATAATTAAGATTTCTTCAAATTCAAAATAAAATAAATTAGTACACATATTTGGTGGCGTTTTATAATCCCTTTAAATCAATCTAATCTTAACCGTATAAGTTGTTGTTCAAATCAATTTTTTTTTCATAATTCAAATGACAATATTAGAAATACCCGTATCGATCTTTACTATTTTCCATTAGTAATTAAACGCTCGTGTCATCCTAAAATCATTAATTTATTAATTTCAAATAAATGTTTACGAATTAAAAGTAATTAGAAGTTGGAGAGATATGAATCCAGTTTTGACGATTTCAGGTAGAATTACATTTCAGTTAGATAGAAAATTGGACTGAAAAATAACATTTGTTGCTATTTGCCATAACATTTCCGTTTGAATATTGGTCGGAATGGTTCTGTATGGAAATTCTGATTTTTTTTGAAGAAATTTCATATTTAAAAATTACGACGAGTTATTAGCAAGATTTCATAAATATATGTGCGCTTCCATTATCAAGATGTCCGACGATGAGGTGTTGCATACTCTAAACTATACCTGGACAGCTCAAAATGGAGACTTAAGCTTAAAGAGGATCAGTTTAAGCAATTTGAAGCTTTAGGATTGTCGGTGTTTTTGGTATTTGAAGATAAAACTTCGCTCTTTTACGAACGCTTAAACATTCCTATTTAATAATATTTCCTTCCGCATAAAAATAAAATATGATATAAAGGTTAGTCCACGATTAATATGGCTGAAAATACATTTCAAATATATCTCTAAATTTCGTCATAACATATGGCCATGATCATACAGAGCTCTTCAATATCATCAATATAATCGTTCTCAATCCAAAACAGTAACGCACAACATGATATCTCTTGCTTATATTTCTCTTTAAAACTTGCCCGTTTTAAAAGTTGTCATGACAAACAAAAACCGATTACAAATGTTAGTATGCTAAGTAAAGACAGGTTGGTCAGCGCAATTTTATTCAATCCTTACCTGCATGCAGGATCCACAGATGAGTTTCTCCGTTTTACGAAACTGCACTTTTTAACCGGATAACTCAGTTTCCGTTTATCCCATTCGATCCCGTAGTTCTCCATATTTTCAATGGAGTGCGAAACAATTGGAAGCTGAAAACTTGATGCATACCAATTTTCGTAAATTTTAATCTAAATTTATATTTAAGTTTAATTTTGATGTGAGATTTGTTAATTATTTATTCGCTTGTTTGTGGCTGTACCTCAGTTTTTTTTTTTTTAATTTTATTTTTAAATTCTTTACTAGACATAAAACCATATTTTGATTCAAAATTGAACTTCACCTATTTTAAATTGTTGTTGATGCTATTTGATGGATTTGTAATATTTTTTCCATTTTGGTCGATAAAATTGAAAATTCACCTATTTTAAATTGTTGTTGATGCTATTTGATGGATTTGTAATATTTTTTCCATTTTGGTCGATAAGCCGAATTCAGCCGAAGCTTAGCCTCTGACCTTTTACTAAAATTTAATATAATTGCTTAATTTATTGATTTTAATCAAGTCGACAAATTCCTAATTATAGGCGAAAAATTAATTGTGGTAAAATCTGCTAGTTCATATTTAAGCTATTGAAGGGGATGTGCTTAGTTCATCCAGATACTGTCTTTGGACGAGATTTGGGAAAAGTTGTCATTTTCAACGTTTCTGTAGATTTATTCAGATATCCCCAGAATTATGATAAATATAAAGCGCTGGGATATGATGGGTATTAGAATGGATGGAACAAAGTGAGCCCTATAACACTATATTAAATGGTAGGAAATATTTAGTTTTAGAGAGCTGCTGAATGGGTCGGATACACAAATTTTAAAATAAAGGCAAAAAGTGATTTTGCTTCAAAGCTTTTGTTAAGTGATGATTAAAAAACAATCTTACTAATCTTTTTATAGCACAACAGACTCATTCTATGTTAGTATTATTATCTTAAGAGTATTTCTAGTGAACGTTGGCCATAGCTGTGTCTAAATTGTCCATTTTCAGTTTCTAATATTCAATGCCGCGTTCGTGCATTTCTAGGGAAAAAAGTTTAGAGGTGTGACGTCATATCCGAAGGTCCAAGGAGCTGATAAAATTATAATGTATAATATTTCACTATTTGTGTGCGAAGTATCAGAAGGCGTGCGGAATTTGTGGCGATTAACGGATTATTTTAAGAGATAATATTGATTTGATTTGAATATTCAAGCCGCTTACTTCGATTTCAACGAAGACATCCTTGCACATCCTTAAGAACTGTTCTTAGGGATGTTGCATGTACATTGATTGGTTTGTCTTCTTTGTAACCTATTTATGGCTAGACTGTAATATTTGTTGTAATTCCGCGAAGACATTAGAGAAACGATGTTATGGGAGCGGTCCCAAAGCTAGCCGATCTGGCAAAGAAGACACCAAATGTTGGCAAACATTTTCTTTTTTTTTCAATATAATCTCTTGTTACCTCAATATATGCACTTTTTTCCAGCGACATTCAGTAGCTTCTGTCTATACCAAACTCTACCTTTTCATTGTTCGCAAACCTTTTACCACCGAACCATTTTTTATAGTTTGGAAATAGAAAATAGTTCGAGGGAGCTACATATAAATCTCGTGAATAATGTGCGTGATGAAGCAATTCGAATTTTAACCATCGCAATAGTGGATGTGTGTACAGGAGCATTGTCCTGATGTCCTGATGGAATAACACTTTCCTTTTCAAAATGCCAAATGCCGACTTTTTTCATAATTTATCACCTAAGCGCAGCAATAAATTAGCATAATATTCGCCGTTGATGTGTTTTCCTTTCTGAAGATAATCAATGGAAATAATCCCATGGGCATCCCAAAAAAACAGGCTCCATGATCTTGCCTGCAGATGGAGCCGTCATCGCTTTCTTTGGATACGATTCTCCCATTCCAGTCCACTGCTTTGACTGTCCTTTTGTCTCCGGTGTGAAGTGGTGGACCCGTGTCTTATCCATTGTTATAAATGGGCTCAAATTTTCGGCTTTATTGCGGTGAAACGCAATACTAAAACACGCCGAACGCTCTACTAAAACATGTTCACGACACTGTTTTTGCTCTATTGGAAGCAAGCAACCCATCTAGCTCACAGCTCTCACCTTCAAATCTTCACTCAGAATACGATGTGTGGTACTATCATTTCGGCTAGCTCACGCACCTTTAGTGGACGATCATCCAATACCATTTTGCGGATTGTCTTAACCGTGCCTGGCAAGTCGAGCAATTGGTCGAGCACTATGATGTTCGTCTTGGCAGCTCGTACGGCCTCGTTGAAACTCTGCTAACCAATATTTTACAG
>JAHXMU010000101.1:7370565-7408980 GCA_019455685.1 Philornis downsi | reverse complement strand
CAATAAACTGACAAAGATGTGAAAATATGAAAAATTTAGAAAAACAAACACATCTCGGAGACGATGCTTTCTAATGTGAAAATTATTTTAACACAGAACAAGAAATTCTCAAAGTATAAACATCGCTAAAATACGTGCTGAATATAATTAAATATTAAGCCCAATTGCTTTCAACTTTGTATCTCTGATAACATATTTCTAAAATTCCTTAAAATCAAACAAACTAAATTCAAAACGTAAGTAAATCTAAAGGGTCAAGTATTGGAAATGCACTAATTTTTTTGGCGATATTGAAATAACTTTTGATACTATGCAAAAAACCGCTACTTTTCCACATTTAAGACATTTTTGTAATTGCATATGGGAATATGAAAGTTTTTCGAATTCCATCTTTTGGTGTTTAAAAGTATTCGAGTGCAGAGTATTGTATCCGAGTATTTGTCTTCAGCAAAAGGCTCTATTCGTACTCAAATTTGTCTGTCACACAACTAAAAGAGGACAATACAGGTATTTGTAAGAGTGCTTAGAAAGGTACACTCGAGTACATATTCAACGCTTAGTTTATATTTTCAAACGATGAAATGAAGATATAATAAGTATATTATATTGCATATTATTATTTGTAATATATACTATTTGATGTGGATTAAATGTGTCATCCTGAAGGGAAGGAATTAACCAAGTACTAAGTATTTATTAGCCAAATGAGTGGATTGAGCGATGTCCGGCTGCATAATATTGTTCCAGATAATAGCCGGCGATTGTAAATGGTAGTCCATCGGTCCGTAGTAAACCTAATTTTTGAACATTACATTGCTTTATAAAGCTTGATAAAATTTGAAGAAAACGATCAGTTAAACATGGCCCATCTGATACCTCCCATACAATTGACCGATTTGAACCATTTATTCTTAAGTTCATATCATTCAAAAAGTTTTACTGAACGCAATGACCCTAAGGATGCAACACAAACAAATTGGCTAAATTCAGTGCAAGCGTTTCAAAGATATGGAGCTCAAAATAAATGGTTTAAGTCGATCATTTGTGCGGGAGACACTAAAAGTGGCGCGGTGAAAGTGGTGCGGAAATTGTTGATTTTCTTCTTTCAATCGAAGAAAAGGGCGGCTGAAGCTCATCGAGAGCTTCAAAACGTTTACGGAGATGCTGCTTTAAGTGAAACAACGTGTCGAGATTGGTTCTGTCGCTTTAAAGATGGTTATTTTAATATTAACGACCGTTCGGCTGAAAGAAGACGAAATACCTTAATGAGGATCCATGTCAAACGCAGTTAGAGCTTGGTTCAGGATTAGGAGTTACCCGCCAAGCGATTGCATGCGCTATGAATGATTCAAAAGCAAGGAAATTGGGTTCCTCATAAGTTGAAGCCAAGGGACGTTGACCGTTGTTTTTTCGCCTGTGAACAACTGCTTCAGTGACAAAAAAGGAAGGAGTTTCTTCATCGTATTGTAACGGGTGATGAAAAATGGATTCATTGCAGCAATCCAAAGAAAAAGTCATGGGGGCAGCGAAGGTTTTGCTCTGTACATATATTTGGTGGGACCAAGTCGGTATTATTTATTACGAGCTGTTGATACCAAGCGAAACCATCACCGTGGATCGGTATCGACATCAATTAATGCGATTGAGCCGAGCTCTGCGCGAGAAACGCCCACAATACGCGGAGAGACACGAAAAGTGTATTCTTCAGTATGACCACGCTCGGCCTACCTGGAACCGCTGAAATGGAAAGTCAACTCACCCGTCATATTCTCCAGAAATTGCGCCGTCCGATTATCACTTGTTCCGTTCGATGGCACACGATCTGCCTAACCAGCAGTTTCACTCATATGACTACATCAAAGAATAGCTAGATTCGTGGATAGCTTCAAAAGATAAACAGTTTTACCGTGATGGAATTCGAGCTCTGCCAGTAAGATTTGAGAAAGTAGTAGAAAGCGATGGGCATTTATTCACATGTCTCAATAATAAAGTTGAATTAAAAAAAAAAAAAAAAAAAAACAGCGAGAACTTATTTGCACACCTATTATAAATTGGGATATGCAACTAATTTCGGAAAATCGATCACTTTTATATGGAAGCGGCCAAAAGGGGTGTAACAATCTAGAGAAACTGCATTTTATGGTCCTACTTTAGCAAACATTTTACTTGCGTAAAAAATTGGACTGATTATAGAGCGGTTAAACTACAAAAAATTAAAGTAAGATATGTGGATTAAATGTTCCTTCCTCGATAATATTAAGCTATTAAAGATTTGCGGCAGTTATCCTATCTATCCAGCCAACCAGATAAACGGACATGGACTTAAATAGTAATGAATCACATTTGCTCAAAAGATATTTAATATTTTGGACGTTTCCTTTTACGTGTTATACTTTTGCCGTATCATTCCTTCGAAAGAAGGTTAAAAAAAGTACTAAGTGAAAGAAAGAAATTAAAATTATGGGAGCGATAACACCCGGCACAGACAGCTCATTGTACGGTTTATATGCCGAATCATGGGTCACCATCGCTCTTAGAAGAACATGGCTTTTGGAGTCGACACATTGAGCACCCTTGACACAATCTTTATTGACGACATTACATAGTTGACTCCAGCATCGTGTTCACAAATGCACAGAGCCAAACGGACATGCCTAAATCGAATCAGAAACTTAGCCTGTGACAGTCATCTTCAATTTTAGAGAGTCTTTCCTCTACATTTGTAGCTATTACATAACAGTAAAAAAAAGATTAGAAGTACTCCAAAAAAAAATTTTCCATTATTGACAAGGCAACACCATGTGCCGATTTTTTATTTCCAGTACAAGTGCTTCTGGATTGCTTCCAATAATGTGAATATTATAATAACGCCGCTTTCAGTAAAATAATGATTTAAAGTAATGAAATATTTTGCTTTCAAAGGAAAGTTGTCATCCATAGCAGATTTATTAGTTATTATGCCAGTATTAAGTAAAAAAAGATATAAACTTGTGCAGTTTATAAGTTAATGCATCACATTTACCAGCAGGAAATGGGCGATAAACTATTACACTGAATGTTCTTTTAAAACCTTCAATTTCTTTATATTCAAAAAATAAATTTTGAGAAATGTTTTTGGAAATGTAATGTCAGAACTACATAACAGCACTGCATAAGTAGTAGTGAAAGGTTATCAATTTGCAGTGAAACACATTTGTGTTTCCGTCAAATTTGAATAAATACAGCTACATATGTTTGGTATGCAATGTTTTTGCTGGGGTTAAGCGCCAATAAATTGATATAACCTGTTCCACTTGTGATTAAAGGCACACAAATTTAATATGCTTCAAGACATTAAAGTGCTTTCCATTCGTCTTTCACCACTGCTGTTTTTTTAATTTCTAATATTCGCCAAATTTAGCACAGCCTAACACATAATATCGTGTTACCAAATTTTCCATAGGTGTTTCTATTCTAATATCAGCCACTGTATCATTCATAACGAATTGTATTTGTTGTAGCGGTAAATGCACTTTCATTGAACCCCTTCGATGGCGTCTTTTGTTTTGGATAACCGCCGCTGCTTTATTATTGGCGCGGTATGATCGATGCAAACAAACGACATCCGAACGAGTATCTGTGACTGCCATAATCGAATATGTAATTCAGTTTTTGCTGTGGCGCAGTTATATTTCCATCATGAAAGAGGTGCTTTCTGTGCCTTTGTTGAATTCGTGTAATTTTACTGAAGATCGCATTTTTCGTTATTGATGGATTTGATATTTTTTTGCTGTCCATTATGATATTTTCGGAATTGTTGTTATTAAAATAATGCCATATTTATTTTTGATAATATGTCAGTAATGCAACAATAACACTTGTACGTGCCTGTTGGCTGTTGTATATTTTGCTGTGTGTCTCCAATAATTATTTTATCTTTTCTTTGCGTGATCAATAAATATTTGTTGGTTTTGTGTTCGGATAAATATTTACAATCAAAGGGGTGTGGGGTCTTGGCGGCCTTACAGGTAATTGTATTCTTAATCATTTAAACGTTAACATTGTCAATCACTCGATTCTCTCTTTCTGTGTGTGTTTTCCAATTATTGGTACTATCAGTGCTTCCATGGAGCTGCTACCACCGTTGCAGAGGGGGGAAGAAACACTTGCAATGTGCTCTACGCTACACTTGAACTTGAAAACGTGAATCAACAAAAATTTCGAAATCATGTTCACAGTCGCGTGAATTTCCCATTGCACTTAATTGTTTTATGGGTTTGTAGGGATTACTAAAAGTGACAATGATTCGTCCAACAACAATTCGTCGAAGAAGTTCATTCTATTGTGACGTTTTGATCAGATTACAATCGTTTTTACTTGATTAGTATTGTAAATCAGTGCATGAAATTGATTACTTTGTCATTGTTCAAATTGCCGTGAAAACGGCTATCTACGAGTATATCAGCACCTTACAACACGTGTCGTAAAGATTACATGAAGTTAGGACTGATTATTTTTTGTACCTGCTAAAATATCAACAAAAATCTGCCCTCTAGAAATATTCTAAATATGGCGTAAAAAAAACACATAAAATATGTACGGTATTGTAAAAAGAAGTGCATTATTTTCCCGATAGATGTATGTATGTATCTGTACCTTGCTTTTAATAAGTGTGATCGGTTCTCGCTAGATGGCGTTGGAAAGATACGTTTTCCTATTCGAAAACCAACTCAGACTGTTTTTCGATTGCCTGATAAGTATTGTTTGAGCACACGTCGAAGACGGACACCAGCAAAGAAAAATTATGTCATGTTTTACAGTTTTTCTTCGGCGAAACGCAATCCAGGAAACTATGAAACTGTGAATGGTATTTATAGTCCCAAGACTGTAAAAGCGCAATTTTGATTTCTTCGATTCCATTGCGGTAATTTTGATGTCAAAGACCAGTTGTCGAAAATGTCGATAATATAATGAAAATCGTCAAGTACGACCATCATATATGCACTGCTTTGATTATCCAGGATCTAACATTGCTAAAAACGGTTTCAACCATTCAAATAACTACAAAAATGAAGCTCATATTTTGAGGTGTCACGCGAGTCAACGCAAAAAACATCATTGATTGAATTTCCATCTGTGAAACGCGAGAAACTCGGCCCATTTCTGAAGCGGATGGTGATTAATGATGAAGGGGTTTACTTGCGACAACATTAAGTGAAAACGGTCTTGATCGCATCGCGGTGTGCCACCATGAACGGTGGCCAAACTAGGATTGAGGGTCAGGAAGGTGTTGCTTAGGGACTCATCTACTATGAGCTACTCCCATACGTTAAAACTCTTAATCCAGACTTGTAAAGTAAACAATTAAACCGTCTGAAGCAGCCGCTCAGAAGCAATCAGCTTTGCCTAATGGGAATGAAATTGTGTTCGATCAGGACAACGCCAGGCATCGGGAATGACTCTCCAGAAACTTTGGGAACGTGGTTGGGGGGTTTTTATGCATCCAGGCCTGGTATCAAGTGGTTACCGCCTATTCCTCCTCATTCCTGTGAAATAATCCCTTTAAGAGAATCTTTTTTGCCAAGAATGACGAGGGTCCACATAAGTAAGTCATAATGGGGTTACCTTCAAATTGGCAAAGAGTTACCGGAAAAAATGATGCATATTTGACCTAAATCAGATAGGTGCGGTTTTGTTTAATAAAACATTAAATGCCACGCCAGAAGCGTGTTTTCTATGTCGAATATCATCCAGATTGAATTGTGAAAGAATTATAATTTGGCCTTGGTTAAAAAAAAATTTGAGAAACTTGGATTATAATGACACCAACAATCATTATGATTAAAAAAGGGCAAAGATTTCCTCCATTTTTATAGCATTTCTAACAATCATAAACGCTCATTTTATATGAGCGATCCCAAAACTAATCAACCTTTTGGTGAAAAGTGGCAACCTTATAAAACATATGTTTTGAGTTGTAAGTTTCAAAGTGACACGTTGTTTAGTATTTTTATTTGCGCCGTCAAAAGCAAACGATCTCAGTGAATTTGTAAACGTGGAAAAAATTGGTCACCGTTGTGTAATTCAATATTTCCATTTGGAAGGCCTCAGTCCAACCAATATAAAAACTGAGCTAGATTCTACTCTGGGGAAGGAGTCTGCTCCTACGTTTACGACTGTAAACTATTGGGTAGCAGAATTTAAACGAGGCCATATGAACCGGCGAGAGGAAGACCGTGGTGGGCGATCAATTGAGCTGTCCACGCCAGACACGGTTAAGAAAATCCACAAAATGGTATTGGCTGATCATCAGCTGAAGGTGCGTGAGTCAGCTGAAATTATAGTGCTATACATTGTATATTGACCGAAGATTTGAAGATGAGAAAGCTGTGCGCAAGATGGGTGCGGTCCTTGACTGCAATAGAACAAAATCAGCGTGGTGAAGATGTTTCGGTATTTTTTAGCGGTATTTCACCGCAATTAAGCCGAATTTTTGAGTCAATTTATAACCATGGATGAGGCATGGGACGTGGGAGCAGTCACATCAAAGGACTGGAATGGAACAATCGTGTCCAAAGAACGCGAAAACGGTTCCATCTGCAAGCAAGTTCATGGCGTCTGTTTTTTTAGATGCGCATAGGATTATTTTTATTGATTATCGTCAGAAACGAAAAAGAAAGTGTTGTTTCATCAAAACAATGCTCCAATTCACAAATCCATCATTGGAATGGCCAAAATTAATGAATTAAATTTCGAATTGCTTCATCACGCACCTTAGATTTAGATCCTTCGTACTATTTTCTATTTCCAAACTTAAAAAATGGCCCGGGGTAAAGGGGGTGGAGCCTGCTGTTGGTGGTTATTTTAAGGAGTTTGACAGCTCTTACTATAAACAGAATATAGAAGGAGATTATGTTGAAAAATATAGAAAATGTTTCCCAACTTTTTGGTGCCTGCTTTCTTAGGTCGGCCAGTATTGGGACCGCCCTCGTATATTTAATTTCATCCTACACGTGTCCGTCCGCCCATAAATTTCTATTCAGAGGTAAGCCGTAACCGAAATTATTTTCTGTAAATTTTTAAATAGAAATTCTGAGCTTCAACTAAAAATGTTGGTTTCAACTTTTCCTATCTGAATTCTAAATCTTAGTTCTGGTTTTAAATTAATATTCAATTAATATATTCAATTGATATTTTCTGACTTAAACAGAAATTCAGATGTTAAACTACTCATTTGTGAATTTCAAACAAAAAATGTCGTTTTTCTGATTTCAAATAGACACTCTATTTTTAAAGTGTTTTTTTTTTTTCAATTTCAGCTGAATATTCATGTTTTCTAATTTAAAATTGCAAATGGAATAGTATTATTATTAAACAACAACAGCCAGCTGAATATATTTATATGGATCATGCAAAATTTAGAGTGGTACATGGAGAATTTCTAACATATGGAAATGAAATGAAAGCGTTGTTGAAAAAATATTTAAAACTTCAAATTTCAAAAGGAAGCTTTTCTTTTTTTCAAATGGCAATAGAATGCACTTCTTTCAAATTTCTGCAATAATCCTCAGTGATCTATTATTATATTGGATCACTGACCGCTGTTTAATGGAAACCTAAAGGAAGAAAGGAATTTAAGTGCAGCACAAACATACATATGTTCACAAAATTTGAGTGGATAATTTTGTGTATTTTCCACCTTTTTTAGTTATATATTTAACGTTTTCGTTTTGTCAAAATACAGCTTGTCTCTTGACTTACAAAGACTCTTAAATATGCAAAGACTAAAAGACTACTTCCAGCAGTAAGCATTGAGTGGTTTGAAGATAATATAATAATATCAGCAAAATGTTTTGTCATTTCTTACCAATTGCTGTTAATAATCGACTTCATTTTGGTGATTTGAGTGATCTCCATCAGATTGAAAAAAATCAGTTTCTGAAATTTTGTTAAAATATTACATTAAAGTTTTCGCCTTCATTTCTGTATACCTTTCATTTTTCTACTGTCAAGAATTGTTCAAAAAATGTTGGCAATATTCTCGAGAAATGTGTATAGTACCACGCCCCCTCTATTACCTCTCATGCGAGTGGCCTATTTAACCCATATATTCTCAGGTTCATATCTTCAAAGATGTTTAAATTCAGTTGCAGAAAACTAAATTACAGAAATTAAAGGGACTTTTTGATTTTAAGAAAATACTTCTTCCAAAAATTTAAACTGTAGATTCCCCATCAAACGAAAGAAAGTTGGTTGTATCGGGTATAGAACCCACAATCATAGAAACAATAGTTGCGCGTACTAACCATCCTTAAACTCATTTACTACTACATTTACTTTATGTATGAACAAACTAAATTAGCAAATAAAAACTTTAATAGACAACAAATTTGAATGTTTGATTTTAAATTTTGAATATCAGCCTTAGGTGAGAGGAACCAAAAATAGACAGTCCCTTAAATCAAAATTAAAGTTATTTGAAAAATGTATACTTTGTGATCGTCGGTGTCGCAAAGGTTACTGCACGCGACTATCGTTCTCATGATCGAGGGTTCAACCCCTCATACAGCCAAGTGTCGTTACTTCAGTGGCCGCCACCTCGATGTGTCTGATGTACAATTCGAGTAGTCTAGTAATCAACAAGCTTGGTAAATGATTTTCTAATTATAACGTTCGGAATCGTAGTAAAACTGCGAATGCGTGCAAGCTCACTGAATGTGAGAAGGTCTCACGTGTACCTTTCATGGGATGCAAGGAAATTGGTTTTATAGTTTGTTCTATTATATCTTTTCTTTTTTTTTTTTTTTTTTGAATTGCGTAAATATTAGACCGGACAATACCGGATGGCTTGTGAATATTGCTACCATGATATCACTCAAATATATGAAAATAGTTTTTCTTTTCGATGAAAGAGAATCTTCCTCAGAAGTTATTTCGAACAAGAATTTTATAAACAAAGCCAATGAATAAAGAACAAATAATTTGTTTGAGTCAAAAGAAAACTAATTATTTGAGTTTCATAATGTAGCAACTGTTTTCACTTATTTTGTATGAAAAAACATGTTCTGAAAAGGAGAATATCTCAAAGGCTCTCTGGGGGATTTGAAACGAAATGTTTCTTCGAAATGCGTTAGGGTATGCAATAATTCACAGAATCGATTATGAGTTATATAACTACAATGGCCAATACCACCGCTTTATTATCATAAAGTATGTTTAAGGAAACGACAAGTGTGATGGCATACTTTTTCAAATTCAACATCTACATTTCCTATTTGTACTAAAGTTGGTGTTCCATGTTCAAAGTCCTAATATTTATACTGGGTCACTAGTCAAGCCGAACAGAATGTCATTGGAAATTGTCGTACAAAAAATTTTCCAAACTATGGTAAGTAAAGAATTTCGCATGTTTGATCAATTAGCATATCATAGAACTGCCGTAGACTTCAACCCTGAGAGTAAGACACTTTAACAATTCTTTTTTTTAAATTTGATAAATTTCATTAAATACTTAACTTAAATCTTTTAGCCTGTCTAAATGTATCTATAATACTTCTGTTTGCATCTTTGTACTGTGTTCATTATTAACTCTTATTTTTTTATTTTTCTTTCGCAGGTGATTAATGCTGTTATATCGTTTAAACATAAAAATCTATGATTATCATGATATTATTTATAGAATATAGAATATTCAGGCACTATATACAATAAACAAAGGACGTCGGATATAGTGAGTATTTTCAATCCATCTGTATTGCAATTCTAGTAATATATTGGAACAACCTTTCCCAAATTTTACTAAGTGAATACTTTTGGAGGCTAATTTCGTAAATTTTCTGATGAGCCTCAAAAATGTAATTTTTGAAATATTATTGACCCAGCCTTATTTTTGTGAAGATTTTTTGTCAGTAAGATGTCGTCTTATTGTGAGTGATGCTTTTCAACTCAGAAGAAATTAATTTATAATGATTTATTTATTCATATTTCATATTTGACGCAAGGACTCTGGTTTAAAAGCATAGAAAACTTAGCTCATCCAAAAAATAAAGCCTGCCGATGCTCTGCAAAGCTGGCATCCCAGCACCATTTTCTGTCAAAATTTTATTCATCTTAATGCCTACGAAAATAAGTAAAATTTGACTTTTTATTTATTCACATTTCATATTTGACGCAAAGAACCTGGTTTAAATACATACAAGTGTCGACTCATCCAAGAACTAAAGCCTGCCGGTGCTTTGAAAAGCTAGCAGAATATCATTATTTTTAATCGAAATTATATTTTAATTCCTACGAAAGTAAACAAAGTTTGATGTAAGAGCTTGAAGAGCAAAACGACAACATTCAAGAAATCTATAGTGTCGTCTTGTCGTCTACCTATATAGTGATGTAGACATTTAAGCGGATTTGTCCTCATACAGAAAAAAAAGTTCTGCCAGTCAGCCCGCCTATCGTAATGTTTCGTATATCTCTCTTCCTGATTGGATAAAAGTTACTTGTCATTCTTTAGTCATTGTTGACTTCTATGTCGAAAGTAGTACGCTCCGGTATGTCGATTCCTACCTATTCCCACTCCTCTCTATGGAAATTATGATTTAGCCTTGATTCGCACTGATAAGTCAGATCCAATACCGGAAGTCACTACTAGAATTTGGTGTCGGTGGTGGTGAAAAATGACTGAGGAATGAAACGTAGTTCTTATCAAACCATGAACGACGATATGAGAAGCATTACAATTGGACTTCAAATGGCGACACACGGTGCGTGGTACAACAATTTTGAATGTTTTTCCACCGTCCAAAAACACCGTCCTCTGATACATAATATATCCACATAGCCCTCATTTTTCAATAGTCATACCCAGTATTAGCGAAGTTCCTTAGAACTTCATCAACTCCGATGACGCTTCCCAGCACCTGTTAAAAAAAAAGAACAATGAAAGTGTTCAATATACCGAAATTTGATTCAGTCCTTACATCGGCAGCTTTTTCCTTATGCACCGATTTCGCCTTACTGTGCCATCTGAGGTTCTTGGTGCAGACGACGTTGTACTACTAATCACTAATCACTACTTACCATACATTATATGGGTTATCCAATTAGTTGTTTCAGAACCTTTGGCAAGACTATCAACTGTTAAATACCTGTGACCTGAAGTGACATTTATTCAGCGCATAGATATTAAATAATGATTAGATAATGCTAATGACTGCTAATTAACCTTCTTTTGTGAAATTCTCTAATTCATTAAACAATTAGAATTAGTTCAACTAATTCCCATTAGATAATTGAAATTTTTATTCTATTTGTAGAACTAATTGCAATTAGTTGCCATTACCAAAAAAAAATTGGTTTACTTTTACAAATAGAAATCTAATTGACTTCTGCTAATGCAATTACATATTCAATTAGCTCGAATTAGAATCAATTATTTTGATAAAAATACATTTTTTCCAAAGAATTATTGAAGTGAACGAGTAATGATGTGATTCACTGTATGTCCCCATCCGCTTGACGGACTTTTCTTTTGAAAAGCTTGTATTGCTGAAAGCGAATATACCCGGTCATTCTAGCTATTAAACAGTTAGTATGTAATATATGTAGTACATATTATGTACATAAGTTATATATATACAATGCATGTTATATATGTATATGTGTGAAATTCATATTATGAATATTTTGTTTTTTTTTTTTTGTTTTTGAAAATATGAAAATGTCTCATGTGTACTAAGATATATTGAATTTAGAGCAATTGGAAAAATGGTATTCACTTAGAAAAAATGGTTAAATCGGATAATTTGTGTGGGAATTAAAGAGGGGCGTGGTCATTGGGTTAATTTTTGCACATTTCGGGAAGCATTATAACGCAACATATGCAATAAATTATCGCAGTCTATGAATCGGGTTTAGGAGGGCAAAAATAAATTTTGATAATTCGATTAATTTGTGTGGGAGATATTGGAAGAATACTCGTATGTCACGCAATTTCAGAACTTAGTTCACCAAATTCATGATATGAGCCTAATTTGACAGAATTCAGTGAACTGCTTTGAAAAATGTAAAGCGATTTCGGATAGATTTTGCAGAGAATTGTATAGGGTTATCCATTTTTTGGTTTTCAAGTAAAGTTAAATGGAACGCACATGAAGCTATGATTTCGATGAAACTTTTATTTCATTATAATGCTTGGACCATGCCATTATGTATGAAATAAAATGTCACTAAATAGGGCGCTTCTGGATTGGTTGGAACAATGGATCCTTTTGAAGTAGTTTTCGAAGAAATACGGCCCAATGACACATCCAGACCATAATGCGCACCAATCACTCATTTTTTCCGAATGCAATGGCTTTTCCACAATCACTTCTTATTTCTCTGAGCCCCATATTCGGCAACTTTCCCACCACCAAGTGTAAAATGAGCTTCATCGCTTTATCCAATTGAGTGATGTTTCAAATTACGCCAAATTTTACAAACTAAAAAAATTGCAAAAGATTTAATTTACTGCAGCCTGCAAATGAAATATTAAGAGACAACAAATTTAATGTGTGCAAATCCGTTAACTTGACTTAACAAAATCGTAAAACATATTTGGTCTAAAAATACTTGATACCTCCAGTGTATTATATTTTTAACGTATCAAATGACATATGCCTTCATTTATTCGAGAGACTGTCTAAAACTAACATATATCATACTAACTAACATATATACATATACAAAATATTCAAATTTCCTAAACTCGAAATTTAGGAGGATCAAGTGGTCACTCTCATAGGAAGAAATTTCGGCTACGCAACTTTATTACAAACGACCTAAATGTCTACTTTTTTTAAATGGTATTTCCCAATCATTCATTTTACAATACAACTGATAGGAAATACAGTGCAAGAGGTGAATACTTAGGCGAATTGCCTTCACTGGTCTTTAAAAGAGTTTGTTGAAGCCTTTTATACTTAGTTTTGTGGTGGCAGGTATCTGTCCTGTTCTTCCGCTTGTAAAAACGACCAAATTGTATTTAAATTATTTGTAATGGTATTAAATAATAGTCAGCTCAATAAATTTTACTAACCCAAAATCGTTAAAATGGCCCCAAAAGCTGTAGACAAAAATATTTATATTTGTTGTGAGTTTGCCAATCTTCTTCCATTGCACCCGTAAAACTTGACCATCGCCTTAGCTATTGTTTCCCAAGTCCCTCTGCAAACATCATTTATCGGCTAATTAGCCAAAACCTAAAGATTAAATCATATCGTCATAGGCCAGCACATTCGAACGGCTTCAGTGCGGGCAGTAGTACTTAGGGAATATTAGCGGTTACCTCCCTACTCCCAAACAATACCAATGGTAAGAGGCAATCGCGCCGGTTCCTTCCTAATGGTTATTTGAGGTCACTGTGAGCAGGCGAGAAGAACACGTTCATTGCCTGCGAGTCTATTAACCAGTTTAATAAGATTCACATCTCTCTGCCGCTCTAATTTAAACTAAAATTGTTAAATTTTTAGCAAGAAACTACTTTATTAATAGATACCAACTAGTTTGAAGTACAACAAAAGCAACCCAAAATTTGTTAAATAAAAATGTTATGTGTCAATGTTTGCAAATGTTTAAGTTGTATTTTTTTCTTCTGACCACATAAATTCGCATTTTTATCACATCATAAACTTCATATTTCGTAGGAAATCAATGCAGGAGATGGCGATGACCTTCGAGCCTGTTGGACGGAAGTACATTTCTCGCCAATTTCAATTTATGCCTATGAATTTAGAAAACCGGCGTATCATCGTAACATTGTTGCTATTTTTGTTAATTAAATTTGCATTAAGCGAAATTTCAACACAAATTGAAACATTCTTATTCCAGTAACCGGTTGTTTCATTAATCGCTACGATATTTAATATTTTGTTAACCGAAAGAAAAATATAAATGAACAAAATATGCGTAATCATTTGTCATCAAATTAAAGTCGGTGACCGGTCCATCAGCACGTCGAATGTGTTAACCTCTGAAGGAATTCCTTAATTTTTCTTATATTCGGGTTCTGGTTCTTTCCATTGAAGGCCATTAAAAATTCTGAAGACCATTAGCATGTTACCTATTTAGAACATTGATAAAATTATGTTAGAATGAGCTGATTATGCGTAATGGATTAATATGAAAAAACATGATTGTTTTCAGTTTCGGTTTTCCCAGAATCCTCATTTTTTGTCGAAAACTGCGAAACATAAATTTACAGCTAATGCTAAAATAAAGGCTAATTTTAATGATAGGGCAAATATTTGGAAAAGTGGCAGTTATGATGGATGTTTAGATTTTCCTACAGTATAGAATTTAGAATCAAAAAAAGAAAAACTATCGCTTTGTTAGATTTTTTTTTTATTCTAGCGGCTAAGGTTCGGCCCTAACTTATTTCTAGTTGTCAATGTTCTCTTTATTACATTGTCACTGCATATATTAAATTCTCAAAACTAACCGAAGTGTATACTAAATTTAGCAGTTTGTTTAAATTGAGCAACATGAGCACGGCCAATATGTGGTTCCAGCAGAAAGGCGCTATGTGCCACACAACGAACCCAACAATAAACATTTTGCATGAACTATTTCAGGATATGGTGATCTCTCTCACCACCATATCCTGAAATTCCTGAGATTGAGGTTTTCTGAAGTCGCAGTTTTATGTTAAGAAAAGGGCGGTTCCAAAACTAACCGACCTAATAAAGAATACAAAAAAGTTGGGAAAATATTCTTCATTTTTTAACATAATCTCTTTTTAGCACGATACACTTTTCCAGCGATATTCAATAGCTTCTACACAATGTTTACGATGTTTCAAATTTAAAAATAGCCATCAACCGCAGACTCCACCTTTTCATTGTTGGCAAATCTTTTACCACTGAGCCAATTTCTCAAGTTTGGAAATAGAAAATATTTCCAGGGATCTAAATCTGGTGAATAATGTGCGTTATGAAGCAATTTGCAACTTTAATTCATTAATTTGGCTTTCGAAATTGTGAATGTATGAACTGAAGCATTGTTTCCATGAAACAACATTTTCTTTTTCGCCATATGCGGCCTTTTTTCCGTAATTTTATCGCCTAAACGCTGCAATAAATTAGCATAATATTCCCTGTTTATGGTTTTTCCTTTCTGAAGATAATCCATAAAAATAATCTCATGCGCATCCCAAAAAAACAGGCGCCCTTACCTTACTAGCAGGTGGAACCATTTTTGCATTCTTTGGACACGATTCTCTAATTCCAGTCCATTGCTTATACTGTTCCTTTGCCTCAGGTGTGAAGTGACGGACTCAAGTCTCATCCATTGTTATAAAATGACGCAAAAATTCGGCTTTATAGATGTAAAACATCGTCAAACAATCTACTGAAACGTATTCATTATTCTGCTTTTGCTCTATTGAAAGCATGCGCGGCAACCATCTTGCGCACTGCTTTCTCATCTGCAAGTATTCGTTCAATATCTTCATCCAACGATCATCCACTACCATTTTGTAGAGTTTTTTACCCTTGTCTGGCGTGGAAACCTCAATTGGTCGACCACTATGGTGTTTGTCTTGGCAGCTCGTATGGCCTCGTTTAAATTCTGCTGCCCAATATTTTACAGTCGTAAACAAAGGAGCAGACTCCTTCCCCAGAGTAGAATTTAGCTCGGCTTTAATATTGGTTGAACTGAGACCTTTCAAATGAAAATATTGAATTGCGTAACAGTGACCGATTTTGAGATTGTTTACTTTAAATGGCCTAAATAAAATCATAAATAACGTGGCGCCTTGAAACTTACAACATATGTTTTATAAGGCTGCCACTTTTTACCAAAATAATAATATTTTTTTTCAAACTACTAGCACTATCTGTACGTCAGATAGGCTAGTGATTAATATTTCAAGGACATTGCTATTGGTTTTGTACAGTTAATAAATGGTAAATAGCATGACAAATCGACGCCAAAGTTAAAAAAGAAAAGTCCCCTATTTCGATTATCTTATCTTTTGGAGCTAACAGCGAGTTAGAATCTCCATATTATTCTTCTCTATGTATTCCATATACCTATATAATGACATACATGGACCTTTCAAATAAGAAGGAATTTCTTCAATACCTCGCACACAGTTTATATTATTTCATTTCAATATCAGCCCACATTTGCATCGATGGGCATCTGCTAACTGCAACACAGACATCAAAATTTTAATTACTAACGTTCACTTGTCCCCGACGTTAATAACAATGTTCGTTTAAACCCATTCCACTGGCTCCTTTTCAATGCTGTAAAATACTGCAGCATCACTATGCTATTGCCACCTAGTACCTAGTACCTTGTGTACCTAGTGTCCCTAATGTACCATGTGGTGTACATGGTGTTGTACCTAGTGTACTTAGTGTTGTACCTAATGTACCTAATGAACTTAGTGTACCTAATCTACTTAGTGTGCCTAATGCTCCTAGTATAGTACCTGGTGTTGCAACTAGTGTACCTAGTGTTGTACCTAGTGTAGTACCTAGCGCACCTAGATTTGTGCCTAGTGTACCTAGTATTGTATCTAGTGCACCTAGTGTTTTACCTAGCACCTAGCACCTAGTACGGTGTGCCCGTAATGAACATCCATCAGCTCTTAAACTCTATTTGGCCCAACGAGTGCACTACATTGGAATCTAATGTTATTTTGTCCTCTGTTTAAAAAGATGAGTTAGGTAGCAGAGTGTGAAGCCCATATAAAATTGTCGGCTGTTGGAAGTCGTAATTATCAGTGGCGGATTGAGCTTCGGTTTTTGAAATTTTTTTTATTTAAGAAAATATATATTTGCCCTGTAATGCTGCTGCATTTGATGCATGTTAATATACTTATTTATAAATTGAATGCGTTTGAAATGGGTTGCACGTTATTGGATAACGCCGACAAAGTTAATACTATTCGTCAAATATTTGGTTAAATTTTTACATTAACAGTTTAGCGGTAGATTTTCCTCTTTTCATTGATCTGTAATTCATCAAATATCAAAATTCCTGCTCTAAGCATTTATCAAATATGTAATTTATTTAAAAATAATACTGCGTTAGTCATTTGAAAATTTCAGCAACGGAAATTTTGGGCAAACAAAATTCCATTTGTACAATTTGCATGCCTTTTTTTTATAGGGAATTCTGTTTGTCATAAACTAGAAAAACTTAGGAAAAGTAAAACTTGCAATGTTTAATAAAAATCCCCATAAATATTTGTTATGCGTTTAAAAGTTTTTACTTAAGACTTAAGACTCAATCATTTGTCTTTTTGATGGAAGGCTGACTTTTCACGGTGAAACTCTATGTGTTATACAAAACGGATTGTGGAATTTGAAGCCAGACAGTACTATGTTTTTCATGAGCAAAATTTTCTTATGTGGCAACGTCAGTCTTATTTGTTGATTTACAACATCGAAATAATGTACAATTTTAGGTCGCAATAGGTTCCATGACAGATTTGTAAACTTGGAAAGTAAATAGTAATAAAGAAAGAAGTGACTGTTGGAAATCAATACGAGAAAAGCTGGCAAGGCCTCCATAGCAAACAATATCTCGTGGAACTTTTTCTTCGTGAAAAGAACATAGCGCGTAGCTTTAGATCGTACGAAAATCAGGTTACTTACATAAATAAGAGACCATAAAAAACGGGGATTCATACGAAACTCCATAACTAAACACCGTTTCGTGATGTATTTAGTGAGACCTACTCTATATACAGCGTGTCCGTAGGGAAGGTATACTATTTTGTTTGTATATAATTTTTGATTAAATGAAAGAGAATAGATCTTATATTGATAAATGTTTTATATAATATCGGCAATTATGTATGGAATACAATGTGAGATAAATGTCCACCTCTGCCAGCCTCACAAATGCGAGCCCTTTTGAGCACATTTTTCATTACATTCTCACACATTTCTCGCCGTATTTCATTAATTTCATCACGAATATTTTGTTTGAGTTGCTCAACCTTGCTTTTCAGATATCCCCACAAAAAGAAGTTCGAAGCAATCAAATCAGGCGACCGTGGAGGCCAATCAACATCACCATTGCTTGAAAAAACTTGTTGTGGAAAGAAGTCTCGCAGTAATTCCATTGTAATCCTGGCTGTATGCGATGTGACACAGTTTTGTTGATACCACATGTCAATCAAGCTCAAAGCATGCAGTTGTGGCGTTAAAAAGTTTTCACCAAAGTGCACACCAGACTGTCACCTTTAATGGATATAAAGGTGACTTTAATGGATATAAAGGTGACTGACGAATAATTTGAGAGGTTCGATAAATTGTTTTGAACACTCTCTTGAACAGCAGTAATGTTTTCAGCCGATCTTGCAGTACGTTGTGGTCCATGCTTGGCCCTATCAGCTGCAGATCCTCTTTCTTCACTACACGATAAATAGTGCAACTTGTTGGCACGTTGTTTCTCCCAAAAATTTCACGTAACTTTCTCATCGTCACAGCAATCGATAATTGATTTTGATAAAATGTTAAATAAATTTGCCACGTCTCTAGTTCACGAGTGCCAAATATGAAATTTCAAGACTAATATTTAGCAAAATGGGGCCAAAACAAAGCAGTATACCTTCCCGACGGACACCCTGTATTAGCTTATTTCGAAATTACATCCATTTTTTCTTGAGTTTTGCTAAAAATCCGTCCTCAATAACAATAACGTCTTTAAAGAGTGCGAAGAATTTCCAATTTCCAAGTATGTAATAAAATTGCGTCAATATTGCGCATTAATACGCAAGTTCGAATACACTTACAGCATACGATACTCCTATCTCCCGATATCTCATCAGCTCACATTGAATGCCAACAAGCGATTCAAACACATTTTAAGTTTTAGCCAGTTATTTTTTTACCCATGTTCTTACAATAGAGTCGAAAATGTACGAAATGTATGACAACAATGTGTTTTATGAGCAAATTGTATCAAAATTGTGTCAAATTTATATCGATTTAAGTCTAATTGGTATGATTTAAGAGAGGCATTGATATCGTATTTTTTCATTACTCACGTATTTTCCAGGCGGAAAAGTTTTCCCAACCAAATAAAGGATCTGATAAATCGTCGTGCTTGTATGTACTACAAGTTGTAAACTGGTTCAGCCAAAAACGCAATTCCGAGTCCATATCTTTGGCGACTTATTGAAGCCGATTTAAGCCTGAGTCCAATGATGCGTTTGTCAACTTTCACGGCATCAGAGTCGGTGGAGTATGGTATGTGAAAGACTAAAGGTTAACCTACCTATCCTGATTGAACCTTATCAGTTTAGCATGTAAAACTACAAATCAGAACTTACACTACAGCAAATTCTCCACCTTTTTGCCGACTAAAAAGTTACTCTCGATCCGATACGGAAATGTAAAAGGCAATGGTCAAGTTTAATATTCATGTCACATTAAAACAACTTGATAATTAGCCAAACCTCTACAAAATGTTACAAAAAATACTTGAATTTAAAACTTTGTAAAATTTTGAATTTTTGCATTATTTCTCACATCATTTGTTTGCCAATAAAATATTTTTCCCTAGTAAGTCGCAAAAAATTTATATATATTATTGAGTGAAACAAACTAGACACCGTCTTAGTTCAGTTCCCTTCAAATATGGGAATTTTTTGTGATAAAATTCGACTTTGAAGCAGAACTTGAAATTCGCGAGGGTACAACAACAATTTACAGATATAAGTAGACAACATAGATGGACAAATGAAAGTGCAGAAATATTCGCAATAAATGTGCAAAGTTTATTTCGTTCAATTTTTCTTTTTCATTTATTTAATTTTTTCATATATTTATTAATATATGGATAATTAGATTTCTTACAGCCTGGAAATAATACACTTTTAGATATTATTTAAACACTTAAATTGAATAACATATTTTTTAACTTATCTCGAGGAAGACTAAAATCAAAAGATTTACATGAATTTGAATTAAAGATAAATCCGGGCAATCAAAAGATCCAGAAACGATAACATGAAGAAACATTACGAAACAAATATCTCTTCCTGATCTAAGTAGTTTTAAAAATAAAAGAAGAATTCTACCGCAATATGAAGGGAGGGGGTCTAGAAATGAAAAAAAAAAATTAAAGCAAACTTTAAGAATATTTTTTGAGTTCTTTCAAAAAAAAATATTCTAATTTTGTTAGCACAAACGATTAATGGGTTTTCCATTTTTCGTTTCCAAGTAAAGTTCAATAAAACACACATAAAGCAATGATTTCGATTAAACTTTAATTTCATTATAATATTTGGCTTGGCATGGCAATGCAATGTCATTCAAATGACCGCCTGTGGATTGGTTGCAGCATTGATCCTTTTGGCCTAATGACACCTCCAGACTATAATGCGCACCGTCACTTTTTCCGGATGCAATGACTTTTCCACTTTTTTCACTTCTGGGTTTCTGAGTCCCATATGCGACAATTTTATTTGTTGACGTAACAACCGAGTGAGAAATGAGATTCATCACTAAAGAAAATTTTGTTTAATTGAAGTATTAACTATTTCTATGCGTTCTTGGCTGTTAACCGATCTATATTCGTTAGTGGCAAACTTTTCACTAAATAAATATCGCTTCAAGTGATAAATATTTCAGAGCTGACAGCCTTGTCAAACCGGCGATTTTGAAACCACTAAATGGGTAACCCTCTATATAAAACCCTTTTAATAAATGAATCAGAAAATTGTTGTGGAATTTCTATGTATTAAATTATTAATATTATTAGCATTCATGATTCAACATGTGATAAGTCGATATAAGAATATTCCGAGGTCTATGAAAATGCATTTGTATACATTTAGAAAAATTAAAAGTTGAACCATTAATTATTAACCAAACTAGTAATTTGTAAAAGAGATGTACTTTTGCGGAAACAGAAACCAGTTAAGAATATATTGTATTGGTCTGAATTCAATTTTTAAAATTATCAATAAAATTTCGAATGAAGGCAGCTACGTAAGTTGGAAGTATTGACCTAACAGTAACAAAGCCATGGTGAGCAGGAATAATGCACCGTTTCAACGTAAACAATATAGGTATATAGAGCTGTATTTTACCTCATCTTTATGATGAACCGGACAGACTTACGATGATAAAAGCCTAAAACAACCAGAGTTGTCGATTTAGTTGTTCCTTGCCGGTCTGGCAAGACTATCAGCTGTCAAATAGCTGTCATCTGAAGTGTTATTTTTATTTAGTGAAAGGTTTTCCATTTACCAATATGGATCGTTCAACAATCGAAGAACGACGTGATTTGCGACGTGATTATGGTCGCCATAATCGACCTACTGTACAATTATAAAGAAATTTTGAAATTTGCTGGAAGCGTTACAGATGTGGTCAGGCCTGTGCATCGTCGTAATGTACGCACTATCGAAAATATCGCTTCAGTTAGTAAAAGTGTGGCAGATAATCCGAATTTCAATCCAGGGCGTTATGGTCATGTGACAGCCGACTTTTTTGGCCTGCAATTGAAGATAACGAACAGTACTATATATGGTTTCAACAAGGCAGCACCACTAGTCACAGAACAAGATTGATTTTGGCTTTATTGCATGGGAAGTTTCCAGAAAGCGAAATTTTACGTTTTGGTGGCTTCAAATGGCTACCAAGATCATGCGATTTGACGCCGTTAGCTTTTTTTGTGAGCTATGTCAACGACCGCATTTACGCGAATCGTCGCCAAACGCTGAAGTATTTGAAAACCAACATTCGTCAAGTTATCGCCGAAATACTGCACTAAATATGTGAAAAAATTATGGAAACCTACCTCAAAAGGATCCACTGCTGCAACTAATCCAGAGGCGGTCATTTAAATGATATTGTATTTCGTACACAATGCCACAATGTCCAAGCATTATAGTGAAATAAAAGTTTCATCGAAATCAAAGCTTCATATGCGTTTTATTTAATTTTACTTTTAAAACCGAAAAGTGAATAACCCAACATAAAAATATTCTCATGTATAATTTATTAAATTAATTAGTATAAAAATGCTGCTTACATAAAACCCATAAGTTATTCAATAATTTTTTTTTTGAATAAAACATGAATAGCACTTCAAATAATTTCTGGATAGTTGCGTATCTAACAAATCTTCAGCAATAGCCATTTACAACATTTTTGCTATAATTGAAATAAAAAGGAAATAACCAAGAACAAGTACAATGAGGGACACTGAGTAATCGATCTAATAAATTAATCGAAATCGATCAGGTAATGGTGGGGCTGCCCAACGAAAAATGATGGCAAAAAGCCTATATCAGGTATTCCAGACGTAATTATTTAACATACTACGAACAAATGCCTATCTATGGTCTTCGACCGCCAAGACTGATGTTTGAAACTTCCACATTAATGCAAAGTTTGTTACCAACCATCCTCCTATTAATTACCAGTTCGCAAACAATCAACGCGATTCTAAAATCCTAATAATGAAACAAAAAAAGACGCTAGAAACAACAATTCGCACGGTGAAAATATGACAGCAGAATGATAATGCGAAAAAGCTACAATTTTGTCTTTATCAGTTAGGCGAAGACAACCAAAATGGGATTTCTGTGCTATACCGCACTGTAGGCATTTTGTAGCGTTGTTGGTATTCCGTTGCTTAATTTAAATGGGCGTAAATATCTAATTTAAACGTCTCTGTCGAATATATTTTATTCATACATAGTGAAGCCAGCCAGTTTCACTTATCTTCCTCCATCAAGTGCCATTTGGTATAAAACCGTCGTGCGGACGATAAGTGAAGTTTAGAGAACATATTTGTAAGTGGATACGTTGTGTCGCATAAGTGACAATGAAACCTTATTATATCGTACATTATAATTTGCGCTAACAATCGGTTAATATAATAGGTAATGTATTAACAAATTATATATACATATATATATAATTATATATATATATAATTATTTTAAAAGTGCAGATTCAAGCTTTATAGTGGAGGCGTAAAGTTTGTCATGTATAAAAACCTACAATGCATAAAATGTCAAGAAAAGTAACAAAATGTAAAACCTAAATAATTCAGTGCAGAGCAAACAACGTAGTGAATAAATTAATTTAGTTTGAAATGTGTGGGAAAAAAATGTGGATGGGAAAATCAAAAAAAAAAAAAATGTGCAAAAATGTCGGAAAAATAATTCTCTTTGATATTCAAATTGAACCTGTCATCCGAAAAGGTATGTATATCTAAAAACAGGTATGTCTATGGTCTGGTTGCCTATTTTTATGGCAACCAGAATATACAGGCCTGTCACAGAATTTTGTGGTATGGTTTCGAATTCGCATTTTCCAAATCAATCGATATGGTTTAACCTTCTTCAGAAATCTATCGATTTTGTTAATTCCCAAATTGAAGATATCCCGTTTTTTTGATATGGCAACGCAAAGAATAAAGAACGCAAAGAAAAAAGCAAAGACCATATGGTTTAAAATAAACAAAAGTGTTAAAATTATTACAAGTGACAAGATGATGATTAAAGTTCTCGCGCTAAGAACTCCATCAACACTTCGATGAAGTCCTGACACCCGCGCCACAGTATCCTCGACATCGTTTAGGACGTAATTGTTGTATTGACCGCCACCAGTTTTTCTGTCCTCTTTTTTGTTGTGGCACAGCTTTCTTTTTACAAACACCTTCCAGTCCGCCCAGGTTTTTTTTCACCCATTGGTATCCTTGGTTGGCGGACCGGAGGAATTTAATTTTGCAATTAGTTCAGCCCACAACGCTTCAGCTGCCACCCTATCTCCCTTTACATACCCCTTAGCTATGTCCTGGTGGGCATCCATAAACTCGGCCAATATACGCTCTTGTGCGGGACTCCTATGTTTTCTCCTAAAATAACGCGAATTGTTACTAAACAAAATAATTTAAGAACATTTTTCCGTTTTGTTTCGTCAAAACTTGCCAGTATGCAATGTTATTGCAAATTAGTTACTTTTACTTTGAAGAAATATGTGGTATACACGAAAAAAAAGGTGGCAGTACTGCATTAAAAAGTAGTCAAAAAAAAAGTTGCTTGCCCCCGAAAAATACGCAATAATTGTTTAAATTAATCATTAATATGTTTATTTTCATCGCAATCTATTAAAAAACAGTATCTTTTATTGATATAAACCAATTGCAAAGACATTTTTTTAGTTTAAGATAGGAAAAAAACCAAAACCATTTACATAATTGAAAGTGGTTTCAAAAAGAAACCACTGGAGAAGCAAATTACGAAATGGATCGATCGAAATGGTTTTCTATGACAGGCCTGATAAACCCTTATAAGACACTGTACACCGCACATAGAATATAATTCATAGTGCTTTGGTCTTTTACGTTCCTTCTCCAATTCGTTATAACATTACCGAACCAGCGCCATCACTGTATTTTGATGTGCTTGACTACGTCGATGTTGGTATATGGTTCATATGACGCCGGTACTCTACATTAACAGTGGTGGGTCTACATATTTTTCGAACTACTTTTCTCTCCAAGAGTTTTAGAAGTGATTCATCTGCTTATGTCACAAAAAGAATGTAAGAATGTAAGAATGTGAATGTAACCAGTATTTTTATTCGAAACCGTTTGTCGGGTTTTCACAAATCGTCATTTTAGTATAATCGATTTAACCGATTTTTTTCACCACGATTAACCGCTTTTTGGAAAACTACAAAAATGTTTTAAAAATGGATTTGTAATGCCAATTCATGAAAATAACTGGAATTTCAGTTTGATCCTTTCAGTACCCTTGTTAATACCTATATAAAGAACCTATTAAGTAAATAATTTTTCGAAAATATTAGATTTTGCGCAGCAAATTTGATTTAGAATGTGTAAGCAACATTGATTAAAAACTATTTTCATGTCGAAAATGCCCATACTTGGTCTACAATTAGTGTAAACACCATTCAAAAATAGGTTTATATAATAACGTTCGTTTTTGAATTTATTATCGATCCACAATGTAATACGATTTTAGCTCATAATCGGGTTCAAAATTGTTTAGAATACAATTCAAAAACTTGCAAAATTCTTTTGTGACGTTATAGATCCTTAAGCACATACAGCTAAGGGTGCTGAAGATGGCATTTTGGCGAATACCAAAATAAGTATCCGTTCAGCCAGTTGTGTAAATATAATGACATTTGCTAGTTTTTGTGTTATTCATTGAGTGGTTTCAAAACCGTCGGTCTGGCAAGGCTGTCAGCTGTTAAATACCTGCCAACTGAAGTATTATTTATTTAGTGAAAGGTTTGCAATTTATTGGCAAACAACATTCATGCCGTAATTTCACGTTTGAAACACAGAGGTTACGTATTAATGAATCGTCAGCGTCGCCCGATTTCATTCTTAGAAATTGGTTTATCAAACGTAAGATATGTGTAAACTTGGGCGAATTTCGTCCAACTAATTGAAATATTTGTGTATAAGAATATATTGGTTAAATCAGTCATTTGTATGGGAGTCGTCAGAAGAATTTTCTTCGGATTTATAAAGAATTACGGGGCAATGTGATGGACAAAAATCTATACTACTACAGTATTACTAATTAGAAAATACTGCAGACTGATTGAATTTCAAAAAATCGATCAATTTGTATGATAAGTGTCAAAATGGGCAAGACAATGTGCTCTGTTTCCATTCGGAGGTACTGCTGGCTAAACGCTGAATGTGTAAAAAATTTGATTAAATTAAGTGCCACCACATAGAAGATATGAATTTAAGAATATATTAGTTAAAACGATCATTTGTAAGGGAGGGAATAGAAGTTGTGTGGCTAATTGGCCGATTTTTTTTTTAACTTAAAACAAGCCAATGAACAAAAAATTAGGTTATTGCAAGTTAGATATGAAAAGTTGCAATTCACCTGGCTGAAAAAAAATCGATATGGCGATTTTCGTCTGTTTGTTTGACTATGTGTCCTTGTAACCAAAGAACAGATCGCAATAAATACTGAATTCTGCCGAAATACATATAAACTCAGGCTGACTGAACAGAAGACTTGGTTGGGAACTTATAGATAGCTTTCAAACATTGAATTATTTTTATTTATTTATTTTTTTTTATTTATTTATTTTTATTTAGTTTTTTTTTTTTTTTTTGAATCAATTCAACAACTCAAATCACGTACATTCTATCAAAGAAATAACGGCAATTAATCTTTTAAAGACTGTATTTGAAGGGGTTGTCAAAATTATTTTTGTGGCTAAGGTGTCACCACTGTTTGAGTGCGATCTGTTATGTAGCATGTTTACAGTGCTCGCTCTTGTCAGTTGATCTCAATGGTGTTTTACAGTTTTTACAATAGATAAAAACATCGAACAAAGAATGTATCTCAAATTTTGCGTTGCAAATGGAATTTCGGTGCCGAATAACTAAAATGTTAGAGAAAGCTTACGGTGATTCGACTTCATTCAAGAGTGCTCAAGATACAGCCTTGCCAGAAGTTCTGAGATAATGCCGCATTGGGCATTATGCGGCGTTTGGGAGAGAAAACTCGTCATGGATTTTACACCACGATAACATTCCACCTCACAAGACTACCGCTGTTAACAAATTTGTGTTCAAAAACTCAACAAATATCATCGAAGAACAACCGTATTCAACCGATATGACCCGGGTTTACTTTCTCCCCTTCCCAAAACTCAAACTACCATTTCAATATGTCCGTTTTCAGTTGTTAGAATATATAAAAGAGAATTCGCGGCAAAAATGTAAGTCTTTTGAGGAATTTGCGCTTTAAAAATATTTCAACGATTGAATTATTCATTAACATTAATAACTATATTATTGATTTGGGAGGAGGCCTGTTCTGGAGGTGATGAAATAAACTTGATAGATTGCAAGAGAAAAATCAGGGACATTTTGGTTGTTTGTAAGTAATAATCGAATGAAGAGCAATTGGGCAAAGCAGTGCCAAAGGTAAAACGGAGCCGTATTTGAAAAATATAATTTTATTTTAACCATTACAGAAGTTTCAGTCGAGCGAACTGTTGAAATTAAAAGATTTCTGTTGCATTTTGTAAATTAAGACAATTTTCGTCAGTTTCAGTTCTGAGCAATTGTTTAATATGTTTTTAAATTAGTAGGAAGGACAAAAATATTATTTTATGTCTTAATCACCGTCGTCATCATTATCATTCAGCTCTATAACCCGAACTGGGTTTTGGCTTTCTCCACAACTCTCCTCCATTCATCTCTATTTGCAGAAAGTGTGCGCCAGTTCCTTACTCCCATCGCTCGCCTGTCATTGTCGATGTTACATGGGCGATCTTTATTCCTTGAAATTTGTGGGGCATAGTCAGGAACAAGCTTTTGTACTCGGTTTTGATCCATCCGTAGTACATAGTCCAGCCACCTAAGTCTGTGCTTTGATGTGTTTTGCAACATTCTCGTCATGATTGAGCTGCAACATCTCTGCATTATTCCTCAGGATGCAATCATCTCTTTCATGTTTTCTGGGGCCAAATATTATTATTGCGGTGAAACATCAACAAACAGTCTACTCAAACATCTGCATCAAACAGTTTTTTCTCTATTGAAGCAAACGTGGTACCCGTCTGACGCACAATTTCCACATGTTCAAGTCTTCGGTCAATATACGATGTATCAACCTTTTTGAAATCCCTATCATTTCAGCTGGCCCTCGTATTTACTCCAGTCACAGTGACTGTAGACCGTCCAGCCAGCCTGTCAGCCAGCTAGACAGACATGGCTTATTGACTTTAAAAAGTTTTGAAAATAAACCCTCGTAAGGTAAAAAGTAAAAGCATTGCTTCTATCTCGTGTCTCTGTTCCTTTATGATTTTAGCAGAGAAAATAATGCATTTATGTATTACCTTAGGCAAACTTTGGTCTAAGGTTATTATTCTAAACTGGTGTTCAGCTCTCACTGTTATATCAGGTTTCCACTTTGCGGTGACGCTAAGATACGCCACAAAATAGAGAAAATTGCATATCCACATTTCTGACGATTTTTTTAATTTAATAAGATAAAATCGCAGCAACGATGTTGGTCCTACTCAAATATTCGTCCAACTTTAGATATTTTCCAATTATTGGAACTGGATTTCAACTTCACATATTCAACTATTCACATATTCAATAATTTGACTTATTTTGCAATAACTTAAGTTCGGTGAGAAATTCTTCCAGTTCGTTTCTGCTTAATTATAAGTAATTTTTCCAAATTAAAAAAAAAAAATAATCTTTATTACCTTATTATTATTATTTCTACAAAGTTTTTTTTTTCAAAAGTTTGCAGCAATTGTTACTAAACTGATCCATTCTGAGGTGACAATTTTCGTCGACTCATTCGAGCATTTCGAGTTGTATTTGGCAAATGATGCGGGTAATTTCTCAACCGTAGCCCTCATTTCCATGAAGACTTTTGACTATACGAAACCCCAAACAAAAAAGTTTATAAGTGTGATATTACATGTTCTAGGCGGCCTATTTGCCGGTCTTGAAAGTGAAATTAACAGTTCGCTCATTAACTGTAACTATAACTGGCTGTGTATCATTCATAGTTACGCTTCGGTCATACTCATTTTCTGCATGGCAGCTCTAGAACCTTTTCGCATTACTACTCAGCAGTTTCGCCTATTAACTTAAGCATAAAGACAGAAGTGGGTCTCATAGCTACACAACATTTTGGTCGAAAACATAGGATCTTTTTAAGCTATTAAAGAGTTCAGAGGCTGATAGGGTGGTGATCTGAAAGGTCGACTTCAGTTCTTGCTTTGTATACAATTAAACCCAGATCCTAAGAAAAATTATGCCATATTGTTGAATACGACAAGTCAAGCTACTCAGAACGTTGCCCAATCTATTCATCAAGGCCACGCGTACACTCTCATCTCCAATTTATTCGCACATCCATCCAGTATCGAAAACTAACGTCCAAATATTTCTATGTCATTTGTGGACAATAAGTGGCTCCAAGTCGGCGAAACACATCAGAAATGCTACGACAATTTGAAGGTTTGATCTGTCATAAAATTCTTAATGCATTCTAATGCAACCTATATGAACCAACTTCGTTATAAGTTTGTGTCTAAAATTAACATTAATTTTTTGCCCTTTGTAGCAGTGGTGGTTCCCAATCATTTCCTAATCTACGATGCATGTTGAATATGCAAATTACTTTGAAAATAAAAGTTGTTAATACTTAATTGCAAATTGGACTTTTCTATTAGATGATTATAAAAAGAATCGTCGAATCACAATTAGAAAAGTTGTTGAGGATGTCGATATATCGGTTGGCTCATCCCATGCAATCTTTTCGAAAATTTTGGGCATTAAGCGTGTGGCAGCGAAGTTCGTTCCAAAATTGTTGAATTTTGACCAAAAACAACGTCGCATCAGCATCGCTCAGGAATTGTTGAATGACGTCAAGGGTGATCCAGATTTGCTTACAAGGGTCAAACCTGGTGACGAATCATGTGTATATAGTTATGACATCGGAACCAAAGCCCAATCGTCCCAATGGAAGAGTCCAGGAGAGCCATGACCAAAAAATGCACGCCAAGTTCGATCAAATGTCAAGGTTTTGCTCACTGTGTTCTTCGATTACCATGGCGTAGTGCATCAGGAGTTCTTACCACAAGGTCATGCGGCAAACAAAGAGTATTACCTTAAAGCTGTGCAGCGTTCGCATGAAGCAATACGAAAAAAACGCAGGAAATTGTAGAAAAACTTCATGGTTTTGCATCATGATAATGCACCTGCTCACTCGTCTTTGCTTGTAAGATATTATTTGGCACAACACCTTTATCATGCCTCAGCCACCGCATTCCCCAGATTTGGCCCCTTGCGACTTTTTCCTCTTCCCAACGTTAAAGAGACCCATAAAAGGACGGCGTTTTGCGACGATTGAGGAGATGAAAACCGGAACGAAAGATGCAAAGACTAAAGTAACAATAAACATGATATTAAATCAAATAATAAAAATTTTCAGTTTTTTAGACACCTTTAAGGCCATTATAGGTACAACCCATAAACCTTTTAATATATTGCATCAACTGTGTTCGTCGTTATTAAAATAATAATATTATTACGAATTTGCACTGGAAACATTACTTCTGAGAAAGGATCGTTTTTAGCCCCCCCACTTACCACGCAAGAAGTCTACAAAATTTACTTCAAATTCTACTTCAGAGCCCCTTGGTAAGCTAATGGTGTTTTTAATTGTTTGCTAGAATAACTATTCTTTTTCGTTGACTAAATATTCTGCTAAGTTTTCAGGACTGAAGGGATGTGAAAAGGACTGAAAGGATATGAAAATAGCTGAAAGGATACAGAATTTACTTTAAATTCTACTTTGGAGCTTCTTGATAAGCTAGTGGTGTTTTAAATTTTTTGCTGGAATAATTATTCCTCTATGTTGACTAACTATTCTCCGAAGTTTTCAGGATGGAAAGACTCTGAAATGTATATACTAATATGAAATTTTAGGAAATAAATAAATGAACAAATGATACATGTATTACTTACGTACTACATTGACGCAATTTTAGTACGATTCAAAGCTCATCTGTTAGGTTCACGAATCCATTTTTTGCGATATTTTAGTTCATAGCTTAGTTTGATATAAAAAAGGTGGCCAAAATTCTGTAGAAATTTTCCTCCATTTATCTCGCAAGAAGTCATTAAATCGTCCATGATTATACAGCCCACAAGTATTTGAATTGGATCGAATTAGTATAGCTGGAAAACTTACCCACACAAGAAATGAAAAATGTCCCCTTCTCCCAAAATTTGCTAACATTATTTTACTGTTTATTATGAATGTAGGTTGATACTTCATAGATTCAGGAATGAATAACTCCAATCTTTATGTAAGGACCGTGAAAGTTGTAGACGAGGTTATTGAATAATCTAAATTCCACTGGAATAATAGTTGATATATTATGTATGAGAAAATGCCGATTTTTAAGCATCTTGCCCGGCTTGTCCAAATTCTTTTTAGTTTTTGTATAGTTTTGATAACGCACAAAAATATGAGGTAAATCTAAAAAATAAATAAATAAATGAAACAGAAATTAAGAAGTAATCCTAATGGAAACATAAGGTTGTCATCCACACACGAAACAAATGTCGACACAGATATAGAACTAGTACTTAATTAGAAAATACGTCATTGTCGAGTTGACAAAAAAATAAAAAAAAAATGGATCAAGCTCTAAAGATTTTGGCTAAGCGTCAACACGCCCATTCTGTTTGTAAAAAGTAAGATTTTTAATGGGGGAAAAACATTTTCATTAAGTCAGACCCTTTGTTTCTATCTCATAACACAATTTTAGGTTTTTTTTCGTTTTCAATCAATAAAAATTTGGTGCTCAGGCTGAGCTTTATGGGCTGAACACATTGAGCAATTCGTCAACGACTTATTTTCGGATTTGGTTCCCGTTCCAAGGGAACCATTTCAATACTTTTTGATCTACAGGTCAATTCAATTCAGCATTCAGTTTTGCAGTTTCTTTTGAATACCTTCATCTTGGAGATTTTTTAAGCCAACTGAAAAAATTGTTTTGGCGCTTCTTTTTTTTTTTGAACAAAAATCACGCTTTATCAAAGTTGTTACGGAAAAACTTATTCAATAAAAACCAATCTTTTCTTAGTAAATCGTGAAATAATTTATAGCCATTTTTTACACGTTTTGCTAGACCTCAAGTTCTTTAAAGTACGCGGAATTACCTGAACAATTTCAGAGAGTACATCTTTGAAGGCTCGGCATTTAATTTTTTGGTCTACATTAAATTGTGCGAAGTACAAAGTGAAAGTTGGCAAACCATTTCATTCCATTCACAATTTATTCTAATTTTATCTTGTTCGAAACAGAAATTAAAATACTTAACATTTTTGTCCTCTATAGATGTATTGAGTTGTAGCCACAGAGGCAACAGATACTCTCCGTAAGCTCGAACAAACCATGTTAGTTGAGAAGATTTATACAGCGCCTGAAAACACGCAATGGTGTTATTACATTGCCTTTAATTTCATATGGGTGATAAACGGTAGATGGCATGGATTTGAACCAAAATGATATCAAACAATATCAAGCTTGAGCCTACTAGTCGAACATTTTATCTTTTGGATCCCAGAGGTGCTTTCTCTATATTAATTTAACTTCTAACTTCTATAATTTCTCTCTACGATACTCATAGAGGATTTCAATATAGCAATTTTACCTCTCTCAATTTAGTATCAAGTAAACTTAATGTCTCCTATGTTTGATGCAATGATTTACCTGTGAAGCATGCCGCGATTTTTGTAAGAGATATTGTTTAGGTAGAAGCTGAAAGAGAGTCTAAATCTCTAAGTTGTTCTCATAGATGCTCAAAACATTTAGAAATTCTAACTCGCAGACACTTTACGTAGGTCGAAGCAAACTGTGGTGTAATTCTAAAGGATATTGTAATTAGTTTTATACAACTATCATGGATGATGTCAAACTCTATCGAACAATCTGCCTAAGCCAATTCATTGAACATTTCCACTTTGGCTGTCAAGAGGGAGAGAAACTTCTACATCATTCCTCCGAACAGCAAAATTCGGAAACTTTTGTTTTAATACTCGTATATCTGGAGTCCAGCACATCTTAAAAGCTTCACACATAAAATGCGACGATCAGTATCAAATTATATGTACTCCTATTTCTAAGGGTGGTAACATAAAAATATCAATTGAGGGGACAGATCGAAATATAAATAATAGAAATAAAGGTTACTATACAATGTGTAGAAAATAATTCAATTCAGTGGAAAATATAAAGATCAGTAAACTAGGAAATAAATCATCTACAACCACAATGTCATAGCTATTAATTGGATACGTGCTGCACCAAGACCACGCATATTTATCACAAAATAGTAAGGGAATCGTAAAAAATCGTGATACGATGGTTATTAAATGCCACTATCTTACGAATGAACGCCAGTCGTCTATGAATGTGAGCAGCGATAACATCGATATGTTGCTTCTTAAACTGAAAAGCTTCTCAAACTAGCAAAGAATCTAAAAACAAAATGCGTGTAAGCCACAGACGAAAAGTTATACACATAGAGAAACGAACTCGCTCACTTAAAATACTCTTCGCAGGCTCAATCAAACTAAATGTCTCCAATGTTTGAGGGGAAGATTTACATCACGCCAGAAAGCTCGCAATGGTTTTAATATTAAGCACATTCGTAAATAGCATGGTCTTGAACCAAAATGCTACCAAACTCCATGGAGCAAGTAATATCTGCGACTAGTAGGCATGTTCTATCTTTAAAAGCCCAGGGAGGGATGATTTCTCTACACTAACATAACCTCTATGGTGTAAGATATATAGGGGGAATAATATAGAAACTTCAACTCACTTTAGGCTCCAATACATAAAATGTTTGGCCATTGGGCTCAGATCAGATTTTCTTGTTTGATAGAATTTTGGGACATATTAGGTTCAAGTCTATGCTATTTACGTTTTATTAGTTGGGTAATACCAATGGCAGCAGCCTCTAGAATAATACCAAAGCATGAGTTCAGGCGTAAAATAAATCGTTTCATCAAACAGTGGAGATGTTTAAAAAGTATATGATATGAGTTGGATTCTGCATATTATTGCCTCTACTGTGTTAACTCATTTATTCGTGATTAAAATTACTATGTTCCTTTCTTTTATTCCCAATTGTATTTTTGGGTATTGCAGAAAGAGTAGGATATTGAATAGATGACTTAAATATTAAGTGCATCATTTCTGACACACACGGCAACGGTTCTTTATTTCTTAACGCCATGAGAAATATGCATATTAACTTTGAATTTCGACATGTCAATTTTGATAGTATTGGCCAGAACAGTATTCACAACCTTCGAATTATGTTTTCCTTTGCACAACTTTGATTGGAAGGTTTTCCCCCTTATTCGTTCATTTAGCAATGTTGCTTTCATTCAACTTTTTTACATTTATTGTGTTTCTTTACTTACCAAATGCTTCGTTTTCATATCACTTTTGTTCACTGATACGACTATCGATCTCAAATGTGATGATTTGTATTATTTTCAGTTTTTATAACAAATGTTTATGCAAATATTCGATGCCACTGACCAAATGTAGAGAAGACATAACAAAAAACAAAAAACGACATTTGAATTAATAACGCATCTTAAATATCAATTTGTGTTTATTGTTCAAAATGGAATCTAGAAGACTTTTAAGCGCCATATGGCAACTTCATGTTATAAAAAAGATTATTATTATTAATGTTTTTTTCCAAAAAGCATTAAAACATATCACAGATTGTCACCGCTGGACGTGATTAACCCATGTGTGCCGCTTCGTGAGATTTTTTAATTTGAATTGAAATGCAAAAATGTGTTTTGTCCAAATATGTATCCAGAAATACAAACCTCCATGTATATTCAAAAACCGAAAGAGCTGATTATAAAACGAATAAAATAAACTGGCTTATTTTGCGTGCTAGACAAATGAAATGCACTTCTAGGATGTTAGATTAATAGACAGAATAACAATTTGTATAATCACAACACTAACATTTCGCCATTTGGATAATAAAGTTTAGAAATTAATCGCTTTTACATTTCTATTTATGATAAAGTAATTGCGTTGCATATTATTATACAGCTTGAAACTTTTCGTTTGTTTCTAAATTTAGTAAGATGCCCCAACTGTGCTACTTATTGGCGCAAGGTTTTTATGCAGTATAAAAAGATTGCTTACAAATAATTAGTTAGTTAGCAATTTATCCATTTGAATTTGAAAAATAATTAGACTGGCGCCATATGTTTGGCCACTTCGACGTTTATACGCACGTCGCTATGAATTGCGGTCCAGCATACCGTATGGCTAAAAGCTTCAGTTTTTATCAACTTGGCTTGATTTTTCAATGGTGTAACCATTTTTGGTGCTTTTTAATAACCGTCCCCACAATTGTGACGCATAAATATTGAATTTACGTTACCATAAAGTAATGTTTTTAATGGAAAAATGTTGGAAAAATACTAAAATACTGGGAATATTGATTTCAGTTCCGGTATGGACGACTTCTTTTGCATTGGGCCATTCTTCCCACATCATATAGCTCTTTATAAGCCTCAAATATGAACTTGTCCATTTGAGCGTACTGTTTTAGTTCAATACGGCACAATACGGAATGATGCGAAAGGTTTGCACAAACGAAATTCTGTTTGCTGAATTTGCATGCATTTTGTATGGAACATCTGAATACTTTGAAGAGTATAAAACAACCAGAGATAACTTTGTTTCAAATATTCTTATTGTAAAAATTATGGACATGGATATGTTGAAATAGTTCGGATTTTCTACAATGATTGAACGCGCTTAGGAGATCACGTTGGCCCTGCGTTTTCGTATTGTTTTCAGATCAAACGAATAAAAATTTGCCCTGTATTATCAGATGTGATAAACTTCTTTTTTTCAGAATGTATGTTAATAATCTGATATCCTTAAACCCTGGCAACGCTACATTTTTTTTTTTCAAGAAATGAGATTCCCATTGGCATTAGCAAAATGCCATTCCCATTGGAACTTTGCTCAATTTGGTCCATATTGTCCAATAATGACAATTGCGTTTTAAATTTTTCGAATTGTACTTTCGCTAAATCGCTTATGAAGGCCATGAGCTGTCCTGAGGAAATAATTTATCGGACAATATTTGAAAGCCTGGGCAAATTGGCAAAATAATACGAGCTCAATTAGGCTATAATTTCCAAACTATAACTTTCCAACTTTTACATAGACGTTAAAGTCATATAAGTCACATCTGTCGAGGTATTACCAGAAGCTATGCGGCGATTGAGGTCAGACCATGGCTTATGAAAATGTTACCACTTGGTGAAGGTTTACTTGGGTTTCCGGGTTCACTAGTCCCACACATAGACAGAAAAACTGAGACATGTTCCGTCTTACGACACATATGCTTCAAAATGTCTTATTCAATTCATTACACTTTCTCTCCTATCAAATTATATACAAGTAAACCCATCCTATTAGTGGGGGTATAAAAATGAATGACAAGGATGAAATATTCACTGCACTTTTGAAAATGTTTTCATTTTATTATTTTATATTTCTTGTGTGGTTAACACTTGTTTTTGTTTTTTATAACGATACTTTAAGCTTCTGCACATTTTGCTACTATCCAGTTTAGAACTGCAACTGGATTGGCTAACCAAGCCCTTTTTGTACCCCCCACATAAACTAATGTCGAATAGATAGTTAGCCCTACCTCTCCACATATAAGTAACATGTTGTGCTGTTGTCGGTCATGTTGTATGGCTTCCAATTGTGACGACCATAATCACCCGTATTGCTTTTGTAGTAAATTTTAACTATTTTTACGCGTTCTTCGGTTGTTTAACGAAACATTTTGTAAATGGCAAATCTTTCACTAAATAAATAAAACTTCAGATGACAGCTTTTTTAACAGCTGACAAGATTGTCAGCCAGGCCGACGTATTTGAAACCTTTAAATGGATACAAATTTGACTATCAGTAGTCTACGTATGATGTTTGGGGATGGGAGGAACTATACGAGTACGCTGCTCTCCATTTTCATTCTCCAAACTTAGTTCACCAAAGGTATGATGTGTGTTAGATTTGACTGAATTCAGTTTGTACGCAGCCACACGACACGAAGGATTCTTAGGTTTTACAAAACATTATATATCAGTAGAAGACAGAGAAAAGATTGATAATTGGTTAATTTGTATGAGGACACCAGAAGTGTTGTGGCAGTACGTCCTGTTGCCATCCGAGTACCCTGCTTTACCTAATGCTTAATATGCACCAAATCTGATTAAATTTTGTGATATTAAACAAAAGATATGAACCTAGCAACATATAGATTAAATCGGCCATTTTTATGAAACGTATCGGTCGATTTTTCCAAATTTTGTCAAGCATTATAAATATGAAACAAAGCAATGGACAAAAAGGAGAAAAAGAGGAAATTGAAATTGAATTTCGGAAACATAAGGCCATCCATCATTATTTGAGCGGCAGTCAGTCACTTCGATGTGTCTGACGAACAGTTCGCGTAGTCGAGTAATCGACAAGATTGGTAAATGCTTCGTAATCGTTCATTATCGTCCCTGGTACTCGTAAGTCAAAAAAAATAGAATGCAAGTAAGCTCACTGAATGTAACGCATTCATGGGATGCGAGGGAATTTGTTTTTTTATGGGAGGTGCAACAAAGGGTCGGCCAATATGGCTCATTTACAATCCTCGGTTTGGTCAAATAATAGACTGTGTCAAGTTTTATAAAGTTCCATAAAGATTTACGGCAGTTGTCGTGTCGACTTATAAAATCATGTGTTTCATGTTTGTCTTGGAACTTTAAATGTTTTTTTTCGGTATTCTTGCCGTACCGAATAATTTATATTTTAATTTTTCTAGGTAAAGCTATAAAAATTATCCATGAACAGACTGAATTCAGCTTTGCAGTAATGTAAATTTTTATTATTTTCTCAGCTAATTTTACCATTTATTCATTTGAAAATTTTACGGCCACACAAACGGCCACAGCTTCACAAAATGAAGTGTTTGGTCTCTCAGTTCTTCAGAATATTATACGAATTTTACGTCAAATATAAAATTAATCTGATGTTCAATAAAGTTCATGAATTTCGCCATATCAAACGAAATTTCTTAGAAAGCTCTTTCCATAAATTTGCGCCGAAAAATTCTCGAATCATCAAACAAAATAAAACGCCAAAACGAACAGCCGCATTCCTCATTTGTCTGAAACGATTTTTAGAAAGTGGTCACGAGTTAAGAACCACGTAAAAACTTTTCCGTATTAACCATTCATTTTGCTAATTATACAAATTTTAATTTTTTTTTCACAATATCAAATTTAGCCAAACTAATTGGCATTCATGGCCTCAGCTACTAACTTGTTTCTACTATTTGTGTTTTTGTTTTAGTTTTTGTTTTTCTGCCAAACCACACAATGATTATGTCACTTTTCTACGCTTCGTCATACGAGTATAAAATATTTTTATTATTATTCTATTTTATTTTCTTTTTTCATTACAATTTTGTTTTTGCACTTTTTCTCTTCCTTAACATGGAAAAAGAAAAGAATCTAATTTTTTCCTGTTTCCCTCTCTATCTGACTCATTTCTAATGCTATTCAATTGAATGTAGCCTCGTCTGCTCACTTGGCCCCAGGCTGGCGAACAGACGGAACATCACAGCTTAACTTAACCATGCTGCCCCAGCTAGCTAGCTAGTTAGCTCCCTAGTTAGACAGCCGCCCAGCCACGCTAATCTAAGCGTGTTTGTGTGTTCTAATGCTAATAGTGCTCCCAGTTCATTGCACGTTCCTAACTAACAACAACATTCAATGTTTTGCACCTCCGTGGCAGTAAAAGCTCTG
>JAHXMU010000101.1:7352209-7370555 GCA_019455685.1 Philornis downsi | reverse complement strand
TGTTGTTGTTGTTGCATTTTAGTGGTGGTATATTAGTTTAGCCGTAAAACGAGTCATTAATAATTCATACTTCTTTTCCGACAACAGCAACACCAGCAACACCAACACCAACATCAGCCGCAGCCGCAGCAGCAGCAACAAGTTGTTGTGTAACTTTTACTGTAAACATCGTTTGAAAATGATAGTTTTACTCGTTTACACAAGTCGTAGAGAAAAGTGAAAGAATTTTCTGCTCAATGTTAACCGTTTTCTTAAGCGCTGCAGGCAGGCAGCTTCAAGATAGACAACGCTCCGTCACATTTGCTAACAGTGGCCAATTGTTAAATGTTCTTTTGGAAAATGTTGGCAATATTCATAATGAAGTATGAATGGTGAAATGTTTTATAATCGAATGTCAAGAATTGCATTCAAATGTCAGGTTATAGGCGAAGAACATCGATCATTGATCAATAACATATGAGTGTAGCGACATTCAATTATTGCGCTACACATATTCAACGACATTGATTTTGGGGTCAAATGAGATTCTACTGGTTCTCTATTCACTCTGACTTGTTTCCGTCATCCATCCGAATATTTTGGACAGCTTTTTATGCCTTCACCCGGAGGGATGAAAGGAAACGTTTAAAACACCAAATATCTTTTGACCAGATGTGTTTCATGACTTTTTAAGTCGATTGAGCGATGTCCCCCTGTCTGGCTGGCTGGCAGGCTGGCTAATGGATGAGATAACTGCCGTAAATATTTATGAAACTTCTTAAAACTTGGCACAGCCTAATATTTTTTCAGAACATAGCCGTATAATTTTTCGTACAAATAAGCCGATGTTCAGAAAATATTTTTTCCCCTATAATTCCTAATCGGAAAGCTGCAGCAACATAGATTTTTTTCCCCATCGCACTATTTTATGATGCGTGGCCACTCCCCTTTTGCTACATAACATACAAATAACCCGATTTTCCGTAAATCTTTGTCTTCCCTGTAATTCCAAGAATCCTGCAGTTGACCACACCCCTTCTGGTACCTCACATACAAATGGCCCATCTAGCTTATTTGTTTTTAGATTCCTATCTCTTGCATAAAACTGAGGGCATTGCCACATCCCTTCTAATATCTCCCACATATATAGGTAAATTCGTAGCTTCATATCTTTCTAGTAGTTGTACTGAATTCAATTAAATTTGGCACATGTTATGCCTTTAGTGAGGTAATTTCTGTTAATGTGACCGGAGGACATTATTGCAACCTGCTCCCATTTAAATTGACCGATTTACCAAAATTTAAAAATTTCTGCCATAATCCCTAATTCGTAAACAGCGGTTGTTGATACTTTTGGATTACATTACGTTATAATGCTTTGTAAAATTTAAAAAAAATCAACCGCAATTAACCTGACTGAAATTTTTCAGTTTTACATATGATCTTTTACCATCCAAAGTTCGGAAGTAGTGAAGAATCAAATTTAAAACTGTGAACTTATTTCTTAATTCCATAATCCCAAGATCTAGTTAAAGTATAGGTCTGGAAAGGCTGTCAGGAGTTAAATACCTGTCATCTGGAGCGTTATTTATTAAGTGAAAAGTTTACGAATATGAATCGTTTAATAACCGAAAAATGAGTAACTTCTAACTATTTTTAGGTATACTTCGGTCGTTCTTTTCACCGAATTTTCAATGATGAATGAAAAATGAACGAATTAGATGATGATGATGATGTTTAATGACAATTTCCGAAATTCGATTTGAAGTTCTCACAAGACTTATCCATTATTCATCTACTTGAAGTATTTGTCTGCACATCGATCTGTCCATCGTTCAAAAGGACTTAGATGGTTACTGGAATCTACGATCATGTTCACGGTTCCATCAATTACAAAGTTGTGTACTAACGAAAAAAATTTAATAAAGTGAATAAATGAAGCAGGTTTAAATATATACGAGGAAAAATACTCCACACAATGTTTAGGCTCATCTTCGTTTATGGAGAGTTACGACGTCGTATGACTCATGAGCTGCATACCGACATCGACAGAGTTAAACAGTCCAAAATATTGACTGCGTCATCTTGAGCGAGTACATTAAACTTATTCAGCACAGAGAAGCCTCTCTAGATCCCTACATATTATAATGGTCAAGATATAGTTATGTATAGCGTTATGCATTTAGTGGTTTCAAGCCCGTTGATCTGGCAAAGCTGTTAGTTTCCATTTCCATTTCCCAGTTTCCCATTTACGAATATGGATCGTTGAAACAACCGAAGGACGCCTAGAAATATTTAAAACTAAAAAATTACAGGGGCAAAGATTATATTTTGGAAAAGCGATCAGATTGAATTAAATGCATTAGAAAGGGTGTGGACTGTTTATATGGGAAGCACCAAAAGAAGAAGATCAAATCACAGGTCATTCGCAATTCCAGGCTAAAATCTGGCAAGATATAAGGTTATCCAGTTAGTGGTTTCAAAACCGCCAGTCTTGCAAGGCTGTTAGCTGTTAAATACCTGTCATCTGAAGTGTTATTTATTTAATGAAAAGTTTGCCACTTACGAATGTGGATCGTTTAACAACCGGATAACGCATAGTAATGGTTAAAACTTGCTTTAAATGTGGTGACAAACGTGGGCTTTCAATCGAACAAAATTTTCTTTAGCGATGAAGCTCATTTTTTACTCGATTGTTACGCCAACAGGCAAAATTGTCGCATGCGGGGCTCGGAAACCCAGAAGTGAGAAAAGTGGAAAAGTCATTGCATCCGGAAGAAGTGGTCTAAAGGTATCATTGGGACGTATTTTTTCGAAAACTACATTAAAACGATCCACTGCTGCAGCCAATCCAGAGCCGGTCATATAAATGACATTGTATTTCGTACATAATAACAGGTATTACAATATCATAAAAGTTGCATAGAAATCAGTGCTGCATGTGTGTTTTATTTAACTTTACATGAAAACGAAATATGGATAGCCCTGTATAAAGCTGTGTTACATTTTTAGAAGTGTCAAAAAATTACGGCAGTTACGCCGCCTAATAGCCAGCTAGCCAGCAATACAAAGCTTTATCGACTCAGACGATTGTGAAACACACTTGGTCAAAAGATGTTTGGAATTTAGTCCGGTGAGGGTATAAACATGGTTGTCATTTTCTGAATTAGGATACGACATTTAATAGTTAGTTTAAATTGTCGGTCAAATTTATTTTTGTGGATTCGTTTAAGAGTTTCGCGTTTGAGATTTCAAACCAGCTTAGAAAAGCATAGCGGCAATTCGGAAATATAACCTTTTCTTTTTTTTGATTGCGTGACGCACGTAATTAAAAGTGGCGTCATAGCTGATCGTCCTACGACGCACACATATATATATTACATATATATATATATATTAATAGACATAGTTCTCGAAGATAGGATACCACAAAAGGTACTTGTATAAAGTTGCATTCGCTTGCTTTCTGCTCTATATTCGTAGCTACAGATATAGTATTAAGAAGAAAAAAACTGAATGAAATCGTCATTTCTTTATTTACAGCTTTGATGATGATACAACAGCAGCAAAACTGAAAACGATAACATTTAGTCCCATCTGGTAGCCCTTGATGCTGAATTAAATAATAGCGCAAAACTTTTTTTTGTCATCTTTTTTTTTAATTTTACTTTTTGCTGCCGCTTTTTTTTTTTTTTTTGTATTTTTGCAAAGCATTGTTGATACTCGTGTCGCTTCGCTTACAATGTTCTGACCTACCCTAATGTTAATATGTGTTAATAATATAGTAAATATTTATATATATAATATAAATTTAATAATAAAAACAAAGCTTCAGTGTACTAGACAATGATCGACGAACGTAAGTGATAGTGAGATAAGTGATGAGGGAGTGAGAGAGTGAGGGAAGAAGATCCACATAGGGAGAGATATAGTATTAAAGAACCACCTTGAGGGTCGATCAGTAAATACATAACATAGTTATATAGATTTATAGAAATAGGGGGAGGCTGTGTGGAAGGAAAGGGGAGGCACAGCGCATGATAGGGAGGCATTGAAAGGGAAGTAACTCCACATTCAATATCCGTTTTGTAATAATTTAATGCGAGTAGTTTACTATGTCGCAAAATTCATACATTGGGTCTACACTGTGTCTGTCCAGTTATTACATTGTTCCGTTTTCACACATTTGTGGTTCTGCCGTTTATATAATTATTAAACTAGAAACATTGTCCTGCTGATGACGTAGACGTAGAAGCAATTCTCGTTATCGATAAACAAAATCACATGGAGACAGAAAATGCAATATGCTTACTTCTAAATCGACAAATTGGTACATATTAAAACGTTCGACGAATAGATCGACATAAGAAGAATAGATCGTCAACAGAAATTGTCTAAAATCTTTACTTCAAACACATCTGTATTAGCACACCAATCACGTTACTGAAACTATGGAGAAGAAAAAGAGAGACAAAAAATATTTTTAAGTAGATAAAATTACTTATTGTCACAAATCGCATGTTAAAATGATCTGTATATTAAGATTAAGTTATTTTCAAGAAATTGAATAGGCTTGCTTTACAACTAGGACGACTTGAAATATTTGACAGTTGTGCTCAGTTGTTTCAAATAATTTCGCCGTCTACAGAGTTACGGTTGCAACCGACTGTTGCACGACTGCTGCAAGGATGTTAACTCGATGTCGCGACGAATAATTCGCATACTATAATGTTCGAGCGGTTTAGTAAAAGCTAATCAAACTGTAATTCGGAGTTGTTTTTAACCAGTAGAGTGCGTGTAAGCTTCCTAGACGTAAATAGTTAGAAGAAAGCATATATGAGTACCAGAACAAGTATGAATATTACCCCAGAATCATAAGTTGAGAGCTTCGCAAAATAATTGGATTGACCTTATTTTAAGTTGTTCGTCCCTCTCGATTCTACGTTGTAAACGAACTGGTGATTTTTGTTAGAATCGCGTTGGTTTGGGAACATAACATTTCTAGTAGTCCAAGTGGTACAAAATATTTTAGTTAGTCCAATTTCAGACGAATTGGACATGCAATTGAAAGGCGAAAAAGTGTATTTTGTATCAGAAGCTTATGGTAAGCTCAACCGGTCATAAGCTTTGGGATAGGGTTAATGTCATTTGTATTGGGGGTACTAGAAAAGCTAGAACAAATTACCCTCGTTATCACTGACAAAAAACAGTACAGCTATCAAAATTGCGAATAAATTAGACATATCAATTCTAAATTATACCCATAAAATGTGTATGGGTTTAATTTGTGTTAGATTCGTGCAGACTATTCAAAATGTACGATTATATTTTAGGGTTTAAGACCACCTATAGAGAGGTACAAGAAGAGGAAAGGCAAATTATCTGAACAATGCGGTATTAAATAATAAGAATTTTATGTGAGATATCTGAAGGGGCATTATTTTCATTGGCAAATGTTCGTACTGAGGCTTATTCGAATTATAGAGCCCTTTACCCAGCCAGCCAGGTGAGCAAACATATTATTATTAGTTTTCCATCACTACGATAACGGGAATGATAGCCATAAAAGCCCATTGCCGCAAGATATTAAGTAAATGGTGATTTTTTTAATCGCAGTTCTTATAAAAATCGAATAAAACACTCAAATTTGCATCATATATTAAAATTTTTTATTGGAATCGACAAATTGGTCTTTGCCATTTAATTTTTAAAGACAATTTCATGTAAATGTTGTCCGCGGCTCCGTCTCAAAATGTCCATTCGGAAGGTGTATTCCACGAATAACGCGGGTTATGTTACCATGTAATGCTTCAATAGTGTTATTCGGCTTGTCTACATAGACTAACGACTTGACATAACCCCATAAGAAATAATCAAGAGGCGTTAAATCACCTCTATCTATAGCCAAGATGCATCGGTAATTCATGTATGGCACGTGGCTGTTCATCACTCCAGATGCGACAGTTTTGCTTGTTTACGTATCCGTTCAGCAAGAAATGGGCCTCATCGCTGAACACAATTTTTCGATAAAACGTGAGTTTATCGCAGCATTCGGCTTTAATTCTTGCGTGAGTTGAATTTTATAGGCTTTCAAACCCAAATCGATGTGTAAAATTTTCCTTGTGGTTGAGTAAAACATGCCCAATCGCTGCGAACGGGGACGAATTGACATTTCACGATCGTCATTAACACTGATCGCTACGGCTGCAATATTTTCTTCGGTACGCACTCTACGCATGCGAGTCTATGGTTTTATGTCGAACAAAGTAAATTTGGAGCGAAATTTGGAGATAACAGCACGAATTGTTGATTCAGCAGGTCGATTATGACGACCATAAAGTGGTCGTATCAAACGATGCGCATTTGTCACAGAGCACGAATTTTGATAATAAATTTCAACGGTTTACAATCGTTGCTCGTTTGTTAGTCTTTCCATGATGAAATGGCAGAGTATACTGTACACTTTTCACTTTGACAGATGACGTTTGACAGACATCAAAACTTCGATGATTCTGAAGTTAATGTAAAAACACTGACAAATACAATTATATAAAAAAAAAGTTTCAGTAGTAGAAGTAGAAGTAGAATTTTAGAGCAATGAAGAAATGATTGTTATGGTTGATTTTAATAAAAAGAAACACTTAGCACATAGACGTAACAAAAACGAGCTCTTCTAATACATATTATATCGATTTTGTCCGTCTTCCAGAGAAAATTCATATTTCTTGTATTTTCCAAAACCATGCCCACAATCAAGAATCCCCCAATAATAAATGACGCCTTGCCGAATATATCAATTTCAACCTCACTTTTGTTACAAATAATGAATACTAAAAAATGAATTAGAAGATGCTAAAACAACTCATTTTTCCAGGAATAGGCTAAGTTCTCCTGTGCGAAAGTTTCCCTATTTGTTACAATTTGCACTATTTCATGCTTTGGAATACAAACTAGGATGACGAACAATCTTCTTATAAATTATATATTATTTTACCTACAAATTTATTGGTCACATTGGGTTTGGAATAATGATTTCAAAATACAAGGTGGGGCACACATCATGCTACAAACACAATGTCATGTTAATGGGGTCCGTTAATTAAAGATACTGGAGGGGTTTTTTTTACACAGACTATGCCGAAATAGATATATATATTTCAACAGCATTTGGTTCCAGCAAGATGGAGCCGCTGCGCACAAAGCCGGTTATGGCGAAGCTATAACGAAAATTTCGAAATAAGTTAAAATCCAGAAATTCCACTCTCCACCAGACTTTTTTTATGTCAAGCAAGAGATGTACAAAACGAAACCAAGAAATTTGACCGAATTGAAGCATTCCATTAAAATAATATAACCTTTAACCTTTCAGACCGATATGAATTATTTTCTGACCCGGTGCCGCACATGCATAAATGAGCTTGGAGGTCATTTATGGTCTGTCATCTTCGAAATCAATTAGTTATATAAAATTAAGTGTATGTCTTATTGTAATACAATTGGTGCACCACCCTGTATATAAATTTTTGTTTTCCGTTTCAAAAGATGCGCAACTAAAACAAACAAAATGTAGGCATTTGTGGTTTAGTCGGTATGGCGAGTCGAAAAAGCCGACATTTTAATTAAATATTAGGCAAAGAAATTCTGCTAACTGAAATATTCGTACATTTTCACAAATTAGGTCGCTAAACCACAATTTTGAATTAAGTTTAAATAAATTGACAAATAACTGCATTAATTTGTATTATTTCAAAATTGTGATAATGTTGCCAACTTACAAGCAATTTTGTCTAAGGTTATGCATACACTTTGAAAACTTCTTTATTGTTACATTACGGATGGAAATAAGTTCTTACAACTTGATCAAATTTCTCATAAACTGATACAGGCCAAGTTCACATGGTCGAAGGCGTATGAAGGCGTTTAGGAAGATGAGCTCATTTTTCATTCAGTTAATATGTTCAACTAGGAAAACTGATTTGAAACTCAATAAAGCACACTATATAATTACCAACTGTAGTAAAAATTTATGTTGATGAAAACATATGCGGCGTTCACATGTCTGTTGAAAGCAGGATAGAGGGCAATTAGCGTATCACATTCAGAACAGGCAAAATCGACCAAATAAAAATACTAGTTCGTACAAGGACGGAACCTGCCTCTTGCAAAATTGAGCATACTTCACGATTTCTTTTTAATTTTACTGTTTATACTTAAGAAACCCATTCCAACTCAATTTTTAAGGGATTGTCCTAATTGTTGACGTAATTATTAAACAAAATACTAAAAATTAAATTAAATTTGCGCTGAAAGAACCGGCCAAGCAGTTAAATAATATATGATAAGAGGACGTTTCCGACATACCCACTTATATGGCGATGGGTCTATATAAAGTCCTCATCGAAATCGGTTCAGTTCACAAAAAAAAAAATGCCATACAAGGACAGAATTCAACTTTGGAAAAGTGAGTTTCAGTGCTGTTGGTGTTGTTATTGAATAACAATAAAAGCATGCATTTTCTTTGGAAATGCGAATAAATTCGAATTATTCTGTATGAGAGGAAAACGTTGAGATGCGTCGACACATCGTCCGCTGGACTATGAGTAGTAAGTGTCGGAAACTAGTTCAGTAGGAAAATACTTGCTCGTCAAAACAAATAGCTTGATTTATCCTCGTTTACCGTCAATGCTATTTGTACCGATTATTTTACGATTTTAGAGAACCCTGTAGCAATATCTCGCATTTACGTTTTCAACATCATCATCTCCAAAAATACTTTGATGAGATTATAGGTAGGGTAGTCGCTCTTCACTTAGAACTTATTGTTGGCCGGTGATATCCTACACAGTCTTATCGACTTCAAAACAATACTACAAATCTAAAATCAAAAGTATTAGGTTTAATCATAATTAGTGGATAACTAATTTAGTTATAGCTGGCACATATACTTTTTAAAGACAGAACAAAATGCTCAGATTTCAATTGTCGCATTTATTTTTGTCTAGGCAATTCATGTTAGTATAAATGCCCATTATCAGCTTATGGACACCAGTTTTAATCAACACTGTCACGAGCATCAGAACCTGATATTTCCCGTCGATATTGCTACTCAAACCTGGTTTTAGTTCGATGGTAGGCAGTCTATGCCATCGTCACTAGTTGGCCATTTCATTGCTTTCGACTGTGAACGATAGGTAAGGACAGTAAATAGTTGATTCACATACCTTTCTAAAAGGCAGAAATGTACGCTCAACTTTCAATCATTGCTCTAGCCAAAAATTCAAAATTTGGAATTAAACATTCAATTTTTTTTATATTTTAAAGTTATTATGTGCTAAAATATAAACATTAAGTAAATTTAGTAGTAAATGAGTTTGAGGATGGACAAGGATAACTTTAAATGTTAACGTCCGTAGAACGATGGTTAGCACGCGCTCCTATGATGGAGAGCACTCAAATCAACAAAAATTCGTCGATTATTAACAGCAATCGGTAAGAAGTAACAATTCATTAAGCCGATATTATTATGTGCTGGAAGTGCTTCTATAGTCTTTGTAAAGGGTGGCGCATAAGTAACGTTAACGGCGACTATATTGAATGCGTTCTTGTGCATCAGTTGGTTTTAACTCGTGAACCAATTGCATATTATATTTGGAAATGATGTAACATATATACAATTCTTTGCAAAAACCGCCTAGACATCTCTAACTGCTGACAACGTCGCCTGGTGGAAGATCACAAACAGCCCCTTGTTGCCCAAAACGCTGAACCAATCGGTAAATTTTTGGAGCGCTAGGAGCATTTAGAACATGAAAGAAATTTCGACATGATCTGAATAATCGAATGCTGACTTTCAAAATAAAATTGAACAACTTTGGTTCATTGTTCTGTGCTGAGCCTTTCCATCATAAATTTTCCAAGTATTATTTAGTTAATTCTGTAGAGACGAAAAAAGGACTCAAACAAAAAATGTATTCAATGATCAAATCTTAGCGTCACTTATGCGCCATTTTCAGCTGGTGAAATGTAACCATTTTTATCTCACCGCTATCGCTTTTTTAATTGATTCAAGCATATACATCGATAATTGGGCTCCAGAAATCATAGACTTCCAAGACGTCCGAAGAATTCAACTTTTAACACGGGGTGGCGCGCCAAGTCAAATAACTTTTTTTTAATCAACGTATTTTATTTATTCATTTATACACATACACATTATTTATTTTCATTGTACGTAAAATTTAATTTTATTTTATATAAGTTGTTGGTTTTTTATATAACTAGTTGGTTTTTGTAGACCGTAAATGATCTCCGTGTCCATTCACGCATATCATGATCAGAAAATTATTCATTCCGGGATCGCCTCAATTATTGTTTTAGTGGACTGCTTCAATTCAGTCAAATTCCTTGGTTTCGTTTTGTACTCCTCTTACTTGACGTAACACTATAATAAAAGTGGAGAGTAGAGTTTCTAAATATTAATTTGTTTGAGAATTTTCGTTTGAGCTCCGCCATAACCAGTCTGGCCATGTATGCAGTTGCTCTATCTTGCTGGAACCAAATGCTGTTGTTTTTTTTTTCGTTCGATTCAAATACTGAAAATGGAACAGCTTACATTTTTACGTCATAAAACGTTCATTTATATATTTGTAAACTATTCAAATGAAGTAGTAATAAAAGAAGACATAATTTTGCAATTTCGAAAATATATTACCGAAAATATACATATATATTATGACGTAAAAACTTGAGTTGTTCAGATTTTAGTGTTGAAAAGCGATAGAAAAAGACTGGCAATGATAATGATAATAATATTGAATTTGTATTCTACAAAATATGTACCCGTCAGCTAAGAATCACTTTTTGTATCGGTTGGTAGAGGTCTAATGATAATAATAAATAGTTGGTACGCAAACATGGATAACCTTTTTAAAAGTAGGAGAGTATTCACAGAATACTTGTACATAGACTGATATATAGTATGTCCGGTATCTTTCCATTACTACTGGTTTTAATTAGCACTGCCAGCTGATTATTATAATCCACAGATTTCAGCAAAAGTGGGCACATATATTGTGTGTGAGCCAGGGACGTAAACAAATTAAATTCCCTTGCATCTCATGAATGGGACAGGAGAACTTCTCATATTCAGTGAACTTACATGTATGCTATTTCTAGGCTCAATCAACGGAATCTTCTGTGTAACCACAATTGCAAACATCACAGATTGAGAAGCATTAACCCGACTTGTCGATTGCTCGACTACTCGAAGGGTTCGTCAGACACAGTGAGGTAGCTGCCGCTCAAATAATGATAAACAACTGCGAACGATGGTCGCATGTGCTAACCTTCGGGCCACGGTCGGTGCCAAGGACAGATACCGTGATCAGTCCACCTTTTGATGTAGGACGCTCCAAACTAAGTAGGAATTGAAGTATCCAAAGCTGAAACAAAAATTATTTTAGATTACCATAATCTCATAATTTGCTGTTGCTGACCTTACACCGGTTGGCATAAATAAATCATAGTGCTAAAACGCCATTTTATTGGGTTCTTTTCAAAAACTTTAGACTAACGCGGATTGTCTTTTGAAAATATATTCTCCAAATTTTTTTTATGTCCACATTTGTGACACCTAAGAACATTTATCTGAGATCTCATAAAAATATACTGTTGTATCGCGAAAGTAAGACCAATTTTCAATTTAAATTTCGCGGGTATGTCGAATTTTCCTAAGTTAGTATCACTATGTCAGATATTTGTGTCAAATTTCAGTTCATAAATGTTATTAGAGAAAAATTTAATTTCAATGATTTTTACAATGTGCGATATTGTTGAACAAAGAAGTTATACTTAATTTTGTTTGTCACATGGAATTTCTGCTATGGAAATATTTTAAATGTTCGCAAGACGCTTTCGGTGAAAAGAAATTTTTACAAATGTCATGGACAGTTCAAAGAGCGCCGGACGACCGTCAATCTTTAACGAGCCAGTAAAAACATTGCATACAAAACATCACAATATTCACCACAACTGGGAAGCAAATTTGGCTGAAACACTAATGAATTTAGCATTGGGTTGTCGTAGGACGTAAGTGCTTGGAATTTGACAAACACACAGTGCTATATACGGGTATGTAATGTTGTTATGTATTTTTGGCATTACATTGTCGGTTTCGTTTCTCAAAAATAATTTATTTTTTATATTTATAGGATTATACAATGAAAGTTAAAGATTTAAAAGTAGATTGTAGAATGTAACAATTGACCAATCCATGTCTATCTGGTCAATGTAATATATTAAATTATATTAAATTCGGTGAAATTGTTCATCTGCATATGAGATGGTAATATCTCGTTTTTTTTTTTTTTAATTTAATACCGTTGTATTGAAAATTCATGAAACAAAATTAATGTACTACTAATCATTTTCCAAGAGACGACAACTTCCTATTGAAAGCGAAACATTTTATTACTTCAAACCATCATTTTTACGAAAGAAGCGTTATTAGTACTACTTTGAAGTAATATATATTTACAATATTGGAAGCGATCTAGAAGCACTCCTGCTGGAAATAACGAATCTACTCATGCAAATTTGTCACGCATGTAAATGTTCTCTCTTTTGGAATACTCTTTTTCTTTCTTGCTGGAGAAGGAAATCATATCCAATAAATCCAAGATTTCGTTGTACGTCAAGACACTCAATTGAGAACAAGTATCGTTCCTCAACTATAAAATTCGCCTGATTTCTTCTTACTTCTTTCAAAGCTCAAAAGAACGCTTCGGAGACTTTGTTTTCAATTGACCGAAGAAATTAAACGCAGATTGCAGGACGATCTGCACGGTATTGGAAAAAACTCTGACATAAGTGCAATGTGTGCAAAGGTATGCCCTGCCAGTGAAGGCGAATAAATTAAGATTAAAATAGTAACTATTGTTGTTAATTAGAATGTTCCTATTGGACATAAAAAACTAAGTCGATATAAGTAGAACCATTCAAAATTAAACGAAATTGGCCCAATGCTAAAAACTTGCCCATAAGGGACTGAAACCACATCTTAAAAAATACGTGTATTTCAGGACTTTTTCAATTATTTTACCAGTATTTCGTAAGTCATTATACGATGGAGGTCCCAAAACTAGCCGATCTGACGTATAGATGGTGCCAGTAGTTTGAAAACAATTATTTGGTGGAAAGTGTCAACCTTACAAGCATATGTTTTGAGTTTTAAGGCGCCACGTCGTTTAGTATTTTTATATGAGCCTTCAAAAGTAAATGATCTCAGTGAATTTGTAAACATTAAAAAAATTGTTCACCGTTGTGTAGTTCAATATTTCCATTTGAAAGGTCTGAGTCCAACAAATATTAAAGCCCAGCTAGATTATATTCTTGGGAAGTCTGCTCCTTCGTTTACGACTGTCAAATATTGGATAACAGAGTTTAAACGAGGCCATATGAGCTGCCAAGACGAACAACGTACTGATCGACCAATTGAGGTGTTCGCGCCAGACACAAAAGGGTATTCGATGATCATGGGCAGAAGGTACGTGAGCTTGCTGAAATGATAGTGATATATGATACATCGTATATTGACCGAAAATGAGAAAGTTATGCGCAAGATGGGTGCCGCGCTTGCTTTCAATAGAGTGCTTCACCGCAGTAAAGCCGAATTTTTGAGTCGATTTATAACCATGGATGAGACATAGGTTAACCACTTCACACCTGAGGCAAAGGAACAGTCAAAACAATGGACTGGAATGGGAGAATCGTGGAGCCGAAAATGGTTCCATTTGCAGGCAAAGTTTTTTACGACGCGCGCGGGATTATTTTCACGGATTATCTTCAGAAAGGAAAAGCCATCATCGAAAAATATTATGCCAATTTATTGCGGCGTTTAGGTGATGAAATCATGAAAAATAGGCCGCATTTGGCAAAAAAGAAAGTGTTGTTTCATCAAGACAATGCTCCAGTGCACACATCCTCTATTTAAAATGACTTAAAATTCAAATTGTTTCATCACGCAGTTTATTAGTCAAATTTAGATTACTTGGACTATTTTCTATTTCCAAACTTGAAAAAATGGCTCGGTGGTAAAAGAATTGCCGGAAACGAAGAGGTGGACTTTGTGGTTAATGGCTATTTTAAGGAGTTTGACAGTTCTTACTACGAACAGGGTACTGAAGCTATTGAATATCGATGTTGAAAAATAAAGAAGATTCGATGTGAAATGTTTGATAAAAGAGCGTTTCAGATACGCCAAATTATCTGGTGATAGGTCGGTGCAATATCCTCCGTGTCATAGACCCGCTCTAAAAGGACTGTGCCGATTTCTCTCTAAAAAAACTGAAATCATTTTTTGTATAAAGAGAATTTTTAGTGTTTTTTCACTAACTGTGCCGTTTATTCAATAATAAACAACTGCATATTTCTGGTCGTGGGTGAAAGAGCCATTCCAGCTCATGAAGATTTTAAGAAACCGACCTAACTGTAGGCGTGGTAATTGCAAAGTATTAAAAATACGAATTTGTAGAGAAAAAAGAGGGCAAAATTGCTATATTATATGTAAGTGTTCATCTTTGCTCTTATGCACTTGTATTGCTTATTTTTCGAATATTTTACCATGTGATTTAAAATGTCTTAGAAATATGTAAATAATGTAATTCTAAAATGTTGATATACATGTTTCCAATTTTATCCAATTTCCTTTTAAAACTGTATATAACACACACAATTTAAATACCTTATAGAAAAATCTAAAAAAATTCAATTTATATTTTAAACGGACAACGACTTCTCTTATAGAAAATTTGAAGCAATTTAAATTTTGAAAAATTTATATTTAATTTTGATATTGTGTGCATTGTACACTGTGTGCATTGGCACATGCATAAACAATAATTAGCTATAAATGAGTTTGCTCTTCGTTGAGAACATTTTTGCATCAGTGCGCAAAACTTCTCAACATTTTTGTGAAATTATTGACACCCTAAGATTGCAATGATGTTCAAGAAAGCACAAACAGCTGAGGGCGCTGAAGATAATGTTTTCGCGAATAACAAGATAGCTATTCGCCCGGTCAGCTGTGTCAGTATAATCAATTTTTCAAGATTTCCAATAATAATAGTCTATTGGCGATAACAATAATTGCTAATAAAAAAAATTGATATTGAAGCTAATAAGGAACCAAAATCGATTTTAATAACTTAACTCAAAGAGTTTTTCAATTTTCTTCTAAAAATTTGTTATATTGGTTGATCAACAGAGAATTTTGGAACGATATACATTTTTGATGAAAACCCTGGTTGCAACAATTGTTTGGAAATGGTAATTTTCAATAAAACCTATGGACCGGTTTTCGATAATTAAATTCAGTAAGCTTAATTTAGTATTGCAAATCGCATGAGCTCCTCCACATGATGAGCTCTCTTCATCCCAGGTAGGTTACATTCAATTCTATTCCAATAGAAGTTATTTTATACATAGGTAAATTTACTTCTGATCAAAAAGAAATATATATACGAGCATATATTATGTATGTATATAGTAAAGGTTTATCCATTTAGTGGTTTCAAAACCACCGACCTGGCAATTTTGTCATCCGTCAAATACCTGTCTTCCTAAGTGTTATTTAATTAGTGAAAGGTTTGCCATTTACGAATATGAATCGTTTGACAACCGAAAACCTTACTTCAAAAGTGGTGATTCAAACGTGGCCACTTTTCGTTCATTTCGTGTGATTATGATCGTGATAATCGACCTAATGCACAAGGAATTGGCAAGATTACAAAGAAATTTGAAGAAACTAGAAGCGTTATAGATGTGCATTATTGCAATATAGGCACTGCCGAAAATATCGTTCCTGTTGGTGAAAGTGTAATAGATAACGTGAAAACCGTCTTTTTTGGCCTACAATCGAATATTATGAACTGGACGATATGTGGTTTCAACGAGACGGTGCCATGAGCCACACAACATGACCGAATTCGTCTTTATTGCATGAGAAGCTTCCGGGAAGTTTTCACGTTTTGCTTTTTGACGCGGATATACTTTTTTAAATATCAACATTCATCCGGAAAAGGTGACTATATGCTATACATTTCCAACCCAGAGGCTGTCATTTAAATGACATTGTATTGTGTATGTAATGGCAAGGTCCAAGTACGATATTATAATGGAATACAAGTTGCATCGAAATCATAGCTTTGTGTGTGTTTTATTTTACTTTACTTTTGAAACCGAAAAATGGATAACCCGACAGTTAATGCCAAAAGATTCACGTCTGAAAATTTTACTACATTCAGCGACATTCAGAATCTCATCAGTAGATGTGTAAAATGGTTTATAAATTTGTTCATAATACTTCTGAATACATTCGAACGTTTTCATTCCAATATTTTTAACCATAACTAACACGTGGATTATATATTAAACAAAGAGTATAGGATTCATGTCGACAAAAATATTTTTTTTCGGGACCAGGAATTTGTCATACAATCTTTCATAACTAATAAACTTTTTTGGTCACTATAAATTATACTTAAATTGTTAAATAATCTGCCCCCGCTGATACACACGGAATTCCCAAATCTGACAGAAAATATCAATAATTTGCCAAAAAGTAATAACTCACTTTTTTAATCGAATGAAACTGGTCATAGTTGTTCCTATCTAAGTAAGACGCGTGTATTTAAATAACATTTCATAGTTAGGGATTTATTGAAAAACTGGTTTTCTAATCTCCAATTCTTTTAACTAATTAATTAGCGCTTTTTAAATAACATTTTACAGTTTAGGGACTTACAAAGACACTTATCTTTTAAATTGATCATTCTAATTGGCTCCCTCCTAATCAGCAGTATTTTCTCACATTTCTATCTACGTTGCAATTAGTTACGCGTATTAAATGTACAATCTGTAAGGAATTCTCTCTTGATGAATTTTACCTACGATACAATTTTGGGTTTTTATAAATGATAGCAAATTAATTATAACAATCTAAGTCGTTCTCAAATTTCTTGTTTACGTTTTGTACGCCTTTGGCCAGACAGAACTCCATAAACAAAGTCTGGTGCAGTCAGGCTAGCGAAAAGTGGAATTTCTGGATATCATGCTGAAACTAAATGCTGTTGAAACGGATGCGTCTTCGGCGCACTTTTGAGTAAAAAACTCCTTCAACATGTTTAAATAACGGTACATGTCATTCCATCTACTTGCGGGAGTGCCGCCAAACTCCCGCCTAAGTTCCCTTTGGAAGGAAATGCAGGACTGCAAATCGTGGTACCGCTGCACTCTTTTCGGTATCCCAAACATTCATTTTAATAAATCTAAACAGTAACCTACCAAATAAAAAATAGGCAAATTTCTCACACAGAAAACAAGTTTTTACGTTTTGTGTTTGTAGCACGATTCATGTTCCACATTGTATAAGGATTGATGAATTATATTCATCAGGAGAAACGAACATTTATTTTTTTCCAAGTTTTTATTTGCTGTGCTTTTCAGTGCATACGCTTCGAAGGAAGTTTATGTTACGTTGATCTTTATGGATCACAAAAAAAATCACTTGAAGTTCATAAAAAATTCAACTCGTCGAGTCAAACCTGGACTGGCTTTCAAATCACCATTTACCACAAATTATTCTAACAATTTGATAAGTTCGCTTTAGATAAGGATTTTTAAATCAAAAACGCACTTTACAATATTGCTATTTGGTCTTCCTATCAGATATCAGATGAATGATTCGATATTATTTGAAACGAACCAGAATATAATTTTCGTTATTGTTATAACTTAAAGAAAATTATTTCAATAGTATTAAAATGTTATTCGTACCTTTAAATATATTAACCGAAATAAATAACCTACTTTTATCGGTTTGAACTCTCTAATAGTAAATGAAAATTTTAACAATTCATGCAAGCACTTTCAGTATGAATTAAGATCTAATGTGCTAAGTTTCAACGAAAACTACATCAATTTTCATAAAAAAGTACATATTTTACTCTTTTTTTAGCTTGTTTTAGCTTTTTTGCTAGAGTTTTTGTTTTTTTCGCTATCACAACACTGGCAACACTGAACAGAACCGAATTTTGTTCACAAAACTACGTCATTAATATCAACTACTTTTCCCCCTCCATCATCCTAAGATAAGCAACACCTAGAAGGAGGTAAAGTAAAGCCTCTAATATTTTTGAACCAAATACGTATCATTACTTTTTAAGCCGATTGATCAACTGCATACATGGTAATTGTCGTGGGTCCCTAAAAATTTTCCTAAAAGAAGCCGTAGCTCAGCATTTTGTCAGATCTTACGTGCGGAGTGATCCATTACTAAGTGTATTAACTGCAAATTTAATATGGGTTTATT
>JAHXMU010000101.1:7266708-7347209 GCA_019455685.1 Philornis downsi | reverse complement strand
AATAAAACACACACAAAACTATGATTTCGATGAAACTTTTATTTCATTATAATGCTTGGACCTTACCATTATCTAAAAAATTAAATTACATTTAAATGACCACTTCTAATGTTCAACCTTTGCGAATTATCCCTGAAAAAACGGAATTAGACGTAGCCCCACAAAAAAGTCTAACGGCGTCAAATCGTATAACCTTGGTAGCCGATTGACGTCGACAAAACATGAAATTACGCCTATCGTAAACTTCTCATGCAAAAAAGCCAAAATCGGTAGTGTTCTGTGGCTCGTGGGACCTTCATGTTGAAACCACATATCGTCCAGTTCATAATCTTTGATTGTAAAAGTGCCCACGTTTGAATCACCACTTTTGTAGTAAGTCTTAACTATTTTTACGCGTTCTTCGATTGTTAAATGATTCATATTCTTAAATGGCAAACCTTTCACTAAATAAATAATACTTCAGATGACAGGTATTTAGCAGCTGATAGTCTTGCCAGACTGGGGGGTTTGAAACCACTAAATAGGGGCCGTAACGCTGTACATATAATATGTATATACTTACAAATGACCGTCTTGACCGTTTTTGTCTATTTTTTAAATGATCCGAAAATTCAGCTTTGAACAGATGTTCGGGCGGACAAATCAAGATTATGTGTATGCACTTCATGTGACCCCAGATCAGGGATGTACATATATATCCTCATCCCCCTGCGTACGTGAGTAACTCTATTTCATAACAAATATATACTAGTATATGCCTGTACCCAAAGCTTTGTAGAGATCTAAAATATTCTGCCCTTAGCTTGTTTGGTTTTACATGAAATAAAAATTTTTCATATCTTGTTAACCAACTTTTACTAAAAAAAACATATATTAGGAACGAAATTCAGAAAATATGTGATATTGGTATCCAGCAAAAGAAGTGCATCCCTGGAAACTGAAATTCACCGCAATTTTTGGAGCAAAGTGGTGAAAATGAATTCAACATAGGTTTGTAATAGGAAGGAAACAGGTTTTTACGGTGTATCTTCTGCACACTTTCATAGGAGTTATCACAGCAATAGAAAAGCAGTCATTTTGGTGTAATCTTCCATTTGACCAAAGAAATTTTGCTTTTGGATCAGAGTTTATAGACAGGAATTAGAGCATAAAACAGTGTTTCTACCACATGTGATTATGAGGCAGTCGAATCTAAACAAATTAATAGTACTTAAATGTAATTCAATTTAATAAGAACCAGCGAGTTTGTTTAGATTTGGAAGCAGTATAAAAGGGTTTCATTGGAAATGATAAATATGCATATATTGCCCTTTTTGGAAGTGCTAATAAGGTTATTCTTTTCGAATCACTTCCTATTTTTTGCTGGGAACTAACTAAGTAAGAATCAGTTTCATCAATTAAAACAAGTTAACTGCATTTTTGAGGGTTTTTGTCATAATAGTTATTTCTACTCTATACTATAATCCAATTTAGCTTAATTGTAAATACAATACTTAGGCGAATTTTGTTCCATCAATTCTGATCATCGAAAGTCAACAAAGAGACAAAGTCAGTGAACGCACCGTACGAAGCTTAGGGTTAATAAACAGATATAATTAAAAAACCAAAGTTACTGTTTTTCTTGATGATTAATGACATAATAGACTTTTCTAACTAGTTGTCTTCATGCTTAAGTTTGGCGGCTTAAATTACGATATGGATCACATTTTTTTAAGGAGCAAAATAATTCAAAGCTACATTAACAATTCTCAAAATATTATATTATTTACATTATTGTGCAGCAGATTTGTTGCAAAATAGCACACAATCTTCGTATATTCAAGAGGAAATGTGAATAATCCAAGTAACTGCCTATTTTAATATCTCCCGTATAGGAGTACAAAGTTCTTTGAATCAGACTTGTATTGTTTATTATTCCCTTTAAAATTATGTTCTTGGAATATTCCAATGATATCAGACTAATTTAGTGTAAAACTTGAAAGTATGAAACGATGTTACAGCGTTAGTTTTGTGGACTTGGCTGTAAATAAAATAATAAAGGTAATGACTAAATTTGTGAAAGGCAATTTGACTTTTTACTAGCAAGACAAGTGCTAAATCATTGCAAGTTGACATGAAATAAAACTGAAATAAAAATAAAACTGCATTTGTAGCAATTAATATAACTATTTAACTACGCAAATAATAATAATCGCTTAGAGCGAATATAACAGTGTACAGAGTTCATTCATGTGTATTTTATTTTATAAATAGCTAGCAAAACTAGGGGTAAGCAGAGAAATGGAAAATATTTGTACTAATTTGTATCAACCATTAAAATATGAAGGCGCTACTCATCAACTGGTGTGAAGTTTGGAAAGTTACAGACATTTAACTACAAAAGTACATTTGATCTATTGGCATTATAAGGACAGTATTACAGTATTAACAACTTTCATAATACCAAAGTCTACGTAAATAAGTTTACTGATTTATAATTGAGTGATTCGACGATTCTAACTACATTTATTTCTACGTAAAAGTAATAATAATTATTGTTAACCATAACCAGATAACGTGTATATGTACACCTCGACTTCTTGGATACAAAAACCTTGCATTTACACTACTTCAAATACAGGGTGGCTCACCAACTGCGATACAATAAAAAATCAAATAACTTTTCTTAATCAATGTACAGGGTGTCCGTCGGGAAGGTCAACTACGTTGTTTATTTATAATTTTTGATTAAATGAAAGGGAATGGATTTTGTATTGATAAATGTTTTATTTAATATCGGCAATTATATATGGAATACAATATCAGATATATATCCGCCTTTGTTAGCCTCACAAGTGCGAGCCCTTTTGAGCACATTTTTTATGACATTCTCACATATTTTACGCGGTATTTCATTAATTTCATCTCGAATATTTTGTTTGAGTTGCTCAAGCGTTTCTGGATTGTTTGAATAAACCTTGCTTTTCAGATATCTCCACAAAAAGAAGTTCGGAACAGTCAAATCAGACAACTGTGGAGGCCAATCAACATCACAATTTCTTGAAATAACTTGCTGTGGATACCACATGTTGATACCACATGTTAATCAAGCCCAAAGCATGAAGTTGTGGGGTTAAAAAGTTGTCAATCATATCACGATATCACTCCCCATGGACAGTTACCGTTACCCCGTTTTCAGCTTCAAAGAAGTAAGCTCCAATAATTCCTCCTGACCAAATTGCACACCAGACTGTCACTTTTAATGGATGCAAAGGTGACTGATGAATAATTTGAGGGTTTTCCATTGCCCAGAACCGACTATTCTGTTTATTCACATGTCCATTCAAATGAAAATATGCGTCGTCACTCATTATGATTTTTTCATGAAAATCGGGGTTGTCATGAGCGAGCTGTAACACCCTATTGGCATTGGTGCGGCAGCGTAAATGGTCTTGTGGAAGAAGCTCTTGTGTCAGCTGAATCTTAACTGGAAACAAATGCAAATCCTTGTGCAAAATTGTGGCCAAAGTTGTTCTTTGAAGACCAACCTCCTGAGCACGGCGTCGAATTGAGGTTGATGGATTGTTTTGAACACTTTCTTGAGCAGCAGTAATGTTTTCAGCTGATCTTGCAGTACGTTGTGGTCCATGCTTGGCCCTATCAGCTACAAACCCTCTTTCTTCGAAATCATTCATTACACGATAAATAGTGCGTCTTGTTGGCACGTTGTTTCTCCCAAAAATTTCACGTAACTTTCTCATCGTCACAGTAATCGATGATTGATTTTGATAAAATGTTTTAATGAATAATAAATTTTCCACGTCTCTACCTCACGACTGCCAAATATGAACTGTCAAGACTAATGTTTATCAAAATGGCGGCATAACAAAGTAGTATACCTTCCCGACGGACACCCTGCGGTCATTTAAATGACATCGAATTTCAAATTTCAATCTATTAATAAAATAAAAGCTTCGTTGAAGTCTTAGCTTTTTGTGTGTTTTATTTAATTTTATTTGAAAGCGAAAAATGGATAACCTTATATACTCGTAATTAATTGGTTTCGGGGATGATAAACCGTAAATGACCTCCATGCTCATTCAGAATATGCGGCACCTGATCAGAAAATTATTCATTGCGGAACTGCCTCAATTATTGTTTTAATGTTCTACTTCTATTCGGTCAAATTCTTTGGTTTCGTTTTGTACACATCTTGCTAGGCATAACCCTATAAAAAAACTCTGGTGCAGTCAGGTTTCTGGATATTGGTTTGCTTGGGAACTTTCGCAGGAGCTCCGAGATAACCGGAACCAAATGGATACGTCTTGGGCTCAGTTATGGGTAAAAAAAATTCTCCAGAATCTTTAAATAACCGTCTCCATTGACAACTGTAAGTCGTTTCAAAAAAACCTCGATTCGCGTTTCCTTAAGTAATGACCTTTGTGTTCTATTTGTATTGATATGGATGGCGGGGCGTAGAAATAATTTGAAAATTTATATTTACGCTCAAAACATTACAGGTTTTGTGCACATTTCCAATGGATTTTTTTTTTTTTTTTTTGATGAAAATTGAAAGGTTTTTTCATACTTTCAACGGTATTAATGGAGGTACTCGTATATATTATTCGATACGGCAAAACTTATGCACTTATGACAAAATACGTTATCTTATGACAAAATGCGTTTCATGACTTTTTAAGTTGATGGAGGGATGTAAGTCTTTCTGGCTGGCTAGCTGGATATCCGGTACACATGCCAACTGTGGAAATATTTAGAAAGTTCTAAAAACACTCCTTCCCAGTACCTGCCATGGAAATTAACCTCACTCATAAATTTTAGTAATTTAAGTTTTTGTTTATTATTTATAATGCTTGGTGGAATTTGGGGAAAAAAAAAACCTTCCTACTCGTATTAACAATGCCTCTTCTGCTGCTTCCCTTGTAAATGACCGATTTAATTCATATAATCTTAGATTCAGATCTTATATTTGGTTGCGCTAAATGTTGGTCAAACTTGATACACGTTATGCGTTTGTTTCAGAATGAAAACGGAGCGTGTTGCCACACCTATTCTGGTTCAAAATGACGGATTTTCAAAAATTTAAATGTTTCTTTTTAAGTTCTAATTAGTTGCCTGCAGTACCTTTGATTTTTGTTCACCGTATTCTGTTATAACTCGCTGAAATAATCGGAGATAAAACATTCTTCTTAGTACGAAATGGCCGATTAACCCACGTATTCGTAGTTGTACAGAATTCAGTCAAATTTATGTGCCAAATCATTAATTTAGAGAACAAAATTCTAAGAATGGAAAGGATGGCGTTTCCGCATTTTTTTACATTTTTCTGCTGTAATCCCTAAATCGTAGTAAAAAATACAAAATCAACCGAATAACCACGATAACTTCACCAATACTTACACATCTTTCTTTCATTCAATTGTGCTAAATTCAGTATAATTTAGCACGCATCAGGCAAAGGACTACATTGTCATACCTCTTAGAACACCACACATACAAATTGGCCGACTTAGCAAAAATTTATGGTCACCCTGCAATTTATAAGAGAAAAACAGTAAATTACAAATTTATTATACCTATAAGTACATTCTGTACGTTATACTTTTGTTTCTTGTATTGTGTTGTAATTTGGAGTATTTTTGATAAGAAACCAATGATTTAACACGCAACTTCTGGCACTGCTCACACTTTTGTACCAACGCAAAAAGGTGTTAGAAGTAAAGATAAATAAAATACACATAAATCTGTGATTTCGATGAAACTTTTATATAATATGTCTTTTAATTGACAGCTTCTGGATTGGTTGCAACAGTGAATACTTTTGAGGTAGTTTTCGACCACTTTTACCCTCATTTCGGACGGTATCTCGGCGATAACTTGAGAAATGTTGATTTTCAAATGCTCCAACGTTTGGAAATTATCCGCGTAAGCACCGTCTTCGCCACAGCCCTACAAAAAAAGTCTAATCACGTCAAATCACATAATCTTAGTGGCCAACGTCAAGTTGCTTAAACGTGAAATTACACTTTCTGGAAACTTCTCATGCAATAAAGCCAAAATCTGTCGTGTTGTGTGGCTCGTAGCTCTCTTCTTAATCTTAATTGCAGGCCAAAAAAAGTCGGCTATCATACGACCATAGCGCTCTGAATTGACGGTAATAGTTCCTTCAGCGTCATAGGCGCAATTGCTAAGAACATAGAACCCATGGAATCGCCAAATTCGGATTATCTGTTACACTTTCATTAACAGAAGCGATATTTTCGGCAGTATGTATTATGCGGTGATGCGCGGGCCTGACCTCATCTTTACCGATTTCCAGCCTCTTCAAATTTCATTATAATCAATGCCTCGATTATGACGACCACAGTCACCCCATAATGCACGAAAAGTAACCACGTTTGAATTGTCACTTTTGTAGTAAATTTTAACTATTTCTACGCGTTCTTCGGTTGTTAAACGTTCCATATTCGTAAATGGCAAGCATTTCACTAAATAAATACCATTTCAAATGACAGATATTTTACCGCTGACAGCTTTGTCAGACCGGTAGTTTTGAAACCACTAAATGAATGAATAGCTCAAAATCAATTTAAGCTTTTTCTAAAGCTTTATTTTAAAGAAATTTCGGCAGAATGACATTCTCATGATGTAGGGCTGCCGTAAACAGTTTAAAGAGGCGGGAGAAAGTTATGATAGTGTTTGAAGGAACTCTACATCATGAGAAGTGACGTATAGTGAACTAACGAATTAAGCGAAGGAACTTTTCGAACCACCCAATACATAAACTGTAATAGGAGTTAATTTCCTGGTAATAGGCCGGTATAACGCGTTCTGCTGCATGAACAGCAGGTAGCACAAATGGGCGAAATTTGTCCAGTACGAACAATGTTACTCGTAAAAGGATTGATACATACTTTGGAATAATCTGAATTTTCAGGCTTTTCTCAAAAAGTATACCAATTATTAATAAATTGAAATCTGTACAAGGTGGCATTAATAGATTACAAGAAGAGTCATTTCAGCGCCGCCTTAATTTTATGCATGGTTGCTGAATAATATTAACAACAATTTTCAATTTTCACGGGGAGAGCGAGCGAACGAACGCTCGCTTATCAGGTGATGAGTTGAACCGCAATACTTGCTTATTATCCTTTGTTTTATGATTCTGGCGAAATGAAGCCAGTTTTTCAACTGACCTTTGTTTGTTGTGGTGTGATAATGTCAACAAAAAAGTTAACGTTGCTGATTAATAAAGGTAATGTTTAAAGTACTTGCTTACGTGCATGGAACATTAAAATTCATCTCCGAAAGTAAGAATGCCCATTCAACATCGCATTCTACATAAAAGCAATACATAGCATAGTCCTTTTACTCTGGCGTGCTAGAAGTTTGAAGTTTTGTTTCAATCTGCTCTCGTATGATGGAAAGTCACTATCGTTTCTTCAGCTTAAACCACGAAGGCAAAATAATAAAAATTGGTTATACGGCGTTTCCACGGTGAAGCTTATCTCAATTAAGATATTTCCAGTGCAGAATGGTGAAGATACTCCGAGTTTGCAAAAAACCTCACTAGAATGCATTAAAAAAAGTGCTAAAAGTAAAAACCAATTCTGGAAAGGCATTGCCAATCTTATACTCGTATTTTCCACATGCATATACATATACACACACAAAGTCACAAGAATGTATTAAATTACTTTCGGAGTTTTTGATAAATGTAAAGTTATGTATGAAGTATGTATGTACAAAAAAATACAGCAAAAATTTCAACTCGTCGTGTCAAATGGGGACCGCCTTATGGAATGTAAACCTTGAGTAACTAAATATGTAGATTTTAATTATAATTTAAATCAGTAATCAATGTTTAATTCATGATACATTATTCATGCAACACAATATTTAATGATAAGTAAAATCTAGCCGACCCAATGTGCGCTGCTGCGGCACGATTAAAATGAGAAAGACGCATTTGCTATAATCGTATAATATAAAACTCAACTTCCTCCCCTAACAAACAGATTTCTCATAGTGATCTCTGATAGTATATTAGACATGACAACTTAAAATTAAACTTAAAATTTGTGTACTGGGGGGGAAGTTATGAGATTTCTTCCTATTACAAACTAAGAAAGAATATGAAAATTTTGGTTATTGACAGTAAAATGCTCTAAAATTTCGATGTCGATTGAAGCGTGATACCGCCCACCTTTTACTAGGACATGTTAGTTTCTATAGGTATACCAATAGCACACGTATCAACCCCACATCCACATTCCTAATCATAACTTAACATAGCTTATGATAATTTCGTAATTGATAGCAACACACTGCTTAAATTTTGTGATGGTTGGTCGGCAATTTTGATCATTTTAGCTTGTTAATAAAAAGGGCTCTTGAAATATACACGTTCAAAGTCTTAAGGAGTATGGGCAGTATCACACCCCTTTACCTAATATTTCCTAAAACAATATATGACAAATTAGTGGTTGGTTGTAAATCACTATTAGAATATTATACCGATCGTTCAGTTACTTTGGCCGCTAAAACGCCTAAAACGCCGCTACATATAGAATCCTTGTTTCCATATCGGTATCATATGAATCAATCGCATTCAAGTTCAAGAGATATTATCAGTAATTTAATCTGAACCTAATATAATCTTCAACCTTAATCTAATATACTGCCAAATTCTTATAACTTTGGCCGCGACAAAAACAATTTTTTAAAAAGTTGTTGCACCGACTACTTTCGTTTGATCATATTTTCTCTACCTATATATAAGTAGCATATATATGAAACCGCATCTTTGCACCTCTTGTAGTTCCTGAGATACTTAACCTGATATAGCTTATGGCAATTTTGTGGTTGATAGCAATATACTCGTACTGTTAAATTTTAATGCCGAAAGCTTACTTTTGCTACCATAAAGCAGTTTTAAAAAGGGGCGGTCCACCGCACAATAACATATTTGTTTTCTTGCCAGTAGCAAATGTAACATATTTCACTCAGAAACAACTAGCTTTGGCCAATAAGAGGAAATTATGTTTCACCAGGGCAATGCCAGGCCACACACATCGATAGGGAATGGCTACAAACTCCATGAGTTTGGTTTGGAAGTTCTTATGCCTCTTAAACCAAGAGAAGCTTTTGAAAATCAACTGGCCCATTTTTTTTGCCAATAGGAACGAGAGAGGCATAACGGAATTAGCTTCAAAAAGGAAAGAAGTTGTGGAACAAAACGGCGCATATTTGACCTAAATCAGATAATTTTAACTATGCTAAATAAATCCTCTGATATCACTCAATTAATTATCAAACAACTGATTTCCTTTTTACCACTTCTTATATTATGTATAGGAAGAAAGTTAGTGTCGTGGGACCACGATACTGTGTACTTCAATCCCTGATAGTAGGTATAGAAGCTTCGGACCTTCGGAACTTATAGCATTTGGTTAACTGTGCGTCTGTTCATTTCCTTACAATGTTGAATTTTTTTGAATAATTTCTAAATTTTATTCAAATTATGCGATCATGTTTACATCTCTTACCCGAATCATTCGTTTTTGTCGAACAAAAGGAGTGCCTAATTTGCATACCATATTATTTATTCACTTCATATAATTATGTTCAACTCAAAATATATAAACTCATTTTCCTACACTGACATACACATATTTTGTAGCAACAGTAGCAAACTTGATCGCCACCTATAATTTGTTTTTGATTAATTTGAAAACACAGAAACAATTTCAGGATGTAGGTTTAATTCAAGCTTTTGTGTACTGTCTTCCTCCGTGTTTAAAGAATTGCCTGGAAATATTTTATGTCAGAAACTAGTGTACAATCTATTTAATAAAAGAACCGGGTCAAACATCGAATGAGTAAAATTGAAGCTAGACATAATATAATTATATGAATTTGATGCTCATGGAAAGTTAATGCTCCGTTTTAATTTGATGTTAAGTGCCAATGAGACTGCCCTGTTAAGAAAGCGTAAAATCGGTAAAGAATAACTTTCCTTCCTTTAACTATTGCTGCCGGAAATCTAAGAGTAAAATTATATTTGAATATACGTCAAAATTTTGCAAATTTGTTTATTATTTACAAATTGTGTTGTTCTAAAGTCGCATTTCCTTCCTTAGTTTCAATTCCTTACATAAACAGGTAAATTAGTTTCTCCGCGGTCAGAATCTTCAAAAGAAGATCCCAAAGAAGGCGACTTGAAACAACATAGACAAACAAGATAAACCTCCTAAGCCACATTCTTTGTCTTGGAAAAACTATACAGGGTTATCTATTTAGTAATTTCAAACCAACCGGTCTGGCAAGGCAATCAGCCTTTTCTGTTAAATACCTGTCATCTGAAGTGTTATTTATTTAGTGAAAGGTTTCCCATTTACGAATATGTTACGAATGGTTAAAACTTACTACAAAATTGATGATACAAATGTGGACACTTTTCGTGAAGTACAGGGTGATTATGATCGTCATAATCGAAGTTCTGTACAAGGAATTGCAAGATTATGAATAAATTTGAAGAGACTCGAAACGTTACCGATGTGGCCAGGCCTGTGCATCATCGCAATGTACGCACTGCCCAAAATATGGCTTCTGTTAGTGAAATTGTGGCGGTCAGTTCGAATTTCAAACCAACTTGTTTGGCTTATGAACTGGACGATGTGTGAAAAGTGGTCGAAAACTACCTCAAAAGGATCCACTACTGCAACCAATCTATAGGCGGTCATTCAAATGACAAAGTCCAAGCATTATAATGAAATAAAAGTTTCATCAAAATTATGGCTTTATGTGTGTTTTGTTTAACTTTACTCTTGAAACTGAAAAATAGACAACCCGGGACATGAAGCTCAAAGAAACAGCAACCTGACAGATGCCATATGGTAATGCTTAGAAATGCCTCCAACGCCACTGTTTTGAAAACTGTTTAAAAAATTATCATTTCTTCTACGCACAATAAATAGAAGTGTAGACGTATCTCTATTTCCCTTCAAGAAATGGAGCTCGGACAATGAATTATTGAATTAAATTTATGCTAGACTGCACCATATGAAGAAATGATTAATATGATGGCGTGGGACTGAGTACGAACAAAATCACACAGGAGTAAGCCAAATTAGCATCTGGTATCCATTTGCTTAGAATGGGCAAAGCAAAGCAACAATTCCACATTCAACACATATTCTTCGTAGATTATAAATTGATATACTCGTATTATTGGTTTATGTTTTGCATGGAAAATAAGTATTTGGTATTAACAACATCCTTAAATCTTGCACCGAGCCCGCTTTTCATTAAGAGCAAGAATCACGATGCTAATGTATAAATTGAATTTTTATTTTCAAAATTTTTTTTTTTTTGTTTTTGCAAAACTTATAGGATATAAATACATAAACATATTTCAATTATTACAAATTTTAAACTTTTATCTAGGTATGTGCTGTTGACCGTTTAATAAATCTTAATAATTAATAACTTAATTGCTTAAATCTGCAATTAATCAAATAATTGGAATTTTGGTTACACAAATTTGAATAATTTATTCAAACTGAAAATATTCTGTATAAGGGAACAATAAGAAAAAAATATATTAGCTGTAAGTTTTCAATGCGTTTCACACGATACTAAATATGATGTAGAAAATATTCAATTATTCAAATTTTGTTTATTCAATTAATTTATTAATCAATTAAACATGAGTTTTAAGTAATTAAAGAGTCGACAAACTATAAATATGATGAGTCCGCATGTGTGATTAATAAATTAATTGATTAACGAGAATTTGGGTTAATTGGATTGACTAGTTAATCAATTAATCACACATTTCTAAAGTTTCTTGTAATGGTATAATTTCGATTTTTATAGATATTAAATTGTTAGTAGTCAATTATAACATGTTGCTATAATATAACTAATACAGCAATTACTAAGGTTTGTTAAGAATTAATGAAGGACACGTACGTTTCACCGTAAGCCGTCATCGAGGATAAAATGCTGTTTTTTCTCATCAAATCATACTGTTTTCGTGAAAAGAGTGATTTCCAGCAGCCGTTTTGCCAAAGGACATCATATTCTCATATCTGATACATGCAAATTTACCATAAATAAATGAATAAGAGCAAAACTGAACGGGTGACAAAAGTTCGATAGTTACAATTAACATTTGTATGATCAAGTTATTACCAAGCGGACCTATTTGTCTCTCTTGCGAATGGGCGTTTAGTATTTTTAAATAACTATGCCACAGTTAACAATAACAATAATATTTAAAGTGATAATCTAATAACTACCCCCATTTATAATTTTAATTAACGAAAAAATCACACAATTGTTGAAAAAAAACAAATTCGTTATTTCAAAACTGAATCAGTCCTTGTGTGGGCAAATTTTGTTCTTCTGTGGTGATTTCTCCATAGTGTCGAGGGCATTATACTCACTCATTGCCAGATAAGTGGGCGTGTCAGAAACTATGTCTTATTATATATGTACAATATATGTATAACGATTCAGCTCGTTTTCTCCCAACGTCTTTTTATGTTACTGCAAAAAATACTTAAGTCAAATTAGATAACTCTTATGGGTGGTACCAGAGAGGGCGCCGTCATTGGGAAATCAAATTTCGATAAATCGATCAATTTGTATTGGGAGGTACCAGAATGGGCAAGAAAACGCTTCCCATTTTTTGTTCTCAGTAGGTAGATTACCAAATGTATGATATGTGGCAAATTTAATTGAATTCGGTACAACCAATTGGAAGACATAGAGGTAAGAACATATGGGTTATATCAGTTATTTGTATGGAAGGTACCAGTAGCGGCGCGATTAATTCGTCGGTTTTTTTCTTTTATTATAAAGATTCGTAAACCAATATCAAATATAAAATAATGTAGCCAATTAATTAGAAATTATAGAATATTTATTGGCATGCTCAACATGCGCCAAAATTGAAAAAATTCAACTCAACTGATTGTATGGGAATTGTATGGGAAGTAAGATTTCTGATACTAGTAATTATTAAATGATGCAAGGGACGACAATTTTTGTTGCTGTAGGTTACAGATGACTAATTTGAATTTCGGAAGTTCGTTCAATTTGTATATGAAATACCAGAAGAAGTGGACCGATATAACCCATTTACAATCTCCGTGATATGGATTTACACCATTTAATCTGTTACACCTAGAAATAAACTCAAAATAACAAGCGCTCTTCGAGATAAAATCATAACTTTTGTTCTCCAGAATTTCAATACGATTCCCACATTCGTGGTTGAAGTTGTAAAAAAATGCTGTTTTGGACTTGTATCTGGACAGTTCAATACATGAACTACGAATCTCCTTTTTAATGAGATATTGCAAAAGAAAAAGTGAACTCCTATGCATTATTTCAATTCACTATACCCAATATGTTCTTACCACAACTGGCTTTAATGTAAAGAAAATTTTGACTTCAAGCCTTCCTTTCTTCATCAAATGTTCATCAAAATTTTATCTCATAAACTCTGTCAAAACTGATGACAGCTTTGTCATACAAAATTAATATCTGCGACTAGATCTTGGCTTCGACACCAGTTTGGAGACAAATATACGGTGTGAGTATATAAGATTGAAATTGCTCCTTGATGAAATGTGCGTTCATCCTATCTCATAAACCAAAAAATCCCTGAAAGTTGAGATATCGTCCAAATGCAATTCTGTACATGTACGTATATGTTTCGCCTTTTGGTGAGGCGTAATTTGTTCACTTAATTTGTGCGCTCGCTAGGCACGTCACAGATAAGAAAGCGAGAAAAGAAAAATTGTATTGCAACAAAATATTAACCATGTTAACATGTTTGGAAATGTTCATAATATCCGCGTAAAATAAATGTGAGAATTTATGTCAAAACATTCCAATCTAGCGTAATTATAACAGTGGAAAAATACACAGAAAACGACAATGAAAATACATTTTGTTACTGTTCTTATAAAGTTTTGCATTTTATAATAATCCTTGAGGGGAACAGTTTAGCGTGAATTCTCATATGTGCAAAGAATGTCCAAAGCATGATGTAAAGAAAATATATTGTACAGATATATATTTTCATATTTAGTTTGTATCGATTTCCATTCAATTTGTTTAAATAGTATAAATCACTTTATATCCTTAGGGTCTTATTCACAATAATTTAATATAGGTTTATTACAGGTTTAATAAGGCTGTTCTCATAAATGTATTAACGTTTTGTAGTTCGATGGAGCTATTTAGCTAAATATTTAAAATATTTTGGATTTTTTTTTTGATTTTTGTCTACGTTGCTGAGATTATTATAATTTTATTCTTATTTTAGTAATCCATGCATCTACGCACTCATTAAATTTTTTAACTTTAATTATAATCAAAATTATTTAAAAATTATCACCACAACATTAGTTCGTTTACAAAGCAATGGACAAAAAATCAAAATAGTGAAGCAACTTTTCATTTTTCGATTTTCATATCCAGAAAATCCAAAATATTTTACTTATAATTACAATGTAATGTGTTTCCTAAAAATTTTGAAAAATTACTATCAATTGTTAAATATCTCAATATAGTATTGCTTGCAATTTGTCGAAGAGTTACATACAAATTTGACTATTCGTTATTTGTTATTCGTTATAACGTCTCCCGATTACAGTTTTTGCACATCTCAGTTCCATATAAACAGTGTTGGAAAAGTCTGTATTTTCTTCAACACCTAAAATTGTTCCTATGAATGCATTTTCTTATGAAAGTTTCAATAAGTGCGAAAACACTGAATAACTAAATATCATTTGAAATCTATATATGTGTTTCTTTATGAATAAAATGAAACCGAAAATCTTTAGCGTCGAACCAGTATAAATTCTTATTTCAGCACTATTCTCGTACAAGGGAATAAGCAGTAACTCAAAATATGTGTAATTATAGAGCGATCTTTCACAAATAAATAAATAAAGGTGATGGTTAGCTCAATACGAAATTGTGTTTTAGACCGTGTTTAACGTTTTTCAAAACGGTGAAACTTTTGTTAAATCTTCTCTGGATTTCTGGTAAAATTTCAATGAAGTTCAAAAATTTCAATACAAAGCAGTATATAAGAGAATAAGTAGGTGATGGCTCAGCTCAATACAAAATTGTGTTTAAGACCTTCTCTGGCTTTCTGCAAAAATGTCAATACAAAGTCACATCCTTGAGCAAAGCTAATTTGTGTACCCTCATTCGAAAAACTGAAGGTATATGTCATTTGATATTGCAAACATATAACAGCCACAAAGAATCATGTAATGTATCTTGGGATTGTAAATAATTTATATCAACCCACCACTTCTGGCACGTTCACAGAAATTGACCAATTTTCTAAAATGCAAACTTCCCTCTCCAGCTCCAGTAACTTAAGTTTTTGTCCATGGTATTGGCTTATAAACCTTGAGAGACTATGAAAAAATTGTCTGATTAAGCACTATAGGTCTGTCAATGGTTAGATTCAGAAATTCTTGGATTCATATCTTAAAAGTAGCTGTACTGAATTTAGTCAAGTTTGGCATCCATCAATGCAATTGGTGAACCAAGTTATGAGAATGAAAATAAAAGCAATTCCCACACCCATCATGGTATCAAGTTATCCGATTTACCGAAATTTTATATTTCCACTGTAATCCGTATATTTTCCGCTGTGATAGATAGCGGGGAATCCTCTAATCAATTTGATACCTCTCTCGTTGTAGATGTGGAATTACTATTATTGTGAATTATCCAATAGCGATAATTTTTAGGAGAACCAATATCACAGTTGGTTTCTACCAAAGAACTGAAAATTAGAACTTGTAATTTGGATCATATAATTTCACAATCGTGTGCAATTACCTACATATGCAATCAAATTGATCGTGCAGAAATTACAAGTGGCGGCAAATAAAAGATGAGAATAAAAATTAATGCCAATTCAAAGGAGGTTTATTCAGGCAACGAATTGTGCTTACCAGTTGAGATCTGATTTGTAAGTGATTTTTTCTCATTACAGAACTTCCGACAACAGTTAATTTCATATGTTACAATTCAGAATTCAGTTAAATTTGGTACACATATTTTCACTCAATAGGGTTATGTAACCACTTCAGGGGCAAAAATTTGAGTTCATTCACAATGATATGTTTACAAATACACATTTTAATGTACAAAAAGGTTAATTTAAATATAAATACAATGGTAAATTCAAATATATATATAATCTTAAAATTATGGCTAAAATATTGAAGTTTAGACAGCTGGTAAGAATTGAAAAAGTGGATTTTGCACCAACGTTTTGCAAGTCAATTCGCCTGACTGAAATTTCTGTGCCAGTTAAACCTTTCAATAGTAGAATCTTACATACAAAGACTTGAGCAATGTGTCCTCCGAAAGATTCATTCCACGAGCAGCTCATGTGAACGATGAAAATCAGAGCTAGTTGAGCCTGCCACTCACTATCAGTTACGCGCTGGCAATGAATACACAGGAGAAAAGAAAGAAATTAATGCTCTGAATGTTGACGATCTCTGCAAACATTTAAGAACCACATTTTAAAAACATACGTTTTCAAAGAAGATACTTCATTTCAATTGACGGATATCCTGGACAAATATAAGGCTGGCGTCATCGAAGTGTTCAGCAGATGCTATGAACAAAATAGCGAAGCACCAGACGTAAAAACTGTGATGTCTACTACAAGTTCCACATAACAAAAGATATGAATTCAGATATGGATGTGTAGTTGTTCTTCAACAGAATGCTAGGATAAAAGTTGAACTAGTTTGGTATTACTGCGAAGCTCAAATATTTTTGCGGGCAAAGATGTTACTGAGCCACTTTGCAGAAAATGTGGCGTTCGGCGCTATTCTATCGTGCAATCTCTTCAACATAATTTTGGAGATGACAATAAGAAAATCTGCTCCAAACGCCATTCGTATTATGTTTAACAAAGTCATATGTCGCTAGTATGTTGATTATGTAAACATTATTGGATCAAAACCACGATATGTCAAAATAGCATTCTGAAGAAGTCTACATAAGTGGGCTTTGATGGCAAGCGAGCGCAAAACCAGGTTATTTCTTTCCAATAAGCATGTCTGATGGAAGGATGGATGTCTGCTAGGAATTCTGCGTGAAAGTTGACAACAATAAGTTAGAAGCATTCAATAAAATAGTCCTTCCTACCTGTCTTATTGTACAGGCAGAATACTAAATAACAGCGCAGTAGGATAAATTTGTTCTGCTGTATTCGGCCAAAAATTCTTCCTTAAGTACAGGATTAAGGGACAGTATCAGCGTGAGCTGTATATAGGTATCGATGAGGTCAACGATATCAAAACACAGCGATTGCATTAAACTACTGCATCGGGGGTGCCCAAAAATTCGATGTGACGCTGATAAAACTTGTCTTGACGAATTGCATTGGAAGTATTGAAGATCAGAGTGTTTGGAATCCTGTCATAAGAGCCATCTAAGTATGTAAGCTAGACTATAACCAACACAAATAATCCAAATAATTGGACAGCTCCGGAATAAGTCTTAAACACAGTCCAATTATACATTTACATAATGCCGGTACATTACATCTCGATAACTGTTATCGCTGAAAAAATGACAAAACTTGCCTTGAGGAATTAGATAAGGGGAATAAGGAATTGACTAGGGCGCAGAATCGATAATACATTTGATCCTTAGAGCCATCTAAGTAAGTTAGGCTGTGACCGAATCAAAGTTGATATTAGCTTAGTCTTCAAAACACAAATTTTTGCTGCCCCCGAGAAAGTCTTAAAGATAATCCAATTGCAAAGTGTTATCCATTTAGTGGTTTCAACACCACCGGTCTGGAAAGGCTGTCATCTGAAGTGTTATTTAAAAGGTTTGCCGTTTACGAATATGGATCGTTTAACAACCGAAGAACGCATAAAAATAGTTAAAACTTATTATGAAAGTGGTGATTCAAACTTAGGCACTTTTCGTGCATTACGGTGACCATAATCGCCCTACTGTGTAAGGAATTGGTTAGATTATATAGAAATTTGAAGAGACTGGGAACGTTACAGATGTGGTTATGCCTGTGCATCATCGCAATGTACGCACTGCCGAAAATATCACTTCAATTGAACAACTGGACGATATGCGGTTTCAATGAGCCACACAAAATGACAGTTTTGGCTTTATTGCATGAGTAGTTTCCAGAAAGCGTAATTTCACGTTTTGGCGATGTCAATTGGCCACCAAAATCGTGCGATTTGCGGCGCTGTTAGATTTTTTTGCGCTACCTTAGAGACCGTGCATTGGAGCATTTGAAAACCAACATTCGTCTAGAGGAAAGTAAGAGACGGAATCAATAAATATTTGTGATCCCCGTAAACGTTATAAAGATAATAATTTAAAAATTAGTATCTAGAATGCACGGATTCTTTACGGATTCTATCCGATTGACTGGTGTATCTGATAAATATAGAACTGGCATCGGCACCGTCGAGAAGATACGATGGATGTATTCGACACAAACATTGTGACATTTTTTCCAGTAATTGTAATTGAAACTGATCGCAGTTTAGAACTGTAAGCAACCATTTGGCCGCAATACACATAAAATAAAAGAATTTCTTTTTGAAACGCCGACGGAAAATATATACGGATATACCAAAAATCCGTTTTATGAGGGCTTGGAAACAACTATAAAATCCCTGCCCTGGTTACAACTATAAAATCATTCTAGTCTAGTTTAATGTCAAAATACAAGGGGAAGAATATCTTAGGCCAACATCCGGACAGAACCAGATTCCCGCGCATAGACATCCACAAGCATAAAGAAAGTTAGGCATCGCCAAGGCATATATCTGCTTACTCCAACAAATACCATCAAGAAAAAATCAGCTGCCGCAATAACCACATGTGGAATAAGAAATGGAAAATAAACTATCTTCTCGAGCGGCAGAAACGGTTGCGAAAAAAAGAAAAGGGGAAGGATTTAAGAAATTAAAAAAAATGGAGATGAAGTCCGAAAATTCTACTGGAAAGCAAAAATTGGAGATTGTGATACAGGGCTTTCCTTCTGAAAGGACATCCTAGTACAAAACGTAGACAAAACACTTCTTAAATTTGGTAATTCAGGGTGACAGTACAAGTGAAAAAATCACACCAACTATCAACGATAGCGTGGATTATCCAGCATCTAGCCAAAACGATGTCAGAATAGCAGAATCAAGTCTTAAGAACAACAAAGATGCGGTTACAGAAGAGCTGTGAGCTGAACTATTTAAGATCGGTGGCGATCACTTTATAATAAGCATCCCTTCCGATGATTGGAATCATTATGTTCTGCATTTAAAATAGTGATTCAAGCGTGTGTACCAACTGTCACTATATTCCCTATCGAGTATGGCCTATGAATGTCTAAAGCTTGTTTTATCTGAGTTAATTAAACGTTATCACTGCCGCATTAGACCTGGTAAATATACAATTGACCAGATATTCACTCTACTGTAAATCCTCCTTATGTTCGAATTTGGTATTACTTATACGACTTTGTAAGAAGTTTCCAGTAAAGATTTTTTTGACCCAAAATTGCGTGATATTACTAGTCTTTTCAAGCAAGGAGTCAACAAAAGTGTGCTTGAAGGAAAAGGGAGACAAAACCGAATTATTTTTCTCTACTCGCTTCTAGCGCTTCGTAAATGTTAATGAAATGGTGGATGATTTCACCTATCCCAACTCTACCGTCAAAAAAAGAAAGAGTTTTACTTGAAAACAAAAATTCAGATGTACCAGACTCTAGTCCTATCTATCTTGCTATACAGTTCAGCTAGCGACAGCTAGCGACGTCGAATGAAAAATTGGCTGTATGATCGATATATCGACATCAACACAAAACTTCGATTGCTTGGCAGTGTCATGTTAAGCTTATGGACAAAAAAGCACTAACGCTAAATGTCTTCGATAATAATATAGATGTTGCACTTTTGGGAACATAATAGATTTAAGCTTCTGTTCTAGCCGCCGTCTAAGTAGGTAAATAATAGTTTGTTAAATTTTACAAGTAATGGCATTTAAATTACCTCCCCGCAAGATGACATGACCCGGTACAATGGCCCCAATTAGAGTGGGGAGCACTGCTATACATCACCAAATTCATTGGCCTTGTTTCGTTAACTTCCTGTTTGCAATAACTCCCAAAAAAATAAATCGGATTTAGTATGATCAGCAGACTTTGAGGAGCAACGGAATTTGAATTTTCTGGAAATCAGGTTATTAAGGAATTTTCGCAGCAACTCTCTCTTAACTGGTCTGACTATGTGGCACGTTGCGCCACCTTATCTAAACCATACAGAGTTGAAAGGGGTTCTTCTATGACGAAATGCCGGTAATAAAGAGTCTTTCAACATTCTTAAATAACGTTTTAGTAGCAACATTCATTAGCCAACACGTAGTTGGAATATGTTGTAAGCAAGTATGTTCGCAATTATTACTGGTATCAATCAGGAATTTACTCTCCCGAAAGTAAGTTTAATGGGCTATAAACTAAAAACTCTTATACTATTTGGCACTGCCATTTACATAAGAAATGGTCGACTGCAAGACGACGTAACGACGACGCATTAGCGGAATCATTGGCTGGATTTAGTTTAATATTACTTTTATCTGTATTTTAGTTACAATCTTGTGTTTTATACGAAACTTCAGAGCATTTACGACATCCCATTGATTTTCCTTCGATTGCTGTTGCTATTAAAATGTTTATCCTTATTTGTTTTTTCAACATTTTTGTCGATTCAAACGGTAATTTAACGGTTTAAGTTATTTAAATTTAAATTGAGGACACCATCGAACTACAGTTATGACCAGATAAAGTTGTTTTATTGTTTAGAGTTTAAATTTCTCACGTGATCCTTTCTTTAGACAAAAATAGTAACAGATTTACATGTAATTAATGTAAATTTATTTGTAAATTGATTAAAATAACTACAAAATTTAGCATTTTCGAAATATATAATATTTTTTAACATTCAGCAAAAACGGAGCCATAGAAGCTTTAGGTAACAGCAACAGAAATTTTGAAGTAACCGGTTCGTAGAGAATACGGCCAATTAATTTCGCTTTTGATTGTTCCTTTGATAAACATATTACATGTGCCGTACATAAAATGAAAATATCTCGTTCCACCCATTTCTTTGCGTTTTACGAAACCGTGTCTTTGGGCACAGCCTCTTAAAATATGCAAATTCGAGTACGCCAGAAACACGTTTTTATCAAGGTCATACACGTGTCGATAACAAATTCAAAGATTGGTCTTTTATACAAAACCAGAAGAAGTTTTTTTTTGGGTACCAGCCGTGAGAACAAAAAGTATTGCTTCCGATCGTTTAGATAATCATATTTTAAAGTGTAATAAAACTAATTCCATTATTTTCGCACGACATTGAGAACTTTATTTAGTACAGTTAGAATGGCTCGATTTCGGTAAAATATTCTAGAACCTATTGCCGTTCTGAAGACGATTCCGTTACGTCTTTGTTATAGAAATCCGCATCTCTATTGTCAAAAAATGGGGCTGTCGATCTTCATAAGCTTCACAAGAGGCAAAGTTTTCATCTGCAAAATCATTCAAGATAGACAAGAAAAGTTGGTATTCATCTGGTGCCAGGTCCGCATTATAAAGTAAATGCATAGAAGTATCACAACCAAACCCCCACAGCTTCTAATGAGCCACTATCAATGCGTGTGGCCTGCTGACAAAACACAAAGCCAAAGCTAGTCGCTTCTGTCCGATTGCTTCCTTTAGATGGTCCAATTATTGTCAGTATAGATACGTATTAAGAGTTTGGCCTTGAAGGAATAGCTCTTAATATATGGTTCTCTACCAATCTCATAAAAAAAGTTAAACCTTGCTGACTGTTAATTCCGGTTTGCGCCGACTCCACTCGATTCGACAGCGATCGTTTTCGCTTTACATTGTCGTAAATCACCCTTTTTTCATTATCAGTCACAATCAGCTTTAGAAATGAATCAATTTCGTTACAATTCAGCAGCAATTCGGGGATGAAAATTTGGGCCATGAAATTTTGTTTTCCTTAACTCTTGTTGAACTTTTTTGTATCCAGCTTTATTTAAATAGTTCCAAGTTAATTTTTGTGTAATGTTTAACTCATTGGCGATGATTAACTATATTACGGTCCATCTTGACGATTTCCAATATTCCGCCGACATTTTTGACAATTGGTCTTCTAAAACATGTTGCACATGACATCAAAATTATTGGAACGGAATCGCTAAAACCAAAATTATACGTGAGTGACTGTTGCAATATCAGAACCATAACCAGTATTCACATTTTAGCCGACTGGCTTGCGTTTTCGCCTTCATCAAAGAAAAACTGTAAAATAAGGCATATTTTCTATTTGCTGGTGCCCATTTCGAACGTGCGCTCAAACAATACTGAGCCTTTCTCAGTTATTTTTTAGCGTGAAATCTTATCTATCTAACGCCATCAGTATGATTACGCACTTATACAACATGGAATACACAATACTAAAGCCACCTATGGAAAAATAATGGAATTGTTTTTACTACACTTTATATATTGCGCACTTTGATGCAATATCACAAATTAGCCATGAAACTCTTTAAGAAGTACGAGTAAATAAGTAAGAAGCACGTACATATATACTTTATATATCAATGGACTTGTTTTTAACCGTTTCACCAAATTGTTCCTATTTCTTTTGTTTATTCAAAAATTCCTTTTTTCTCCGGTATAAAATCTTAGCATTCCCTATACAACACCCTTCATAGCCTACACAAATAACTAAACCGAATTTGAAATACATTAAAATTCAATGGCATGATAAAATAAATGTAAATAAATTAATAACATCAAATGCTCGTAGTAAGTATGACGTTCAAGTATTTAATGACAGACGAACATTTAGTCACACTTATCTTGTATACTGACGGTGTTGTTGTTACTGTTGTTCTATTGCTGGTTTTCATATCATTTTCATAGATCCAGATATAAACGCAGCGATTAACCACAACAACAACGACAAATGGAAACATTTGAACAAATATTTAAATACCGGTTAGACGTTTACCAGACAGTTAGAGTTGACTGTATTCGCATTTATTTAGTATCTCTCACTAAGTTTGTGTATTTATGCGAATGTTTGATATATTATAAACATGCCCCAAACTCACACCATGACCGATCGACTGGCTGCACACCACCGATATTGCAACAACTTTGGCCTAAGGGGCCAGTTAGCAAGACAGTGGTTAATGTAGCAGTTGATGTGAAATGAGTACATTTTATCTGCTTATGAAATTATTATGAAGTCGACATTATCATCCTGAGATTATGCAACATAAAAATAAATGTACTCGTATTGTACTCGTAATTCTTCGAGTGGTCCGAATACAGATATCTTTTAAGATTTCAAATTAATTGAACAAAACTTTATATTCTTGGCATATTATGGTTTCATTAGAACACATTCCATTTATTTACGAAACAAGAATAAAAAGCGCCATTAGGTTTCCAACATCATTTTCGATAAAATAAATAATAAATAAATAATAATAAATAATCACAAAATAGTCACTAAATCCAGTTGGAACTACTGTAATGCACAAACTGATATGCGATAACAAGTGGATGGTTGTTTGCCTCCATTTGTAGAAACATTTGGACCTCGTAGGCGAATATTTCTAGACTTTCATGCAAAAATTCCGATCAATCTGATGCGTGAAATGTTATTTACGAGTATATGTTATAGTTATAGATGGCGCGGTGACATTCCACCACATGCAAATATGTACAATTCCAATAGAAGCTGTGGCTTTTAGAAGCTAAAAAACAAGATTAATCTGTAACTTTGTATGGGGGCCATATAAAAAATTGAACTGATGTAGTTAATAAAAAAAATTTGGTTGGTAAATTTTTTTAGGAGCTATATCACAATACCGTGACTCACCGTAGCGTGATGTGTAGTACACGCGACTATTGTTCGCATGATCACGGGTTCATTCCCGCATACAACCACATATCAGTATTTAGACGGCGGTCGAGGTATCTGAACAACACTTCGAGTAGTCCAGTAAGTGACAAGTCTGGTAAATGCTTCTCAAACTGTGTCGTTCGGAATCGCCGTTAAATTGTAGCTGTCATTAAGTGGACTGAATGCAAATAGCTCTGCCATATCTCATTCATGGGATGTCAACCATTTTTGATACTTTGATCACAAGAATATATTTATATATATATATATATATATTCTTGTGATCTTGTATATATATATATATATATATATATATATATATATATATATATATATGTTGTATGGTTTATACCCGATATTTCGGAATGTTATGAAAATCACCACAAATTCAATGTGGCTTAAATCACAATGTGATGTAGGAATAAAAAAAAACTAAAGCTGACACAAGGAAATTAATTTGTCCCCATTTTACTCAAAAATCATATACCATTTTGCCAAAGAATGTCTAATATTAGCCTTAACATAAATAGAATACTATTCTGTTTTCTAAAGTATCCATGATTATTATTGACGCCACCATAGATATGATTCCTGTAGTGGACGATGCGCCGACCAATACTAAGATGAGTGGGTTGTCAAAATCTCCTTCTTCCCATTCATAACATACTGAATTTAATTGCGTTTTTTAGTGTTTTTTTTTTCATTAACTACGCCCACAGTTAGGGTGCTTAATTAAGAACTTGCCGAGCGTTTGTGATGTCTATTAACTACCACAATATTTAACCTTTAATTATGGTAGTAATTATGATAGTGGTCCAAGCGCCATTTAATTTGTTTCGAGATATTCAGTGAATTCCACGGAACAAGAAAATGTTTTTATGAAAACCGAATTTTTGCGGCAAAAAATCTGCAAATTTATTGTTAGTTGGTTTGTAAGTTCAACTTTTAAGGTATGATTTCACGTAAAACCGTTTTCAAAATTAATGAATTTGTAAACGTGTTTGAAAAGTGGCTCATAATGGCCCAATTACCATATTAAGCTTAATGCTATGTTCTTTTCACGAGGAAAAAATTCAACGATATGTTGTTTGCTCGTAAAAAAATTAAGCAGCATTTTCTTGTATTGGTTTCAAAAATCGAAATCGGAGCTTATGTTTTTACATCATAATTAATATGTTCGACAATACTTTTGCCAAATTGTAAAATTTTGTGTTATGTTAACATTAATATGTAATGACGTAAAAGTGCAAGCTATTCCGATTTCGACGTTGGAAACTAATAAAAAAAGGTAAGCGTTGCCATTTAGAAAAAAATTTCTAGCCGAAAAAGAAGAAACGTAATCATCTTTTCGGAATAAATAAATATTACATATTAAAATATATCTTAGATAAATCTAAAACTAACTTTCAGTTCTTAAAGTCGTAGTATTAAAGCTCAATGACTTATAAATTCTGTGAAACTGATTTTATGCAATAAAAGATCATAACATAGCGACAGTCAGCAGACAGCAGTGCCTCAAAAAACTGTATAACTTGCGACGTTCCTGTCCGGAATCTATCAGATGTAGTTTGTAATTAACAAAAAAAAACGTTAAATGAATTCCATCCTCGTGTGGGCAAGTTTTACAGTCCATAGCGCAGAGGACGTTGTACCGTTAGATACAACGTTGTATAAAGGATACGCAGGTTCATCGGAGACGCCCTCATGTCACACTTTATATAAATTAAATGAAAGTTAACGTTTTTTTCTGATACTACGCACGTGCTTTATTTAAGTTCTTGAAACCGCTATTGTTGATAATGACGCTGCATTTATGAGTTGCTGACGATACTTTAAGCGCTTCTGGTTCAGGTAATTTGCAATGGAGCAGCATCATGGGAAAGTCTGCAACATTGTGGCAGTTTTGGTGAGAATTGTATGTACAGACAAATCCCACGCAGTCTATAAATAGTTATAATAATTTATATAGACTTTACCCAATTTTGCAGTGAAAATTTGTTTTTTTAGAACAAATGAAGGTGAAAGTACGAGTATATCATTTGATACCCAGTTCAGAAATCTGGTATTTTTTAGAACCCAGTTCCGAAATTTCAATCAGTTAAACTGATTTGTAAATCCCCCAATCTATTTCCGTTTGTCGGAATTTACCAGACTTGTTTTACAATTTATACTCAAAGGCAAAAATAAAAAATATCGTATTTAATTTTACATAGTAAAAAGGTTTAATATGACACTGAAACTTTCAAAGTCTGAATAGGTATGACAAAAATATTTTAAAAATGATTTAGGCCAATTTCGTCATTATGTATGTGAGACACCAAAGGGGACGTTATTAGCTCATCCAGTATCAGTACTAAGGTATGTGATAAAATTACAGTATGAAATATTTTAGCGGATTCGCGTGAACGTTTCAATTGTTATAAACTACAACAGGATTAAAATTATTCGTATAGGGGACACATGAAGGAGAGCGGCTAACTGTCCCATTCTCATCAAATGTATAACGCGATACAAAATGTTACGATTGGCGAAATTTCAGAATAATTGGACATAAAATTGTTAAATTGTGGGGGAAAATGTTTCCTTTTTTCCCAAATCCATCATATTGTATTGTACCAGAACGGACACGGTAAGCTTATCGAGTTGGAGTCCCAAGCTAGGATATAGAAGCTAATTACATATACTTAGTGTGCAAAGTCTTAGTATAATAGATTTGTGTAGATACTTTGAAAATTATTGTTAAAACAGTATTATGGGGTTCAAGGACATTGGCAACGGAATGAAGGAATAGGGCGAAAAATATACCGTATACTGTGCTGGGAATATAACGAAACATACTGTGGGCATTCCCAAAACTAGTCGATCTGATGTATAGATGGTGAGAGTAGTTTTGAAACAAAATATTTTGGTAAAAAATGGCAACCTTATAACACATATGTTCTGAGCTTCAACGTTGCCACGTTGTTTAGTATTTTTATTTGAGCTATCAAAATTAAACGTTCTCAGTGAATTTGTGAACATGGACAATATTGATCACCGTTATGTAATTCAATATTTCCATTTGAAAGGTCTCAGTCCAACCAATATTAAAGCCAAGCCAGATTCTTCTCTGGGAGAATTTAACTTTTTGTTAGTGATTGTAAAATATTGGGTTGCAAAGTTTAAACGAGGCCGTACGTGTTGCCAAGACAAACAACGTAGTGGTCGACCAATTCAGGTGTCCATACCAGACACTGTAAAGAAAATCCACAAAAGGGTATACGGGATGATCGTTGGCTGAAGATGAGTGAGCTGGCTGAAATTATAGTGATATACCATATATCCTGCATTGACCGAAGATTTGAAGATGAGAAAGCTGTGCGCAAGAGGGTGCCACGCTTGCTTTCAATAGAGTCCCCATTTACTGGACTGGAATGGGAGAATGGTGTCCAAAGAGGGCGAAGATGGTTCCATCTGGGATTATTTTTACTGATTATCTTCAGAAAGGAAAAAACCATCAACGGCGAATATTACGTTAAATTATTGCAGGTGGTGAAGTTATGAAAAAAGGCAGCATTGGTAAAAAAGAAAGTGTTGTTTCATCAAGACACATCCACTATTGCGATGGCCAAAATTAATGAATTAAGGTTTGAATTGCTTCATCACCTATTGTATTCGCCAGATTTAGCTTCCTTGGATTATTTTATATTTCAAAACATGAAAAAATGGTAAAAAAAATTGCCAACAATGAAGAGGTGGAATTTGCGGTTGATGGCTATTTTAAGAAGTTTGACAGTTCTTACTATAAACAGGGTATAGAAACTTTTGAATATCGGTGGAAAAAGCATATCGATCTAAAAGGAGATTATGTTGAAAAATAAAGAAGATTGTTCCCAACTTTTTTGTGTCTCCTTTGGGACCGCCCTTGTATGAACCTACGGACATATATGTATGTAGGTCAAATAGGTCGTTGTATAGGAAGAACCAAAAGAGACTCTACAGATTTTTTCCAAATTATACAAAACGTTTATTTTTGGTAAATCTGTTAATTTGGGCAGAAGGTGTGGGCCAAATATTTGGCTGTGAGAAGTTTTAATAAGTTTCATTTCATTTCAGACGGACATAAAGTTAAATGTTCGACTAACAGGCGAACTTCTTTGTTGGTGCAAGTTATTTACCATTTTTTAACTATAGGAAACCGATCGAAATATCGTCCAAAATAACGCCACAGCGTGCTTTAAGACATAATATAAATCAATACAGCTAACATTGGAGACATTTAGTTTGTTTGAGCGTACTGAGAGCATCCGAGGTCAGAGATTTGAGATCTCTATATTATTCCTTACTTTTCCCCCCTTTTCATTGACTACATAAATCAATGGCTCAAAGAAATTCACGAAACTCTTCAGGGCTTACCTTTCTGTTTGCTGCAATACACAATAATGATGCGAGACCGAAAAACCTGCAAATAAGAATCTGTACTGGAACCCTTGTTGTTTTCGACAACTTCTGGATAAAGAACCGGTTATTCGACTTAGAACATCAAGTTTATTCCGAAATTGAACAATGACAAATTTTAAAAACCACCAATTTTTGAAAACCTAATTGATCACCGTGTTTCATATTTTTTGTAAAAATTAAGTAAACCGAATTACAAACCACTGTACTAGTATTTAGTGGAAATTGTCTTCAGGAATGCTGCGTATTTTGTAACTTTGCGTGCATATCCAAACGATATAGGATTATTTTTAATATGATCACACACATTTTATTTCAAATTACATTTATTGAAACCTTGATCCACAAATTATACAAATGCGAACAGACCACTTATTTCAATATCTCCCTCCCTCCTTCTAGATTTCCTATGGTTATGGCTGTGGTATTGCTGATGGCAATAGCCATATTGCTAGCTTTCTACAACAAATTTGACTTGCGGAAATTTGCCGAAAGTCACATACAGCCGCTGCTCACTAAACCTGATCAACTGAATAAATTTTCCAGTGATTCGGAAGCTTCGATCGTCACCGATAACGATTACTATCACGCTCACGAAATAAGACCCAAGGGGGTATGGGACATACCAGGTCCAAAGTCACTGCCTATGTTAGGCACGAAATGGATATTTATGGTCTTTTTTCGAAAATACAAAATGTCCAAATTGCATGAAGTGTATGCGGGTAAGGGGCACAACAAATTATAATATAATACAGAAAGTGATGCATATGAATCGATTTTACCTTCTCTTTGCAGACCTTAACAGAAAATATGGTGATATCGTGTTGGAGGTTATGCCTTCCGGCATTCCCATAGTCCATTTATTCAATCGTCACGACTTGGAGAAAGTCTTGAAATACCCTAGCAAGTACCCCTTTAGACCACCCACAGAAATCGTTGTCACCTACCGCCGCTCCCGACCCGAACGTTATGCCAGCGTGGGCATAGTTAATGAGTAAGTTTGGTGTACCATTTTGCCCTGGACTCGATTCAATCTCTGTTCCGTTTAGACAGGGTCCAACGTGGCATAAATTGCGTTCTTCTCTTACCTCGTATATAACGTCGCCGAGAATTCTGCAAAACTTTTTGCCATCCCTGAACCTGGTATGTGATGATTTTATTGATCTTTTAAAAGAACATAGAAATCCTCATACGTTTGAGGTTAAAAATTTTGAAGATATTGCCAATTTGATGGGTCTAGAGGCTGTATGTACCCTTATGCTGGGTCGTCGCATGGGATTTCTCTCCAAGAATGCCGAAAAGCCGGAGAAAATCCGTCAGTTGGCTGCAGCCGTAAAGCAGCTGTTCATATCCCAAAGAGATTCTTACTACGGCTTCGGTCTATGGAAGTATTTTCCCACAAAGACATATCGAGAATTCGCCCGTGCCGAGGAGATCATTTACGAGTAAGTAATTCTAGAATTTGTGATACTCCACACAGCTCTCAAGAAATCTAGAAAGTAACTTCTCAGTTCATGTATAGTGTAATTTCGGAAATGGTCGACAATGCCCTGGAAGAAAACAATGCCAATTTTATGCATCACGATGACGACGATATGCGCAGTGTATTCCAGCACATCCTGGAGCTGAAGGATCTGGATATTCGAGACAAGAAGTCGGCTATTATAGATTTTATAGCAGCCGGCATCGAAACGGTAAGTCTGTTACCCAGACTATAGAAAAGTGGATCGATTAAAGATTCATTTTGTTCTCTATAGTTGGCGAATACGCTGTTGTTTGTTTTAAGTTCTGTTACCGGTAAGGCGGAGGTTGTTTCCAAAATACTCGATGAATTTCGGGAACACCGTCAAACGTTGATACTGCAGGAAGCTTTCACCAATGCCACATTTACCAAGGCGTGCATACAGGAATCGTATCGCATACGGCCGACAGCATTTTGCTTAGCACGAATTTTGGAGGAGGATATGCAGCTATCGGGGTATCATCTGAAGGCTGGGGTGAGTACAGACCTAAGTATGATATGATAGGTAAAAGTTCAGTACCATTGAATTTGTTTCGCATGGCATTCAACTTCCTAGACGACTACTATTGCAAAAATTGCCAAGGTTTATCTCAGGCAATTTATGAATGCACCATTTTCTAAAATTTTATATTGCGCACAATAATCAGGATAATAAACTGACTGAATTCTATGAATTTGCGCATAAACTTGTCTTAGATTCAAATAGTTCATTGGTTGATTGATCGGTTGTATGCACCTATATAGGGATGGCAGACAACCACAATAGAAATCTATGACATAGTCCGGCAAAATCTGACTTTTCACATACTATCCGAAGTTAATGAACTTATTTGGAATAAAAGAGTACAGTTTTTTCCTTTTAACTCAAGCTATCGTAATAAAACCGTTTTATATGTAACAAGAGTTTTAAGAGATAACAACAATTTTTGTTTTTTTTTTACTTTTCATGTGTAGGGTTCCTAGAACTCCCAAACTTTTTCTCAATTACCTCCCGTCTACTATCAAAAAACATTCGGAATGTAATAAATTGGATGTTTGTGGAATACCATAATGGACGACACCACTTTCGATAATCGGATTTAATGGCACCGTTTTGAATAATTTGGGCAGATCTCAGCAATTCAATTAGTGATAAACGAAATTATGCCAAACTTGTTCAGTAGTCCTTAAAATCATTTCCTTTAATTGGTCATACATAATAATCACAAATATGAGTGTCAGATCGAAATTGACATGTGGATATTGCATGGGTTCTTAAATGAACCAGTTCGAGAGCTAATGAAAAAATTCGGCACAGGTGACATCCTAAATTAGTTTACCAGTCTATAAGAAACCAATCGCAATATCTTCTAAAATAAAGCCTCAGCAGACTTCCAAGCATAACATAAATTGCAATGATCGCAGGGAGAAAACGCCGACAGTATCACATGCAACGTACTTCTGATGCATAGACGTTGAATACTCTAGAGGCTGCAACTCTCTCTCCCCCTCTTTGGACTCAAAAAGATAAAATGTTCAGCTTAAACAGATTTTTCTTGTTTGATAGAGTTAAATGTAATTTTGGTTCAAGCCCATGCTATCTGCCGTTTATCAGTCATATGAAATCAATGCGAATGACCTCTATAATAACATCATTGTGTGCTTTCAGGCGTAATATAAGTCGCCTCAGGCATTGGAGACAATTTGCTTGAGCCTATAAAGATGATCTTAGGTGAGCGAGTACATTTCTCTATATTATTTCTCCTCTATGGTGCTAAGCGACCTGCGTTCGACTTAATTTTATCACTTAATGGATATATTGGAAAAAATCATAGGCGCCCCATTTTTTTTAATTTTTTACTCCAATTATCTGCTTAAGACTTTAGTGAGTTTCCTCAGAGGGAAATTTATTTTAGAGAAACGAACTCGCTCACCTCAGCCATTCCCCGAGCAAACTTAATGACTGCAATGTTTGAGGGGAAGATTTATATTACGCCTGAAAGTACACAATTGACCGTAGCCATTCATTTGATGTGGCTAAAAAAAACGAACATCAAATAAGAGAAATCTGATTGAGCCTATTTGTCTAACATTTCATCTTCTGGAGCGCAGGGCAAGTTGGGTTCTCTAAGTTAATGTAATGTCTATGCTAGGATGACAACTAGAAATATTGATCTGAGCTGTTCACCATAAAATCTACGCCGATCTAGGATGTCAATCCGTCAGTCTGCGTGTTTGTTGAAAGTATGGTTGGTTTCGAACCGGTGGAGATAGGATTCTCGTATTCATGGGTGAGTTATGTTCAGAATTGGAGAAAAAACGACTTAGTAGAACAAAAATTTCCTGTTCAAAGACTGAACCCACCTCCAGAAAAATGGATTTTTTTCGATTTTTTCAACAATTGTACTACTACTTATTCGTTACTCGAAAACAGTGTGCTGCATTTTGTACTAGGAAAACTCATTCCAACTCATCAAATGTTTAAGGAACCGCTCTAAATGTAGGTGTGGTTACGGAAAATATTTAAAAATACCCATTTTCATTTGAAAAACGGAAAAAATTCTATGTAAGATATAGTAAAAAGAAATCCATTATTTTCCAACAGGCGGCTTTAGTAAGTATCTCACATTGAATTAGCGGAATCGGGTTACGCTAGCTGACATTAGAAAGATAAGAGTTCACACTCAAAGAATTATTTAAAAAACTACTACTACTTTTGTGGTAGATGAACACCGGCATAGAGGAAATACCCCATATTTTAAAGTTTTTCTTCGACAAAACACGAAATGCTTGCCAGGATGCTGAAAATGTGAATAGTGCGTAAAATCCTGATGCAGTGGCAGCCAATCATGCGTAATTTTGCTTTCGTCAGTTGCGTTCCGGTAATTGTGATGTCAAAGATGCCCCACGCTCTAGAAGATTAATTGTCGAAAATGCTGATAAAATTATGAAAATCGTCAAGTACAACCATTATGTAGCCCAACTTGAATAAGGCTACGTGCAAAAAAAAAAACTCAATGTGTGGATGCTACACGAGTTAATGCAAAAAACATTATAAACCGAACATGCATCTGCAAATAGCTGCTGAATTGCAATAAAATCGGTCTATTTCTGAAGCGGATGGTGACTGGTGACGAAATGTGGGACATTTTCGACTACGTCAAGTGAAAACGTATGAAAATAAATTATCCACTATGAACTGCTCTCTTACGGTCCAACTCCTAATTCGGACCTATACTGTCAATAATTTGACAGTCTCAATTAAGCAATCGTCCATAATCGGCTACCTTTAGCTAACAGAAGAGGAATTGTGTGTCAACAGAACAACACCAGTCCATACACATCGATAGTGACACGCCAGAAGCTCCCGGAGCTTAGTTGGGAAGTTCTTAGACATCCACCTTATAACCAAGACCTGCCACCATGTGATTACCACCTGTTCCTATCTATGACGGATGATTCTGTGGTGAAAAATTCACCTGAAAAGAAACTAATGAAAATTGACCGTTCCAATTCTTTGCCAACAGGTGTAGTGCGTTAGTATACCATCCTATGCACTACGAACCGTAGGTGGTACAACAAAATACATCTTGGCCATGCAAGAACTCAATCTAGCATTAAAATAAAAAAAAAACAATCGTGCGAATGATCGTGGGTTCAAGTCCCAATACAATTACCCGGCACTATTTAAGGACCAATCACCTCGATCGGACGAACACTAATGTTGCTGCAACGACCCAATTAGAAATTTGAGAGGAAAGAGGGATCTTCGGGAAATCTATCAACTTTGGAATTAGCTCCCATATTCAATGTGAAATTTTGTTGCGTGTCAAGCAATACCTGTTTTCATTCTTTCGGGTAAAGGTATAAAAATTAAACATATTTCGTAGAAAAATAGATTTTATTTAAAAAGACCTAAATTGCAAATTATAACCTCTTCCCAATAATACTAGAGTTATATACGGTATATTGAGTCTCGTTTTCTCTATCTCCATTTTGTTCTATTGCTGACTCTTTTCTACTTAACCTTTGGGAATTCATAAATGATGAATGTCCGTACGTTTGGATTCTTTGAAACGAGTCTTTAAAAATTGTTGTTGCGGAAGTTCCTTTCAATTACTTGTTCATTCTGGAACAATAGCCAACAAATAGCCAAACCGATTGATTATATTTCTCACATTTTGGTGTTCTTGCACCGGCACTAAAATGTTCTCGAATCAAAAATCTATTTCTTTAAATTTTCATATTTCCATTTTAATATCGATTTGTATATTAAACATATATATATGTTGCCGTGTTATCCATTTTTCGGTTTAAAAAGTAAAGTTTATTAAAACATACATAAAGTTATGATTTCGATGAAATTTTTATTTCGGTTTAATGCTTGGACCTTCCCATTATATCCAAAATACAACGCCATTTAAATGACCGTCTCTGGATTGGTCGCAACAGCGGACCCTTTTGGGGTAATTTTCGACCACTTTTTCGCACATTTTGAGCAATAATTTGACGTACCAACATTCAAGTACTCCAACTTTTCGGGATTATCCGTGTGAACACGGTCTTTGACGTGGCCCCATAAAAAAGACTAACGGCGTCAAATCGGATGATCTTGGTGACCAATTGACATCATCAAAACGTGAAATTACGCTTTTGGGAAACTTCTTAGGCTAAAACGGTCGTGTTGTGTGGCTCGTGGAACCGCCTTGTTGAAACCACATATTGCCCAGTTTATAATCTTCAGTTGCAGACTAAAAAAAAGTCGCTTATCATACGGCCATTGCGCTCTGAATTGAAATTTGGTTTATCCGCCACACTTTCACTAACAGAAGGGGTAATCTTGCTAATTCCTAGCACACTAGGCCACTTATGAGGACCATAATCACTCCATAATGCACGAAAAGTGCCTGCGTTTGAATCATCACTTTTGTAGTAAGTTTTAACTATTTTTACGCGTTCTTCGGTTGTTAAACGATCCATATTCGTAAATAAAAAACCTGACAAACAAACCAAATAATACTTCAGATGACGGGTATTTAACAGCTGACAGCCTTGCCAGATCGATGGTTTTGAAACCACTAAATCTGTTAAAAATGCATCATTATAACAAATTTTATTATATTAACTATTTTTTAAAAGTCAAAAATCGACGTTTGTTCGATATTTAAAAAAAGTCAAAAATCGATTTTTCAGGTATTTGAAAATGTTGAAAAACTGATTTTACGTATACTACAAAAAGTCAAAAGGTCAAAACATGGACTTTTTTGACAACTATAGATCTCTAGATACTACGGCTCGCAAGGAGAATTTGGTCCAGTAGAAAAAAAACTGTTCAGACAACTTTTGAAAAATTGTACTTTCTTCGAATTTGTCTAACATTTTTATCCTCTATTACTTTGAAAACAATATATAGTTGGCATTTGACGGATTCTGGAGGAGGTCATCCCTACATAAAGCCTTAGCTATGAACGTTATTGAATAACACCATAAAAAAATAATTTCCAATGGAAAAATATAATAAGTCGATTAGTTTGTGTGAGAAAATACCTTCTTGTCATATTTTGATAAATCTTCCATGACCGTATGGCCTTACTCATGGTGTGGTATCACACATGGGACTGTTTTCTCTCTTTATTCCTTTGTATCTTTCTTTTCTTTTTTGCGACAGCCAGCGCCCCTTTGGGGTACTCAAACTAATCCCGAAAGGATTAGTCGAAGTACCTTTGAGATAAGAAGCATGTCCCCTTTTTTTTCTCAGAGCTTGCTTCCTCTCTCACCCAAAGTACCTTTGAAGTCACTAGTATGAAGTGAGCTTCATCCCGGTTAGGAGTGAGGCCTATCTAGACACCTCAGATAGACGAAGAACCGTGTTTTCCAAGTTCCAGCATTACCTTCAGGAAACCCTGAAGCAAAATCATTGAAAATACATGTTTGGGCAACCACAGCCACCACGATGCTCAAACAAGAGGTCCAACGCCACGACCAGGCAAGAACAAAATGTTCCTGGGGCTTCTGGTTTCCCGTGCCACCAGAAGAGAAGAACCCTCTGGTCAGGGTTTCGCAGACAAAGGCTGCTCCAGTTTTGCTATATCATACCTCGCATGGAACTGGTCGTATATCATATACGTCATAAATTTTCAACGTTCGAGGAGAAATATCGACACAACGAAAAAGTCATGCTCTTCCACTCCTTCTATCATATCTCTCTTCGAAAAACCTCTATGGTAGTACGACTATAAAACAAAAGAAAACTATTCCGATATCTCTCGACAGATTCTTTATGGTCGTTCCTGGATGAGGTGGTTGCTGTATAAGCTTGTGCCATGCGGAACTTTTAGGCCCTATTGAATATTGTGCCTATCCTTCCCATCCAATTTTCGTAGTTTTGGATGCAGCCATTATGATTTGAGCTGTGGTCTGTCCCTCTGCCAGCAATACAACAATGTTATATTTATGGTCCTAACTTCATAACAGTTCGTTCTAAGTTATGATAGTTTTTTCTCTTTCTTTCCTATATTTTCCTGTAACGTTATTAATTTCCTATTCAATGCAGACCTTCAGATGAAATTGTATAGTTTTAGCTTCATTCTTTATTCAAGTCATTGATACCATTCTTATTATCTTTCTTCTCTGTGTTATCGCCAAGAAAGTACCAACTTTTGAGAGTCGGTAATCAGTCTATTAGTCAGTAACGAAATAATTATGCATTTCACACATACATATATATTGCATGCATTTGTATTTTTGATTTTTGTAAATTTGATTTTTATTATCGCTTTTTAAAAATAAAAATCAAATATTATTATTACAATATTATTACAATACCAATAATAACAAAAAATACAACGTTGCGATTTATTTATAAATTACAATGAAATATAAACATTTTCATATATTTTATGTGTATGCAAAAAATTGCAATCTCAATGATTTTTTTAGTTAAAAATCGACCCAATAATCGTTATTTGCGTTCACTGGTTTTTAAAATTCTGACAATTAGGTTGATAGTGGTTTATTGTTTCTTTTTTTTCTTTAATGATGAACATTGCTCTGATTTTATTTTTAAAATATTATATGTGCTATCGTTTAACAAAATATTCAAGTCGCATTTTGACAGACATTTGAACTAATTAGTTATACTCGTACTTTGTCAAAGCTAACTCATTCACGCTTTTCACTGTCTTATGGATCCAACCCCATTTAAAGGGAAGACTTGGAATTATATATTTTTTGAAGTTATATATTTTCCTTTTATTTCATTTTCGTATTTATTCAATAGAACGTACATGTGTTTCATAACTTTGAAGATATCTCTCGGTATAAATAACATTTATATACTTCAAGCGCTTCTACTGCAGTACAAATGCAAGATAGCGGAGTGGTGTTACTGAATCATGTCGAGGTCCTTATGAATCTCTGTCGAAAAGTCAGAAATTAGTGCACATAAAAATTTTTGAGTGACAGATCAGTTTCGCGATTTAAAAAAATTCACTCAAGAACGAATGCATCATTTTGATCCTTGTGTATAATCCAGTTCAGATAGGCGTTAAAATGTGTTAGTTTGAGGATTAACGGCTCGATATTTCGTTTAATATTACTAATAAGAGTAATTAGCTTTCCGCTTCAGAAATCTACTTAATTTTCCAAATTTTGTATCATTACATTTTTGTAAGAAATTAAAGGTTGAAACTCTCGTAAACCATTTTAAAAATGCTTGCATGGAAGAGACTGCAGTTTTTAGTCATTTTTATTTGCCAATATTAAAATACATTTTGTCTTGGGGAAATAATAAGAGTTCTTCATGTTTTTGTTGGAATTAAATCTCCAAACAAACCCGATTGAATATGACTTTTTAGAGTTGGTTCATCATTTCAACATTATTTCGTATAGAGTTTAGTGAATAGATTTTGCATGTTAAAGCCCGCATTGATCCTCTGTTGGAACATTTTCGCTTTGAAATCATTGTTTAATGACTGAATGCCTACATATTTGTGCAATCTCGGCGGTGTCGCCAAAATTCAGATGTGTTCAATATCTAATATTTTCTGAAATTTTACATATCGTAAAATTTTAGAGCCTTTACAATTTAATATCACAACAAGAACAGATCAAAATGAATTTAAAATTTTGTGATCTTAAAACATAAGGACATTGGGCGTGGCTAGAACTTAGAAACAGCCTATCTGTATTTGATATTCACTGTTGTGATTGTGATTGTGTGTGAAATAATGAGCTTTTGCATTCACTCTATAAGACTTGAGACCTTTGGAAGCCCTCCAAGGTAAATCCATGCCGCAAGGTAGCGAAAACGTGTTGTTAAGAAAAAACTTGCCCTTATTAGAATAGAAAACATTTTCTAGAACCATACAACTGCACCGGTATACAAAATCCTAACTTAGATTGGATACGGGTTTAAAGGACAGTGTCAAAACTATTTCCTCAATCATTTCGCAATGTAATCTAGTAAGGTCGATAATGTAGTACCATTAAAATTTAAATAAATTCAGTTCATAATATGACCCTTATTCTATTTCTATTCTTATTCTTTTTTTTAATAGATCGTAGCGACGTCCACTTTCCTTAAGACCTATATTTTTATACACTAGTAGCGTTTGCAGCAAATCTCATGATTATACCCCTAATAGTTAATGAGATGTGTTGATTAAAAATTGTGATGTGGCACCGTTTTAAGGCATACTTCTTTCTATACCAGTAGCGTAGATAATTAAACTTATTTGCCTAATCTCTCTCTCTAATAGTTTACGAAATATGGTCGGCTAAACCTAATAAAAAATCCCTTGCATCACATAAAAAAGGTATGGAAGAGCATCAAACATTCAGTGATCTTACATGGATTCTATTTTTAGAACCACTCAACTCTAACATATGGTCAAAATAACAAATACACCCTATATTGCTTTTAAAGGCCCGTAGACGAAAATTTATTTAAATTAAAAGTTATAACATTAGAAATAAAATAAATACAAAAACAACAACAAAAAGCAAAAATTAAATTCAGTATTTTTCAAAAAGTAAGAAATTAAACAAAAAACATTGGACAAAATAATAACTTTATTTAGTACAAATAAGCAAAAAATAAAAATAATAAAGTTTTTTTGCTAAATTGGTAGAGTTTCGCTAAAAGCCGGTACATCCACATTTATTTTAAATGTATATCCATATTTATTTGGCATGCTGCCAAAGAGCTTCCTGCAGGTTTCTACTGGTATTTCATACCAAGTTTTTTGAACAAAATTCCATAACTGATTCTTATTTTTAAGAACCTCCTTTCCAATTCTTTTTGTTTCAACTCTCCCCAAAGATTTTCGATTCGATCTAAGTCCGGCCAGCCAAGAAGGACAACATTAGTATCTTGCAAGCAATCATTTACCAACTTAGTAGTATGCTTGGGATCGTTATCCTGCTGGAATGTCAATCTAAGAGACATACTTTCCTTTCCACAGCATATCTCAACTCCGTACTGTCCAAGATATCTTTGTGGTGGAATCTGGTCACAGTGTCGGTAATTCGATGTATCGGACCGACTCCATTGCCGCCCCCGTGCTTGACCGTCTTCTTTGTAAAGCGTACATGGAATTCCTTACCCTTAGGGCGTCAAACATTCCGGGTACAGTCGTTTCCAAATACATTCATTTTTGTTTCATCGCTCCACAAAATGTTTCACCATTTTTTTCACCATCTTCTACGGACCAATTGGAATGGCTCCTTGCAAACGCCAATCTAGCTTTTACATTTTTTTTGTCTAAGCGTAGGAACTCTTCTGGCTATCTGTCCTGGTAAACGTGCTTCTTGTAGTCTACGACGAACCGTTCGCGATGAAATTACATTTCCAATTTCTGCTGAAATCGCTCTTGAAGATCCAAACGCGTCCTTCTTCGCAAGTGGTACAATACGGATATCTGTTTTGGCGGGCTTTTTAGGCTTTAAAGCATTTTATACAAAAAATAGCGACCGATTCATAGTTTCTGCTATAGAAACAAATTTTCTCTCCTCCGGAGAACAATGACTTTTTCGACCCCTGGCTGATTTTTTTTACTACAATATATTTTGTAATGAATAAAGATAAACAACAGTAAAATAACCCGTCTTTCCAAAAAAGACTACAGCAGACTGCAAAAATATTAAAGACTTGAGCATTATATTTGTTATTTTGACCAAGCACTAAAATTATATCTGAACAAAAATAGCTCACAACGAATACAACGGGGAAACCCCAGTTTTATTTTTACTTTTAAACGCATTACCATATTAAAGTTATTCAAATAAAAAAGAATTGCCATGCCTACTTTCCGTTAAACTAACTAAAATTAAAGATAAAGCAAAAATAAGCAGGTCTACTTATTATTTCGACCATAAGTGTATATCTAATGTAATATATGAAAATGCCGTGTTTGATCGTGTTTGGCGATCGGGGCATTACTTTTCCCTAGGACATGCCCATTAGGGCGGTCTGATACCATACAAGAAAAAGTTTACTCAGTCGCCCTCTACGGTTAAATATTAGTCAAAGATGATTCCAAATATTTAAAATAATATTTTTCAAAGCCCTAATTTAACTCCTTCTAATCAAGACCACTATACTCCTACGGTGTACCAAAGAAGACACTTAAAGGTAGGTGTTCCCGATTCTATGGAACAGCATTTTTAAGATAAGGATATGGGAAATTCAGTTGTAATTGTGCTCTTCTATGAAAAAAAAAATCTAAGTAACATCACTTTCTACTTTTTTACTGAACTAAGTCCCCTTTTATTTACATTTCAGACAGTAGTGATCTGCCAAAATATGCTCGCCTGTCACAAAGACAATAATTTTCCAGAGGCCAAAACATTTCATCCCGAACGATGGTTGGACAGTGAAGGAAACTTTAGTGTTAACATTGAAAGTTCTACCATTGTAGTGCCATTTGGCATAGGAAAGCGGACGTGTCCGGGTAAGCGATTTGTGGAAATGGAAATTGTTCTACTATTGGCGAAGGTAAGATGACAATCGAATCAATTTATTAATTAATTAGCCTTTTTGTGTGTTAATACACCCATTCCTATTTTCTTCTCCCCAGTTACTGCTCGCCTTTGACATCAGTTTTGTAAAACCTCTGGAAACAGAATTCGAGTTTCTACTGGCGCCTAAAACTCCACAATGTTTAGTGATGCGTGATCGTGACTACTAGCTGAGTATGAACGGAGACTAAAAGTATTCTTTAATCATTATTGATTTATTTAATTTTAAGAGTTACCACATTGTTTCAAAACGACGATATTTTGATAACGTAAAAATATAGATTAGCATAATTTCTGATTGAAATGTTATTGCACGTGAGATTAATTGATAGATCATTAATCATCGATGGCGATCATTTCGATCATTCTTCTAGTTATGTAAGTAGCAGCATTTTTTGTGTGAGAGTAACGAAAGACTGTAAACGATATGCAATTAAAGTGTTATTTATTAAACAAAATCAAAAACTACAATTATAGTTACAAGCAATACAAACAAAAAAAAAACAACAACAACAATTGTAATAAACTGTGTCAATATTTAAATGTTTATAATAGGGAAACACATGTTTTTTAAAAAATAATTGCTGCCTTGAAGGTAAGTGTTCGCTCTAAGGCAGTGTTTAATAAAAATATACCTTAAAATCTAAATGCGGGAAAAATTACAAAAAAAATACTACTTTAGGTTTGGAGTTGGAAATAGTAAAATTTTTTATTATTATATGATTCCGATCGCATGCATGGATTCTGTTGAGGATTAAAAAAATTATGAAAGATACCTATAATCACTTAGTGACTTTAAGGTGCAAAAAGTTATGCACTCTTACGTGCAAACACAACAATTGTTTTTATACCCACCACCATGAAATGGGGCGTACTAAGTTTCCCACTACTGTTAAAACCATAGACATGCGTAAAACTGAAATTTAAAAAAAAAAATTGGGCGACATCGGTCCAGTAGACAAATACTAGCCGACAAATAATGCACTTTTTGAAAAAATGAGAATTTTATACAACTTTTTTTTCTAATTTACTAATTTGTTGATTAACCAAATTTAAAATCCATCCAAATTTTAACACGCCCCAAATTGTAATTGTTTAATCAGTTAATATCAATTTCATTTTTATTTCAAAGTTAATTTTTGTCTGGGCCAACTCTTGACAAATTATTAACTTAACCAGTCACAATCCCCGAGATGTTGCTATAGTAAACTGCATTCTCCGACTGCCGGGCTAAAACCATCTCCAGTTCCTATGTTGGTCTTAAGTTCTACCAAAAAAATTTTAATATCGTGCTATCGGCTATGAAATCGGTCATATGACTCTTCAAAGCATCCATTAAATGTATTTTTGTACTCATAGCCTCATAGCTCATAGAGCTAAACAACCGGCGAACATATACGTTGTTGTTGTGCACGAATTAGGGATGAGCGAAGGAGAAACTAAATTTCAATGTATCGGTCAATTTACATGGGAGATAACAGAGGGGTGTGACTATAGGTATGTACATATCCCACTTTCATTCTCAGATATGTTATCACCGAATGCATGATGTGTACAAAACTTGACTGATTTCTTTACAGCTGATCGAGAGATATGAAGCTAAAAATAAATTTCAAATTCGTCTTTCACATGGGAGGTATCGGAAGGAATGTAGTTACTGGTCCATTTGACATTTCTGCTGAAAACACAAACGTATCGCTTGAGGCTGAAAAATTGCAAAAAAAAAATCTGGTTATACTCGGTTGTAAGGAACATGGGGAATTGATCTATTTTTCTTTTCAAATTCTACAGAAAATTATAGATCAATGCAATGGACAAAAATGTACACTGCAAGATCCTACCTATAAGAAATTACATAGGAAAGATTGAATGTCATAAAACTGAGCATTTCGTATGGGAGATACCAAAAGAAGTGTCACAATGCAGTCGATCTTCATGCTCAGACAGAGTTCAACGTAATTGAATAAAATACACAAACTCAAGAACATTTAAATATTAAATAGGTCATTTGTATGTTAAGGAAGTGGTTAATCGGCAAATTTTATTATCACATGGACACACAATGGACAAAGATTTATGTTACTTCATTTAACGACTTAGGAGTTACAGGGGAAATACTGCATTTGGGGAAATCGGTCACTTTTAGTGTCAGATAATAAAATGAGATGACTGATGTAGCATGTTTACAATCTTGGACCTTAAATCGCTTCCTTTTGGGTGTGATATTTGCTGAATTCAACTGACATATGCCTTTTTTCCTTCAGGTGATGGTATAAAAATACTAAATTTATTCGGTATTCATATATTGGTATCCATGTAAGGTATGGAATGATTTATTTCCGTTTTTGTTTTTGTTTTCGAAAATAAAACAAAAAAATTTATTTTTTGTTAATTCCCGCATAAAAGAACCTTTCTTCATATCTATTTCTTAACGGTAACTCTACTTGCTCAGATCGTGAGATATTATAAAACATGGAACTTTAATAGAAGGTCTGAAAACGACTTAAGTTCCTATTAGAAATTAATGTATTGGGCAAATCAAAAGCATCAACACCAACGTATGCTGATTCATTTTAGCACCAAATTACGTTTCACCAAGCAATATAATAGATTATTTCAAAATTATTGTTATCTCGAAAACTACAGCAGATATGAAATTTAGTTACGAAATAACATCAAAAAAGCAACAAATAACAACAAATAGACAGGCGCAAAGTTGGACTTACAACAGAACACCTGCAATATTAAGTTTGACCGATAGCGACCATAAAATACCCGACACCATCGGATTCGAAACAGTTCTTTTAAAAGCGTTTGTATATAATGTAGCTGAGTCATATTACGTGTCCATAAGGACACAATATGAGAAAATTAAGAAAGCAACTACGGGTTATGAATGCGGTAAAACCAAGCTTTGACGGCTTTATGACTCGTTTTCAATTGAGATTCCCCTTGATACAACTAAATAGTAGATACAAAGGAAATCGAACTCTAACTAAAACTCTAGTTTTTAGAATCAATTGAACTAACTTTAGTCGATACGTTTATATCAACAAATAAACTAATGTTGTTTATTTCCAATAGGCAGCGTCATTGACTCATCCAATTAATAGGCACTGAATATGACCAAAGTTCCAATTACAAGAAACGACAAAACGCTCAATTTGTGTGAGGGCTACATATCCTAGGCACAATCTAAATACTTGTATACATATAAATTTTTGTTGAAATTAGTTAATAAGTGTAATAAACATTTTGATCACAAGAATACAAGGTCAGACACACTGAGAAAAAGGCGAATAAATAGGCGGATATAGCTTCATTGATGGATCGGAATAACACAGTGTATGTAGCAACACTGCGGTGAATGTCTTTTTAAGCGGAATAAACATTTGCCCAAAAAGTGGAAGAACCAGTATATAGAAATACACGGGGAGGTAAGTGAAGGTCGAAAACTACCAAAAGATGAAAAGTAAATGATGGAAATTTGGTCAAAGATATGCAGAGTATTCAGCAACTATGTCGAGATTATTTCTATTTCATACAGAGTGGCGTACCAATCTCACTAATAAGAACTTCAAATAACTGTTTTTGTAATCAATGTATTTCATTTATTTAATTATTTATTTTCTTTTATTGTATTGAAAATGCAATTTTATTTTATATAACTAATTAGTTTTGAAAAGGATAGACAGTAAATGACCTCCATGCTCATTCACGCGTATCCGATACCAGGGATCGCCTAATTATCGTTTTAATGGGCCGTCTTTATTCAGTCAGACCTCTTGGTTTCGTTTTCCATACTTCTTGCTTGACATAACCCTATAAAAAAAGTCATGTGAATTTGGAGTTGCTGTATGTTTATTCATTTGAGAATTTTCGTTGGAGCATCGGTATAACCGGTGTGGCCATGTGTGAAGTTGCTCTATTTTACTGGAACCAAATACTGCTGAAACAGATACGTCATCGGCGCATTTCTGTAGCACGATTCTTGCGCCACCCTGTGCTATATCCGGATTGCAGTACGAGTACGGAAATTTTGTCAATTATCGACAATGACATAGATTGTCTGGCACTGCCCCAAAAGAAGATCATAATAATAGTATCAGGGCTTAAGAGCACTGGGAAAATTGATGGCCTTCGGCAGATCTATTCAAGATCGTTGACCATGAACCCATTATGAGCATACATTAGCTTCTCAATACAATTCAGCTCAACAAATATATGCTTGAATGGTTGGAAACTATTCATATAATATATTTTTTGATGTGTGAAAGATTAACGACTGTTCTTTAAATTTGATTTACCTAAAACTGAAAAGATATTAATACTATGGCTAATCCAGGCGAAAACCCAAGAACAACGAATCGACACATACTACCTTTTGATTTAGCCATTTTGAGGCTTCTCCACTGTTTTGAAGCTTTTCCAATTTCTATTTTCTTACTCTAATACAGGGTGGCGCAATAGAACGTGCATATTGCATCATCCTTTTTGCGGGGTAGAAAAGGCGCCGGCGGGGGAGCGCCTACATCGTTGGGTTGGCGGGCTCATGGAATTTTAGTCGCTATGAATCACTTCGACGGGAAGCGTCGCGCATTTTGCGTGCGCGCATTTTACGAGAACTCTCGTTCATATATTGCTACTAGGCGACTATATTGTGCTGAATATGGACTACGGCGAATTAGTGAAGCTCCGAGTGCTAATTTAATTAAAATATGGGTAAAGCGTTTTGAAGAAACTGGTTCAACATTTAAACCACAAGCAAATGGTCGCCCAAGAACATTTAGGATCGAAGACAATGTTGAGAGAGTTATGAAGTCAGTACGAGGAAATCCACAAATGTCGACTCACAAGAGATCGTCTGTCTTACAATTATCGCGACGAAGTTTGCAACGAATTTTAACATTGGGTCTTAAACTGCATCCATATAAGCTGCAATTAACACAAGAATTGAAAGAGTCTGACTTCATAGCAAGGCTCGCATTTGCTAATGAAATGCTTAATCGATTTTCCAATTTTGACAATATCCTTTTCTGAGCCTCGTCTCATTTTCTTATGAATGGGAAACCATTGCATAGTCCTAAAGTGACAGTATGGGCAACAATCTCTGGCAGAGGAATAATTGGTCCTTTTTCTTGGAAAATGCGCGGGGCCAAAACGTCACGGTTAATACGGAACGCTATGTTGAGATGTTGCACGGATTTTTGGCTCCAAAAATTGAAAGTTCAAGAATGATGAGCTCCAGAACTTGGTTCCAACGAGACGGAGCTACCTGTCACACATCAAATGACTCCATGGCGGTGGTGAAGCAGGTGTTCCCTGGCAGACTGATTTCGAAAAGAGGTGATATCCCATGGCCACCACGTAGTCCAGACTTGACGCCTCTTGACTTTTTTTTGTGGGGATACCTCAAGATATTCAAGATATTCAAGATACCTCAAGAATATCCGTGGTGAAATGGTAGCCATTACACCAGTATTACTGAAGAAAGTTTTCAATAATTTTCGTTTGCGGTTAGAGGAGTGCCGTCGTAGAGAGGGTCACCATTTAGATGATGTTGTTTTTAAAAAATAAACTCCATTTATTACTCTATAATTGAACAAGAGATTTTATTCGTAATGAAATACTAAATTAGCTTTAAAAGTATATTTTTTTAGTAAGCGTTTTAGCACTTATTGAAGGTTTGATATGGAACGTATTCATAAAAAGTTAAATATTGAATAAAAAAACAAAACTTTGTTGTGTTTTTACTCTTTCCAATACTGTTTAATTGTAAATGAAATGAAATATTTAATAACTAATAATTGATAATAATTTTTCCATACATATGGAATAAAATCCTAATTTCCAAAAAGTTGTCTTAATTCCTTCGGTAACCGGATATACATGAAAATAAATAAAACCGGATATAATGAACACCCTCCCATAGATTTTTTTACTTCTCACTATGTAAGTAAACAATTGTTTTGATGGAAATTTGCTAACAATGTTGGTGTTAATTAAAGCTAAAAAAGTGCAATGACTGCATAGATGCATATATATCGTTACCCATTTTTCGGTTTCACAAGTAACGTCAAATAAAACACACATAAAGCAATGATTTCGATGAAATTTTTATTTCGTTGTACTTGTACTTTGCCATTATGTACGAAATCCAATGTCATTTAAATAATCGCGTTTGGATTGGTTGTATCAGTGGATCCTTTTGAGTTTTAGAGAAAAATACAACCGTATGATGCAACCCGGATGCAATAGCTTTTCCATAATCACTTTTGGGTACTCCGAGTCCCATATGCGACAATTTTACTTCTTGACATAACCATCGAGAAAACGAACTTCTGTTACAATAAACTAAAATGTCTGGGGTCTATGAATTCTTCTCATTTTCTTCTCCTGTAAGCTTTTTCAACTGTGTGCAGGCAGGTGTACAAATGTTTTGTAATAACTATACTAAGATATACAGAGAAAATAAAAATAAAAGTACAGCCAGAACACAAATTTTCCAAAAAAGAGGTATTTTGAATAACTTAAGAAAAGGGTTTCTAGAAAAGTCGGTCATTTGAACAATAAATGGTGTAGTGGTAACGTACATAACACTCCTTGAATGTTTTTTACCCATTTAGACGCCGATTAAAGTAAACATTTTTTTCTGTTATACCCGCAGATAATATAATACAAGCGCTTTAGTCATCTGTGTTCCTTCTTCAATTCCAATGGAATTTTATTTACCCTCTTCTGCAATAATCAGGTCGTTCGTTATAGAAGACTCTTTGAGCTGGAGTATTTTGGTCCACTCGCACAAAATGATTAAGCCAATATAATCCCCGCATTTTGCCGGTATATTTATATATGCTAATATCACTCTTCTTCTAATTTCCTGGCTAACATATTTAGTTTCATTGATGGCACTCATCTCAAACGGTTAGACCCATTCCCCGTCGAAACAAATTACTTGTTTCTATTCTTGTCCATCATCAGCTAACTTTCATTTAGCCATTTTTACTGCCTGCTTCACAATTCTTGAGAAGACTGCAGTGACATCCCGCAATTTCCGCTCAATGGTGTCTATATTATCAGTGTACCCAAAAAATATATAGCTTTTGTTGAAGATGGTACTAATCGTGTTTACTTCACCTTTTCTCACGGGCATCTCCAAAAGCGATGTTAAAGAGATCGCACGATAGGCTGTCGCCTTGTCTAAATACTCATTTGGTGTAAAATGGTTCACTAAGATTTATGCCTACATTTACTTAAGGCGTTATCTTGCAAAAAAGTATGAGCTTCACAGAAATATCAATCTCGGTCATAGCTTCGTACAATTTTTCGAAAGCACTTCTATAATGGACGATATGGTGTTACGTACCGGTATTGTTTCTTGGGTACTTACAAGGATTTACCGTAGTATGAATATCTGGAGAATTGTGGACTTAAAACATCTAAAGCTGCACTGGTAAGGTCCAATAAGGTCTGACAAAATCATCTTTAGCCATACACACATCACACTTGATGGAACATTATATTTTATTAAAAAAGTAGCTGGATTTGATTATTTTAAAAACTCCGTTTAAAGGGATTGTCAAAATTCCTTTTATCACTAAGTTAGCACCAACGCCTTCTACACGCAGTTTAAAAAATGAGAACAGTTTTTACAATGGATAAAAATATTACTTATCGGTCAATAAGTAATGGAAGATTTGCCCCCATCGTATCAGTTTTCAACCTTTCCAGCTCCTTTCCAGTTAACATCGATAAAGTGAAGGAAATGGTGACTGAAAGTTATCATTTAAGCATGATAAAGACAGCCTCAGAATTTTCTGTGCTCCTCAATCCTTTCCATTTTATATAGTCAATTGTCTATGAAACGCTTTCTCGATTGATTAGGTTGGAAAAAAATAAATTTTGTGCAATAACTTAATCACGTAAAGTTCGCTGTAGACATGTTAGAACATAACAATTCCGACCCTACTCTCATAAAACGCATTATAATTGATTATCAGGCATAGGTTTACGAGTTCGACAAGTACGCGAGTTAACGAGCTTCGGAATGGATCCTTCCAAATGAGCCGAAACCGAAAACTTATGGATTTTGAACCACAAAAATGTACTAACTTACAAGGGTATCATTGTGAACGAATTTCTGGCTTTCTGTATTCACCTGATCTGATTCCGGTTGAGTTTTCCTCTTTGCAAAACTCAAATTACCAATTCGATGCATCCATTTGCAGCCTATAGAAGAGATAAAAGAGATTTCGCGACGGAAACTGAAGCATTCTCCGGAAAATGCATTTGAAAAATATAGGGTTATCCATTTAGTGAAAAATATTAGGGTTATCCAAGGCCATCAGCTGTTAAATATCTGTCGTATGAAGTTTTATTTATTTAGTGAAAGATTTGATATTTACAAATATGGACCGTTTAACAATTGAAGAACGCCTAAAAATAGTGAGTGGAATTTTGGCTTTGCTACATAAGAAGTTTCCACAAAGCGTAATTTCACGTTTTGGCGACGTCATATCATGTGATTTGACGTCATTTGACTGTGTTAACGCGGATAAAATAAAGTGGCACGCTAGACAACTGTTTAGTAGCAGCGCACCTTTGGTTTGTAGCTGGAGAGTAAACATACTCGTATTACCAGAACGAAAGGAAATATAAAATTTTACTTCGCATAATTCTCTCAATTTAACCGGATGTTTTAACCTAAACGGAAATCATGAGCTTTTCCTTCAACCAACAATTATCGAACTGTTAAATTAACATTTTCTATTAACACGGTGAAAAGCCTGACTTGAAAAAAAGCTAAGTTACTGTACCGTTAACATTAACAGCGACTGAATCACACAGAGGGAATCGGGAAATTTTAAAGCAAGAGAGTGTCGAACACGCAACGATGGAAGCACAAAATAGCACTATGCCCCCAAACCCAGTGGCACCAGGCGAATTGTGTTGGGTGAACACAAACTGAATTCAGTTGTTGTTTGAGAGTCGAAGAGAACGCGTGCGTGGAAAACCGATAAACGGACAGACGAAACGAAAAACAGAGTCGATATTAAAATAAGATATATTTCTTTCTAACATTATAGTTGTTTCTAATACTAGCATTAGTTGTTAACGCAGTGAAATGTCAATACGTTTGGTTATCAAAGTGAAATAAATAATTGAAAAAAAAGAATCAAAATATAATTCATAAACATTTTACCAAGAAGCGAATTTAAAAGAAGATAAATTTCCAACGTGTTTTTAAGTTCACAAAGAAAAAGCTGCACATTTGTGTTAAAAACTGGAAGCATTTCGTTGTTTGTTTGTAGTCCTAACGATTAAACAACGCAATAACCCCAACGAATAATCTGCTCACCGCCTGTTAAAGTGTGTAACTAATATTGTTTATAAATGTAACAAATAGTATAAGTAGATATATGTTAATTTCACATCAGCTAACTTTCATTTAAATGATTATGCGTTTTTCGGTTTTTTCATAAGAAAAGAATATGATTCGGAATTATTAAGTTCCCCCTCCATTGCGCCCCCCTTTTCAAACCTGTTCTGTGATATATGGAATTTTTTGTTGTCAAATTACTTTTGTTTATTTATCTATGTTAGTTCATCGTTATTTATTCAGAAAAACGCTGCATTCTTTGTTAATATCTTGAAAAAAAAACTGTTTAACGGCGATCGTCTCAGATGATAGTAGAAAACGTCAAGTCGCTTAACAGCAACAGTTGTGTAAACTTTGTTGTAATTTTGTTTTCGGGCAGGGATATGTAAATTACCCCTTGTTAACACTTTGAGATCTTAACACCGACAATACCATCAGCGTCATTATCTCTTCACATTTCTAATGGGTGGCCACACCCTAATTTGACCTACAATCACGCACTCACATTTTCACATTTAATTTTACTATTTTAAGTTAATTGACTGAACAATTGTTAAATTTCGTGTTTCTACAACTCTACTAGAAATTGTTCGTTTATGAATCATTTTAAGGAATGTTTAATTTGCGTTGTACTTTTTAAAATAAATTACTTCACACCCTATCCACTATTGGCTTAATAAGGCCAATTTGAAAGTTATTCTTTTCATTAGATTTTGCTGCCGTTTTTTTTTTCTAACTACGTTTGACTGTAGACCTTCTCCACCAACCCCTGCTGTTTGAAAGGGTATCCTTTCCATGGTTTCTAGTTGTCATCCCACAACCCATCCGTCTGTCTGTCCGTCTATTCGTCATGCGCTGACTACTCACCGACTTAATTGATGTTTAAACGTTTTAACATTGAATTGTTATTGTTCGTAATACGGTGGTAATAAATAGATAGCTTACTAGTGATTCCCAACTTTTTCGCAATTACTTGAATTCTTTATAGCCGTAACAGGCAGATGATTTTGAAGGAAACTTGACAAATAATGACTAACAAAGCATCGCTATAGGCTGATAGCTTTAAGAAATCGGTAAAGTACAACAAACGCATTGTGAAGGAAAGTATACAATATTGTTTTTTTAAGATTAATAATTAATACAGTCAAGAAAGCGCACAGCATATTTTTTATTTGGTCGTTTTCAAAGTAGGCCACATTTGAGCAAGAGCAACTTTCAATTGAAATTACGCGGGTATATCGAATGATCGAGTGAACAAACTTGGCATTAGAAGAGGCGGCTACCATGTATGTGATCGTGGGTTACATTCCCGGTACAACCACCTATTATTATTTGAGCGGCGGTCACCTCAGTGTGTCTGACGAACACTTCAAGTGGTCGACGTTTGGAATCGTCGTTAAATTATAGTTCCCGTAGAGTGAACCTAAAAATAGTTCAGCGAATGTGAGAAGCTTTCCTATATTTCGTCCATGGGGAGCAATCTAATTTGCAATCGATTTCAAACCTCTAAAATATTTGTATACCTTCTCCTGAAGAAATGAAAACAAGTTATCAATTTTACGGTTTCGAAAATAAAGTTAAAACACACGTTCAGTTATGATTTCGATGAAACATTTATTTTACCTTGCCATTATATTCGAAATACAATTTAATTCATATGACCGCCTCTGGATTGGTTGTAGCAGTGAATCCTTTGAGGCAATTTCCTGCCATTTATCGTCCAGTTCATAATCTTCAAATGCAGGCTAAAAAAGTCGATTTTCATACGGGCATAACGTTCCGAATTGAAATTCGTATTATCCGCCCTACTTTCACTAACCAAATTGCCAATTCCTGGCACAGTAGGATTATGACGACCATAATCACCCCGTAATGCATGACAAGTGCCTACGTTTGAACCACCACTTTTGTAGTAAGTTTTAACTGTTTTTGCACGTTCTTCAGTTGTTAGACGATCCATATTCGTAAATGACAAACCTTTCACTAAATTAAAGCACTTCAAGTGACAGGTTGTTTACAACTGACAGCCTTGTCAGACCGGCTTTGAAACTACTAAATGGATAAGCAGTTATATTTGCTCTTAATTTTTGGATACAGAAGTATTTAATGCTATAAACATATACTTTGATTTTAGAAAAAAATCAAAATTTCTGCAAACAGTGCAAATTGGGAGAATATACATGACAAGCTATAATAACAATATTAGCCACCTAATTGGTCAAACACTGTGCACATTCGCAACAGTTCCGTTTGATGTTGACATCTCTTAAAAGGTATGCCCAGAGCAAACCGACATTATAAAGGTTGGGAAACAATGCTATCACCAACAAATATTTACATTTATTTACCTCTACATGCAAGTGAAGAACTTAGTGCTTATGGTGTCGTTGGGTGTCATATTTGTGCACCACTTATTTATTGTAAATAAATTTTACATATCGTTCATCACATCCTTTCTTGGTAATTGAAAAATCATCAAGAATCTCAATCAACCTCACACCTACATTCATTAGGTTTCAATTTTCTATTGCAATTTTCTGTTGTTCTCAGATGTCGCAGATTAAGATTATCACATAAACAAAAAAAAAAAAACAAAGCAGTCCCACATACAACATTTCAATTGTTTAAAACGATTGCACGTTTAACCCTATAAGCGCCAAGCAATATTTACAATGAAAAAGTAAGTTGACAGGCTCATATTTGGAGAGGCCCTTGGAGGCCTTAATCAATTTTGTAATACTCAGCAGCAGTGGAAGGACAGAAAGTTCTAGCAACGAAGTCACATATTTACTGCTTTCGCTTACCTGCTTTGAAAGCGATAAAAACAGCAATAACATGGGTTAACACGTCCCATTTTAAATAGGGTTGGTACTTCAGCTAGTCAAAGTGTACACACATATACGTTTAAGCGACATGCTTGAGCGGTCCTTTGATATGGCAGCTCTATCAAATAAGTTCAAATTCCGAGAAAGACTATGGCTTTTCGAAGCTATAAATCAAAATATCTATGTTACATTTATATGGAAGTTATATCAAAACATGGACCGACATAACCCACTTTCAATAGGTTCTATCCGTCACCAAAACAAAACATATGGGATTGCCTGGCCCATTCCACAACAAAATATATGTGCTAAGTAGTAGATTTAACTGCCCAATTATACAGGAGCTACATCAAAACATGATAATGATGTCAGAATGGTGATAAAGAGAAGAGTATTACATGCTAACAGATGTTACTAAGCGATCCAATAATAAAGCCCTCTATCGGCAAACAAAAATCCAACTGCATCAGATGTTGGTTTTACTTGCCTTGTTGTGTGGCGCAGAACCCTGGGTTATGATACCAGCGGAAGGATCAGGCCGGGAGTCTTCGAGAGGAAAATACTCCGGCTTTAGTTAGGTCATGACGTGCGGATGGATCCAATTGCTCCAGCACGAAAAGTTCTCGACAATGAACTCGATGGACGGTGCAGAAGAGGGCGACCAAAACTCTGTTGGAAGGACCAGGACTAGGAAATACTATCGAAACTTGATGTGACTAATTGTAGAAGAAACGCAGAAGACCGAAGCGTTGGTATTGATTTTCTACGTGCGGCGTATAATAGACAAGGATTTCTATTCTAGTCGCCACCTAGAAAGAAGAAAAACATCAAACCATCCGATATGGTCCATTCTCAATAAAATTCATTACTTGTCCGGATGTGGTGTTTATAAATATAATTGAAACCTGATGATAACTGCCACATGTTAAAGTGTTAAAATCAATCTAAAATAGTACAATAGATTTAGAGTATATATCATTTCAGAATAGAAAAAAATTCAGCCCACTGAAAGGAATGTGTTGAAGCTAACGATTCTTGGAACGAAGCTTTTTTAGGACTTTTAAGGTGATTGAACTGTATGTCCGTTTATCTGGTGGGTTGTTTTAAAATCTATTGTACACGATAACTAGAGTAAATCTTTGCCACCGCTTATCAACATTTTCTGTAGTGAAGATCTGAATTTAAAATCAGCGAAATAGTCATGCGCCTTCAGATATTTCCAATGCAAAATGAGAAAAATCACCAGTGCATCTTTAATTTGGGATCAGTACATTTTACTAACTTAATTCCTCGTTTTTTGTTTCCACAACATTATAATATTTCAATTGTCATGTAGTTGAAACAACCCTAATTAACGCCTAGTCGACCAATAGTCGTTGAAGAAGTGAAGAAGTCGATGAAACTTTTATTTCATTATAATGCATGGTCCTTGCCATTATATACGAAATGCAATGACATTTAATCGACCGCCTCTGGATGGGTTGAAGCGGCGAATCTTGCAGCGCCTTCTTCGAAAGAAAAACGACTCAATGACACCTGCCGACCATAATGCGCACCAACCATTCACTTTCTCCGGATGCAATGACATTTCCACAATCACTTCTGAGTTTCCTATAAGTTCCATAAGCGACAATTTTGCTTGTTGACGTAACCACCGAGTGAGAAATGAGTTTCACACATTCATCACTGAAAAAAAAATATTGTTCCATTGACAGCCCCCGTTTGAATCACCACTTTTGTAGTAAGTTGTGACTATTTTTACGCGTTCTTCGGTTATTAAACGATCCATATTCGTAAATGACAAACCTTTCACTAATTAAATAATAATTCAAATGACGTTTATTTAACAGCTGACAGCCTTACCCGATGGTTTTGAAACCACTAAATGGATAACCCTATACAATAATAACCATACCAATAGTAACCAATAAAAAAATATACTATTTACATTTTAAAACAGATATTAAAGGAGGTAAATAGAAAAAAAGCATTTAAATTTTTATTAAAATACATTTACACTATTTTCATGCCGGCATATCGAATGTGTCTGCTGAAGACACCTTCCGAAAGTGGAAATAAAAACATATTATAGTACTACTTGGAGATTTGAGAACTTTTTTAAATATTGATGCCATTTTATAGACATTTCTACGCAAACGTGCCTTCTTAGGAACAACATCTTTCTAAAAACACTTTTCGATATATGAAAAATATATTTTGATGTATAAAAGTATTTATATAAACGCGTCTTCTTGCTTAGAAAAGCCATCACAGGCATGTGGAAAATGTCTTGGATATCTTCAGATTAATTTTGCATAAAAAAAGAGTAATTTTTATACAAAAATTTTTCCTGTTCATAGAAAGCTACATAGAATTTCACCAGGAGCATATTTAAACCAGGAGCAAATTTCACCAGGAGCATATTTTATATTTTTCAGATTTGTTACTATTTGAGGTTGGTTTTCTGTCGTAACATTTCAAAAGCAATAATAAAATGAAGTTATTACGCAGTATCCCTATTCCTTCTGAAAATTAGTATTAATGAAAATTTTCTCAATATCTGCAAGAATCGTGTTAGCCGGTACCTTCCATACAAAGTGGCGGATTTGGACAAATAACGCCTTTATGTCTATAATTTAGAAATCCTGTGCTCAATTAAACTGGACTTAAGTCCAGCACAAGGAAACTTGTGATTCTATCGTATGATATTTTATTTACCCCATAGCTGAAAGTTTAAAAATTCAGCCGAAAGAAAGAAATGTTGCAAAAATGTAACACCCAGAAGGTTGTGTTTAAAATAACAAGCCACTTTTGATCAATTGTGCTGCATGACTTTTTAAGTGACTAAGCTTTGTCCCTTTATCTATATCGCTGGATCGAAGACACTGCAACTGTCGCTAATCTTTATGAAACTTTTCAAAACTTGACACAACCTAGTAACTTGTAAGACCGTAGCTGAGAACTGTAAATGAGCCACATTGACCTACCTTTTCTGGTATCTCCCATTGAATTGGCTTGTAATGCTTGGCAAAATCTGGAAAGATCAACCGATTCACTGTGCCCATTCTTCTACCTGGTACACAAAAGATCAATTTAACCCATATCTGTTTAACTTCAAATCTTTTAATCAGTTGTACTAAACTCTGCCAAATTTGGTTAGTGTTAAGTGATTACTAAACTAAGGTGTCAGAATGACTCCCAAACAAATTGGCTGCCTTTAGAAATTAAATTTTTCCTCTTTAGTTTGTAATTATTAACTTAGAGTAATGAAAATTTGCATCCATTAAAGTGATTTACAGTGATTGGTTAAGCCCAAGATTATTCGACCAAGTGACCAATATAACCCATTTGTTCTTATCTTCATATCTTTCAATCAGTTTGCTGTTAAATTTGGCCCCCAGCATGCAAAAGCTATTATTTTGCTTTTTCCCCAGCAAAAAAGTGCCGCCACAAAAGCTGAAATTCACCACAATTTTAAGCCAAAGCGGTGAAAATTTACATATCCACCAGTGCATTAAATGTGTGCTTATAGTAGGACTAAATCACATTTTTATGGGGCCTCTTCATAATGTTTTTATTAGAATTATTAGTGAAAAGTGAAAAGAAATAGTTATTCTGGTGCATATTTTCATTAACTCAGAGAAATTTTGTTCTTAGATCGTTTTTTTTTCAATAGAAAACTGGAGCGCTAATAACGTTTCTTTGAAATATATCTATTGAAAGAGTTCTCTATGAAAATATGTTGCTATGAGATACCTAAACAGGGAAAATTTCAAGAGATATGTATTAAAATCTAGGCTGTAGTATAGTCCATATCTTCTTTATTTTGTGAACCCGCGCTCACACGAATTATAGTCGCGCGTACTAATAGTCAATAGTTTTGATTTATAATGATTTTGCTGTATTCATATTCGTTATTTCGTCGCATTAAATTTTGTCAAATTTGTAACATGTTAAACGTTTGCTAAACCAGGATCTGAGATCGAAAATGGGCCGAGTGTTTACTAAGGCAAAGATTGAGAGCAAAAATATGCGGTATTGTCGCGCCCCTTTTCCATACAAATAACTGGTTAAATTTATACACCCTCAGCTAATTATCTTTCAGGCGATCAGGTCTGGATTTTAGCAAACTTAGTTCTGCTAATGAAAGAAGGACGCATTACTAAGGTACCACCCTGTAATTTCTAAGCAGACTATTTTATTAAATTACAATTCTGGTTCTTTTATTAGATGTTAATCTGAATTTTTCGATAAAAAGCCAGCGGTTCACCACTACTATTCTAGCGCCCAGCACACTTTTACAGTACAAAATGGTGTTGGATGAAGACATATATAATAAGTCTTTTCATATGGCTGAAATTTCTGTTTGAAATTTATGCTTTGTCTAAAGGAGATTAAAACTTGACATACGAGTACCTCACAGTTTTAGGTGGATTACAATATGTTTAGTTAAAATCAATATCCATTGGTATTACATATGTAATTGATAGAACTATTCAAACTTATGCATATCTTTAAGGATCTGCCCTTAATGTGGGCATGGTTACTGAAAAATACCTAAAAAAACTAATTTCACTGGGCTAAGGGCGTTTCTGAGAAGGCCATTCATTTGACACCGAATCAGTATAACCTCCTTTGCATCATTAATCGCAAGAAACGTAAGTGGGCGACATCGGCCCACTACGAAAAAGGGTTCATAGAAGGGTTGTATTCAACTTTGGAATAATGGGAACTTTCACAGTTTGTTCGTTAATGAAATTAATTGTAATTAATACATACTAGAAAGGGCAATCCCCACTGATATATACAATATACATATATATATATATATATATATATATATATATATATATATATATTGATCCATTTTTTTGGATAGCAGAAAATCGCCGAACACGCAAGATACTTGTCTTATGTATGTCTCTCACAAACAAACATGCTATACGGATAAAACCGTCAACATATCTTCGAGATGAGTATACCAACATAAAAATAATAATAATCGAAAGTAGAATGTGCGTAGCCCGCGAAATTTGTAAATTCACCGTTTTTTTAACACACCTCCTATATATATATGTATATGTATATACCTATATAATGCATATAATATACATAATACATACGCCCACTTTTTTGGTTATGAATCGGTACGACTTCTCTTATATTAGGGATCGTAGGCAAACGATCCTTGTAGGAACAAATTATCCATGTATAGACTGAATACAGATTTGGAATAATGATCATTTTCAGAGATTTTTTTTTTTTCAATATTATTACCATTTTTGCATTAATCAAAACCTATATATGTTAGTGGTGAATAGACAAATAGTTAATGGATATCGGAAAGACTCAGAAACTGTTTAACCCTAAACGAGGTTAGCCTAAAAAATACTAAAAGATACCAATTTTCACTGGCAAAGCGCGAATTCCACATATTATGTATGGGAAGAAAATTGTCGTTCACAATATAAGCAGTTATAAGTTTCATTCCAGTCGAACTTAATGCGCCCATCCACTTGTTGAAGTTGGATGTTCCATTCTCAGGTTATAAATCAGGCCTCCCTTTTTTTAATGTCCGTTTCATGACCTAAATGCTGGACCTACATACTTATTTACTCGTACATAATTATTATGAAAACTTGGAAAGTAAACTCCTCCCGTCTCAGAAGTGTAAAACAAATTCTACATTGTATAGGTCCAATTTACTTCTTTATTACTGTATTTTCTCATTTTTGTTTCTCATTCGTATTCATAATAAAAACCTACGCAAACACGCCGCATCCACGCTTACTTCAGGTTATTTACATCGTTATCAGTCCCGCCTTTTGCGCAGTCCATCCGCTCATTGTTTCCAGTTAAGTCGTTTTTGAATTCATATTCGCCATGAATGCAATTCTATTTTGCATTCTTTCACACGTGCGAGCGCGCTCGACCGAAACACCCGTGCGTGCCCTCACCCATAGATTGATTGTATACAAAGCAGTGAATGTAGGAAAGAAGTCTTTAAAGCGCAGAGTCAAATCTCTTCAGCGCATGCGTGACAAAGTAAACTTAATTTTGCCCTCTAGTTGTTGTTTTTTTTTTTTTTTTGTTATGATATCAAACACAATGCAGGCAACTAAAACTTTTTCATCGTTTTTGGCGAGTGACGACGTTGTTTTGTTTGCAATTTCAATTGGCAGCAGCCAGTTTCTACTATCTGTCAGATATTTGCAATGTCGTAGAACTGGTTTAGACCTAAACACACTGTGTTTCGTCCACTTGGCCCCTCTCCGACCGCTTTATATTTTTGCCAGTTTCCAAGTAATTTTCTATTTTTTTGTTCAACAAAAGTTATAATGAACGTTCACATGTTAAAATGTAATTGAACTTAAGTTTCTTAGCTTTTTAGAGCAATCATCTGGGCTGGCTAGTAGATGACAGTGCATTGCATATGATTGGACGATCTATGACTTATTTCATTGACTTTGAATTTGCATCTTGCTTGTACATATTTCATTGCTAACTTAAAGTGCCCAATATTTATGTTTTATACCCTCCACAGCAAGGGGGTTATACAGAAATTTTTGTTCCGTTTATAAGAACTAAAGTTACTCACCTAAGATCTCATAAATATTAAATATTCTTATCCTTCAAGGATGTCTCGAAAAAAAAGTTGAAAATGTATTTCTACAATAAACAATGTTTTAAAGCGGTTCACAGAATATTTCGGGTTTGTCTACATATTTTTTGCTGGACCATTTTTAAAACATCTCCAAGACTGCGCTTTTCTTTAACTAATAATGTACCCGATATTCTACTTGTGGTACAATAAATGGCCTGATATTATAAAAATATGCCTGCACTGGAGATGCGCGCAAAAATAATTCTACAAATTGTCTTAATTATATTAAATTTTAGGACATCTTTATAAAGGTATTTCCATTAAAAGTACTGGAAATTGTTCGATAAAATACAAAATAGTTAAAATATTATTCGTTCAAATCTATTACAGCGCCCTCAAAAAAAGTCCCCTTTCGAAATAATACACTTATGCCAATGAACGATCCAATCATCCAAACATTTTTCTACGCCTTTTGCGGTATATGTTTCAGCTCTCACCGCGAATTCTTTTTTATGTCTTCCATCGACTGAAAGACGATGCGTGGAAGTTGCAATTTGGGTTTCGAAAAGAGAAAAAAGTCAACCGGAGTCGTATTTGTGAGCTGCTGCGTTATAATGGCGCAAGAGCCATCAGCCAATTTTTCATTTGTAGACTAATTTGCTGGCAAAAATTCAGGCGGCACATCACCGCAGTAGTCTAAGAAAATAGTCAATATTATTTCGACTTTTAGTAGATGTCGACGCGGTTTTTTCAGTTTCGGCTCTATTGGAAACCATTCTGAACATTGTTGATTGATTTACATGTAAAACTCACAGACCTACGTCTAATCAGCAATTATAATGCTTTTAATTAGTGTGTGGTCGGAACTGATTCATTATAACATGTCTTGGGCGACCTTTACGCCATTGAGTTTTTGAAGAAAATTCGGGTATTTCGAAACTAGTCTAGCATCAGAGCATTTCATATCCAAACAAATACCCAATCATAAGAATTGATTCGTGCAACACAAGTAATACTGTTTCAAAGTTAAATTACGATTTTCAATCATTTTTTTCACTTCATTGATGTTAAGCTCTGCTGAAGACAGTGATGGCCAAGAAGAGTGAGGCATATTTTACACCACATCTCGACCGCTTTGGAATGCTCTGTACCACGTGTTTTTGATAAAGTCGATTCACCGTATCGAATTAGCTCATTTTCTCAATAGAATTTCCACCGAAATGTATTTCGAGAATTTCTCACAGACCATGATGTATAATTCCGATTCAAAATAAAACATATATAATGGACTGTATTTGCTCTAAGTTTTGCGAAATTATAACGCAATGCTCGTGAACCAAACATAAAAGGCAAATATTATAATGTTAATATTTGTAATTCAACTTTTTTCAGCTCGAGAATTCTTACTTGCTCAAAGGTTGTTCAAAAAAGCAAGTAACGTGAGTAAGACATCGGTTTTGTTATTTAGCATAACAATTACTGTTAGGTTCGAAAGGTTGGAAACTCTTTACGTAGTCAAATAAAAGCTTTATTTTATCACAAGATCCATCAAACCGAGAATTCGTAAATATCTGAAACTTATTTCTTCTGGTTCTATAAAAATTTCATTTTCAAAATTCAAACAGTTACAATTGAACATAGTTCAAAACATGGTGATAAGTGAATGGGCCAGGACGAATCCTTCCCGTATCTATCAACTCCAACCAAATTCGTTTTACTTAAGTTTAAGAGAATATTAAAAAATCAATTTTTCTTGATATGGGTTTAGTCGTCGTATAGGTAAGGTTTTTATCCTATTTCACCTATCTTGAAACTCGTGACGCTTACAATACATTGTGTGATGTACGAGGTGCCCTCTCATCGACAAATAAGTGGACGTGTCGGAAGCGGCCTATTCTTATATATACACATACTCGTACATCCAGTACAAATCTTATTTTTTGGTATTTTGTAATAACCATGACCGCAATCGGAGCGACGCTTTATCGACATACATATATGAGCAGGAATGGTTCTTTCCCTTTTCTACCAACTATCGCGGCATACTGCCTTTAGTTACCGGAAAATGATACGATTATTGAAAAAATATTTAAATATGCACATTTTTTAAACGACAATTCAATCCTTGTATGAACAAGTTTAACTCTATTGAGCCCATTTAGACTACGTGTGACACCTGCAACCCATCATACCAAGGATATATCGTCAAATAAATAGGAGCGTTTAAAATTCCTTTTTCATAAGTTACATATTGATTTCAGTAAAAATTGGTATTTGTCAGTATTTTATCTTAACCATGGCCACAATTGATAAGATCATTTGAAAAAATATGTGAAATATATGCTTTTAATGAATTAATAAATAACCAAATTCTGAAAAATTGCAAACCGCATAACAAACTTTCACATTCCATCGTATTGTAAGGTAATCCATTTTTCGTTTTTAAGTAAAGTTAAATAAAACACAAATAAAGCTATGATTTCGATGAAATTTTTATTTTATTATAATGCTTGGACCTTGCCATACAATGTCATTTAAATTACGGCATCTGGGTTGGATCCTTTTGAATCGGAAAAATACGGTCCAATGACACCTCCTGAATATAATGCGCATAAAACAGTCACTTTTTCCGAATCCAATGGCTTTTCTACAAATACTTCTGGTTTCTCCGAGTCCCATATGCGACAATTTTGCTTGTTGACGTAACCACCGAGTGAGAAATGAGCTTCATCGCTGAAGAAAATTTTGTTCGATTGAAAGCCCACATTCGAATCCTCACTCGTGTAGTTAGTTTTAACTATTTTTACGCGTTCTGCGATTGTTAAGCGACTCACATTCGTAAATGACAAACCTTTAACTAAATAAATAACACTTCAGATGACAGATATTTAACAGCCCACAGCCTTGCGATACCGGCGGTTTTGAAACCACTAAAGGCTATAGAAACAACAAATTTAATAATCATTTAGTTTCCACCACACCCACTGTACGACCCTTCGTTTTACACGAGCTAAAAAAAATATCTCGTAAGTACATTAATGGAAGCTGTCTAAGCTTCTTTGCTGTGCACTGCCTGCGTAACAGGAAATTGCAATGACTGCAATTTTCATCAACTACACATTCTAAGAAATGCACTTTTAGCGAATTTTTTTAAGATATGAATCATAGCCGTTCCGCTCATAATAAACAATTTAACATTTTATCTTACGTACTCTTTTAATTTTATCTTTAAACGATTTTACTCTTCATTAAAGATGGGTGGGGGGGTAGATGAAGGAGAAGAAAGAATGCGTGATGAAGAAGATGTTAAAAAAGAAGTTGATTTAATTTACTCTCCATGTAGTATTCCATGAATAACTCAGTTATGATTGGTCTCCTTTACTTATTTCGGTTTATTGATGGATGTCTTTAATTTAATCTATTGAACTTTGGCGCACAAATAGTGCTAACGTGATATAGTTCAATAGATGGGATGGTATAAAATTACAATATTTCGTGCACACATTAGGATTTAATTGCATTTGACTGTTGAATATTCGAACAACGAAAAATATCATCAGGCGGCCATCTACGAAGCTCCTTTTTAATCGTTAGGTTGTCTAAAAATATGGGTTATTTATGATTAACATTTCCAATTACATGGTCTGTTTTTATGATCTGCGCCTATCACTGTAGTTTTTTTAAATTTTTCTCTTTCATTAAGATACACATGCTAGATTGCAATTCAAACAACCACTGAAATTGCTTATTTGTTTTGCAATAGGTGGAGTAAAGCTAAGGATTGATTGTGAATAAACTATAAACTAATTGGAATTAATAATACGTCGAGTCCGAAGCTTATATAACAACGATGCACAAACTGCGACCCAAATAACTTTACATGCTATCTACTACACAGCTCAACAACATTTTTTCCATTATATATCGGGTTGGACTTTTAGTAATTTGATTATAGTGCCATTTAAACTTTAGACAGTTTATATATGCCGGTTGAAATGTTCTTAATGTTAGTGGTTTCGAAAAACTCGTTTTACTCATTTTGCAAACCTATACATTCGATCATTTAAAAATCCCGCTTAAACGGATAGCCAAAGTTCCTTTTGTCGCTAAGTTGTCATAACTGCCATTTGTTATCTGTCATCTCTCAATTTAGTTTGTTTACAGTGCTCAAAAAACTATTCAGATAGTTACGTGATTGCTTGATTACATATTGTTTGAGCGCCCTTCGAAGATGCACAGCGGCAAAGAGAAAATACGTCGTATTTTACAGTTTTTATTCGATAAAGCTAAGTATTATGTTCTTTTCACGAGGAAAAAATTCCAAAAGGCATTGTTTGCTCATAAAAAAATTTCGCGGCATTGCAAACTTTTCTTGTATTGGTTTCCTACACCGAAATCGGAACAACTTAGATCTGTACATCAGAATATGGCCGATAATATATTTTCAAAATTGTGAAAATGTATCCTTTTTATTACTATTTCATTTCACAAGCTTACAAATATGTTAATGAACATGTTATAAAGCCAATATGTAAGCTGTTCCGATTTCAGTGTTGGAAACCAACAAAAAGATAAAGATTGGCGTTGCACCTAATAACATTTTTCTCCGTAAACGTAAGGCATAACCATGAAAATGTGTATAGTGTTTATGGTCCTGATAATTCAGCTCCATTGATTTGATATCAAATATGTACCACTCAGCGGAAGGCCCATTACCGAAAATGTCGATAAAATAACATAAATTGTCAAATCCGACCATCATGTAAGCTTTGTCTTAATTACTCAGGAACTAAACATTGCATAAGAAACCCGTTTGAAACCAAAAAGACCACGTGGACCGAATTTTCTTCTGCGAATCTCAGCTGAATAGTAAGAAAATTGACGCATTCCTGAAGCGGATGGTGACTGGTGATGAAAAGTACAGGGTTGCCCATATTCGACGGACCCATGTTTAAAAAAAAAAAAATCAAAGAAAAAAATAAAAATTTGGCGGTTGGCAATCTTATTCATTTAATTTGTTCCAAGTAGATTTATTTACATCAATTTTTGAATATGATATCTCTCAAATGGCCGCCTCTGGCGTTGATGGCGTATTGTGCCCTTTTTGCAGCATTTTCCATCGTTTTCGCCAACATTTCGGCCGGAATAGCGGCTATTTCTTCACGAATGTTGTCCTTGAGCTCTTCTACGGTCCTTGGCTTGTTAACGTAAACCTTTGACTTCAAATGTCCCTACAAGAAGAAGTCAGCGGGCGTCAAATCGGGCGAACGCAGTGGCCAGTCCAAATCACCATTTTTCGACATCAAACGGCTCGGAAACAAATTCTTCAGAAAATCGATTATTATGCGACTTGTGTGCGGTGGAGCGCCGTCTTGTTGAAGCCAGAACTGCCTCATACGCTTTCGACGAATAATTGGCATCCCAAATTGGTCATCATGTCGCGATAACACTCCTGGTTGATGGTAACAGCATGACCATTTTCGTTTTGGAAGAAAAACGGCCCAATGACCGTTTTCGCACTAACGCCGCACCAAACTGTGACTTTTTCGTCATGAAGAGGCAATTCTTGAATCTCCTGAGGATTTTCAGTGGCGTAAATACGGCAGTTTTGCTTATTTACGGTCCCATTCAATGTGAAATGGGCTTCATCGGACATGATAATTTTGTTCCAAAATTGCTCGTCATCATCGGCCATTTCGATGACTCGTTGGGCCCATTCCAATCGACGAGGCTTGTCCGCAGGCAACAATCTTTGCGTCAATTGAATTTTGTACGGGAAGAAATGCAAATCAACGCGAATAATCCGTTGTAAAGTGGACCGAGCCATGCCCAACTGCTGAGAACGGCGTTTTTGGGATGTTCTTGGGGACCTCTCAACACTGGCTCGTACGGCAGCGATATTCTCGGCCGATCGCCTTGGTCGACTTTTATTTGGCCTCTTCGGATTAGAAAGAGCCTCACCAGTCGAAAATTTTTCGTATAAACGCTTAATGGTGTTCTTAGAAGGCGCACTTCTCACATTTTTTAATATTTTAAAAGCACGTTGAGTTTTCACAATTGACTTCTTCTGTTGAATGTAAATTTCAACTATTTCAGAGCGCTCGCGTGGCGTGTATTGTTCCATGGTAAAAATCTGCTTGGACTGACGCTTCAAACGCGGTATGTCATTAAGCGATCTGACATCTCTGCCAAAAGTTATGGCGTTGCCAGATGGGTCCGTCGAATATGGGCAACCCTGTAGGTCACATTGGCAAAAATATTACCTACTACGAACTGCTCCTCTGTAGTCAAACTCTTAATTCGAAGATACCCCCCATTCCTGCCATGCGAATGATTTTGCTCTTGAAAAGTTCGTCTCAAGAGAAGCTTGTTTATTCCCAATAGGGACGAGTAATGAAATTGCGTATAAAATAGCAACAAGTTATCGAATAAACCTACACATATTTGATCTAAATCTGATCATTCTAACTACTTTAAATAAAGCAATTAATGACACGCCAATACAATGGATTATTCTTCTTCAATAACCGTGACCACAGTATTGTCAAATGTTCATACCTACTCAAGCATTTCGTCAGCTGTATTAAGGAAAGGTCAAAATCATATTACAATCGTCTTATCTGTGACGCAATATGTGAACTTGGCGAAAATTGCGCCGCCTCTTCCTAACAGTTGGTGATTATTCTACTTAAAGATGGTTTGACACTTAATAAACTGTTCGTTAGTGCCAGCATCCATTCTAACAATTACAGTGCAATATTTTGATCCAGCTCCTTGACTAAAGGCCTAACATTTGATTAAAGACCTAAAGTTTAATTACCGTATGAACAAACAATGATACGATTCTTAACCGTTGAGAACCATCTAGACTATCCACATTCTAAACAGTGGGCGCCACTGTCATCGTATTTTTGTCGATACAGATCACAACCTCATAAACAGAACTTAGTTTTCATATCTTTTCGTTACCTATAATCTCTCTTTCCATTTTTGACATGTTATTGTTATTCAATCTATATAATTTATTCTAATTATCATGCATTCCATTCGGACAGGTGCCGCACTCTGATTTATGACTACAAATTAGTTCCAAATCTCAAAATATTTCCATAAAATCAAAATTAAAGCCTAAAAAACGTATTATCATAAATAATAATTTGCCACTAAATATACTGGAACAGTAACCAATAAAGCGAAAAAAGTTCAATACCGTCTCCTCAACTACGGTCACACATTAGCGCCAATACTCAAATAGTTCCATTAATATTCATTACACATCAAGAATATGAAATTATAACCATTTCAAGACAAACAATGCCTCAAACTGAATCCCGCTATGGACTTCACACTGAACAATTTCTTCAAATGCAAAACGCAAGAGGAAAAACGACGAATTATGAACAAAAAAAAAACATCGTTGAAATAGGTTTAAGACTTGTTCTGGCCGTTGAGTCCATCCAACCCACTCTAGCCAATAACAACTTCTCACGAAACAGCCATCATATAAAGGAGTCAATAACCGTAGAAAATAAAGTTCTAAGGCTTCACGTCCAAAAGAGGGCAGAGGCAAATTCAATTCTCTTTGAACAAGTAGACGTTCTATTGTAAAACGTAACAAAAAAAAAAAAAACAATCGCAGACAGAAATCATTATGAACGCTCGTTAGTTGGTGGTGGTGCATTGGGATGCCATAGCTGCGGTGTTGACTTCAAGGTCCGAGTACTCCAAACGAATGGGTAAACAGGTGTGGCCAGTGGCAACATTAGCATAATTTCCATAAATAATTAACGTCTTCGTAAAGCCTTATCTTGTCCAATACAAAATACGAGGTGTGTTGGCACAGCAATAACATCTAAGACGTTTACATGCTTGAAACACAGCACAATTTCTAAACAACTGATGCAACGAATTCCCATCTCCTATCATGATTCGAAAATCAAGAACATGTTGTCTGAAGATTTTTAGTATAAAGCTTTTGAGATATCGTGCAAAAAAATCGGAAATAAAGCCTTCTTTTCTTCTTCGAAAGTTGTATCTATTATGCGCTACACGTAGAAAATAATTCCAGTCACTTCGATCTTCCTTTCTTCTACTTTAAGTTTTGGCAGTCTCTTCCTTCCAAAGGACTTTTTTTGGGACTATTTTTCGTCGTCCATCGAACAACTTGATAATGCATTTGACACCAATCGTGTCGGTAAACAGATTATACAGACCTTGATTCATAAGAGGCCACTAACATGCGTTAAGAACGATGGGTTCTTATATTTCTATATATTTATCTCCCGAAAACCCCCGAAAAAAAATTGACTGATTCATTTCACCTGTTCAGATTTGACAACAGTAAGTCAAGTTCACGCCCAGACTCAAATTCATTGTAATACATTTTATCAAAAAACTATAGGAGATTGATCATTTAAAACCCCCACCTAAAAGGATTGTCAAAATGCGCTCATTTGACACAACCGTCCTCTATACTGATGCAGAGTTTGAGCGCGAAACGTCACTTAGTTCAATTTTGATTATTTGTTTATCGCAAGTGTGTTTTGCGATTTTTTCAATGGATAAAAATATGGAACAAAGAATTTGTACCAAATTTTGCACTGCAAATAAAATTTCCAAAGGCTTACGGTGAATCGACTTTATCAAAACACGTGCATATAAGAGGTTGTAATCAAAAGAGTAACCAGCGAAGTCCTCAACTGAAATTAACATCGATAAAGTGAAGGAAATGGTAACTAAAAATTGTCCTTTAAATTTAAGAAAGATCGTCACTGAACTTTCTGTGTTCTTCCACTTTATACGATTGTTCGGGAATGAAACGCTTTACCGCTCAACTACTAGAAAAGTCACTGAAGACATGCTAGAACGCTTCAGTTCCGACCCCACATACATAAAATGCATTATAACTTAAGATGAGGCATGAATTTATGAGATAAAAAGGCCAACCCATTAATCAACAAGCTTCAGAAAGCCGCCTTACTTCCAAAGCTTAAAAACAATCAATAGTTAGAAGAATTTCTTTCTTTTGGACACACGAAATTCTTACTAAAAGGTCAAACGGTAATTATTATCTGGGCGTTATTCCGTCACAACTAAAAATTCGTCGAAAAAGGTCCGATTTCTGAAAAGAAAAATCACGCACTATTATGTACCATTACACTACACAGCATTATGCTATCATTGTAAACGAATTTTCGGTCAAAAACCACCCTATTCACCTGATGTGACTGCGGGTACCTTTTTTCTCTTTCCAAAACACAAATTATCACTGCCGGGCATTCATTTTCAGTCGACAGAAAATATGATCGAGAATTCGTGACAAGAACTGAAGACTTTTCCGGAAAATGCGTTTAAAAATATTTTGAGGATTTTATTATTCGCTGGCATAAATGTATTATTATAAAAAGAACTTATTTTAAAAGCGGTATCATAAATTTGAAGAAGAATTATTCAAAAACCGATTTCAATTCACACTGCCCTTATACACGTTGCTGCTTCAATTCAGCTATGGCAATTTAACCTAAGTTTGATTTTATTGGTTCTAAAAATTATGCATACGAGTTTGATGAAATTGTACATATGATCAAATTGTACAAACCATCATGTTAGGACAGTGATGAACTCTGCAGAAAGTGGGCAATATGGACGCATGTTTCCATTTAATTTCACATTAACCCTATCAAAAATGGATCTTGTTTTGATATAGACCTCATGCAAGTGGACCACCCTGAGACAAACCATGTCTATTTTAATGTAGCACCCACAGCCACTACGGCCACAGCGGTTTTTACTTCGACATAGCATCTGTTTAATAACTACGTCGAATATATTCGATATCGAATACAAATATATAAAATTAGAACCCACACATCTCGAAAACGGAACGTTCAGACAAGAAAATTATGTCATTCTGTGAGTTTGTTTCTAAGGGGATTGGACAAAGCGACATCTTTCTATGCAAAAGAAAAGTTCCAAAATCGTCAGCGTAAAAAAACTTGTATGTGACTGGTTCAAAAAAGAAGCGTTCGATTGCCACAAAGGCAACCTCCAATAAAGACTTGTACACTTTTCGAATATCATTCTGACATCAACAAATTTATGAAAATTTTCAAAAATAAAGAAACGCTAAATTTTATAGGTGATTAAATCGTAAAAACCATAATTTTTAGCTGAATTTTATGTTCAGTGGCTTTTTATATTAGCGATTTTCTAAAATTGTATAGTGAAATATAACATCTATATAGAGGGTATAAAATTGCATTGTTTTACTGATTGTCAGAATGTTAATTCTGTTTCGAGAGAATTGAAAAAATTTACAAATGACATATTTTTTCTAAATTAAACCAAATGAAATTAAGTTAAGTTTAACTTAAATTAAATATAATGAAATGGTATCACAGAAATCTTCTTAGTATTTTTAATACATTGATCACTTTTTTTAAAATGAGATTAATTTATATCTAAAGCAGAAGGGTTTTTATTAAAAATAATTAAGCTTTTCTTCGAATTCAAGTATTCTGTAAAAGTAAACTAAATCAAAAACGATATTTTTCAACTGCTAACTGAAGTGTTGTATGTATTTCGGCATATATTACGTGTTGACTCCCTGAAAATCAGTTATTTTATAAGACTGCCAAGGCCTCACTTAGAGCTCCTCAGCAATAAACATACTTGATTATATAGCAGCTAACCTCGTACATATCTTTTCTCGTAACGACCTGACGTTTCACCAATCTCCTATGCAATTATACAATTATCCTCAACATTCCTCCCTTTCATAAAATGCATTACACTAACACTTCACCCACTGTCGCACTGTCTCTCTTCTTGTCCATTTCTCTCTAATCTATCTCTCTGTTTATGAATCCAAAATGCAGTTTCTTGACCACGTTAACAAAACCAGTTCGCTATAAAGTTTGTTTACATTTTTTACTGGTCAATGCTTGTTGTTAGGTTTGTCGTCGTTGCTTGATATAAGAACTTGTTTTGCTTTTGTTTTGTTTTTCTTTTACTTTGTTTTACTCTCCAGAGTTTCGTCATCGTTTTACCAAACAACACAACACCAACAAATCACCTGCAAATAATGACGTCAAGACTAAAAAAGGTCGAAACTCACAACTGTACAATCAAAATAGAGAGGGCACCACGCTCGCTGTCGACTGTCTGAGAATTCGAAAATTAAAGCGTGGAAAAAAAAGAGGCCAAACTTCAAGGTGTAGAGTACAGTTCACATTATACACACATGGATGTGGTTGTAGCTTGGTCAGTTGCCCTTTGCGGATAGACGTACTCGTATGTGTGAATCAAAGTGTAAACGGTATAATGGAAGCATTTAGTATTTGACCTCTGCCTGTCTACCAAAACAATCAAATAATGCGATAACACGGATTAATATAAAATGCAGCGACACTCTTAGCCTAGTTGCTTTTTAGTTGTTAGTTTTTCAGAATCACGAATGATTCCCTATCAGACATCACACTAGACATTACAGGGAAAAATAAATTTCTATGCTTACAAGGAAAAAAGACTTAACTCAGATTTTGTTGGTGTTGATTTCAGATATTGGGTGTTTTACAGGAAATCGCTATTATGGAAATCTAATATAGATTTTGAAATATAAGGAATTTTCAAATGATGCTAGACGGTAAACTAGATTTTAATAATGTAAGCTATAATAATAAAAAACATATTTTTGTCTAGTTTAATAATCGGCGATAAATATGTAGGTAATTATTCAAAGATCGCTGTTTTGAGCAATCGCTACAACTCGTGAAGTATGTGGAATTTTGAAATTTGGATTGGGCATGTACTCGTATGTGCGCTTAAATAAAGACAACACTCGCCATGAATAAAGAAAATCTACAAACTTTCTACGTCTCGTAACTTCAATGTCTAAGCAAATATTCGAATGATGTGTCCATACAAACCTGAAAGTTCCCCACTCCCTTCCTTAGGTTACGTAGTTTCAATACTAAAACATATAATTCGTGACGGTATTTATGAACTGCAACAACGTTACTGTTGTTGTTGCAGGCAGTAACGAAGGGTAGCTACAACAAAATTGATGGCTGAAATTACATTTAAATAGAAGCTTTACAATTAACACGTGAGACTGCTAAACAGCAACAACGACAGCAGCAGCAACGGGTAATAACACAATAAACGGTGACATGAATCAATAATATCTAAAGGCACGCTAAAGGCAACTTTCCGATTATTGCAACAGCCACGGTATTCATGCGAGTGGATAAATGACTTCACTGAAAATAAAAATTTCTTATCCACATAACGTGAATAGATGTGCTGTGCCAATTAGAAACGTAAACTGTGTTAAAATAATAAAAGAATTAGTAAATCTAAAATATTTTTTCTTATTTTTGAACCCCAAATAGGTTATTTACATCTGAAACTTATGGCAAGAATGAATTAACTGGATGTTCACAGCATTAGCGATTTTCACATCAGTTTTTTTTTTATATTCCTACTACTTGCAATAATCGAGATAGCACTGTATTTTTAAAATTTAAAACAATAAAAATATTTAGAATACGATCAAGCGAGGATGACAATTAAATTGTTAACATTTTGATATTGTAAACAATATAATTGCTGTTCCATTTGCCATTAAGGCAACATCACTCGCTTGCTAACAAATGAATCGGCTATCTGGGATAATTAATTCTTATAGAAACATTTCGCACATTTTTCCTAGACGTAGAAAGAAATTACTGTGAAATAATTAATTTAGCCACATTTCATCCAGTAAGTTAAAGCAGCCACAGGCGTTTCCCGATTGTTCCACATTCCGACTTATTTTTGTTATAAGGACGGTCCCAAAATTAGCCGACCTGATGTATAGATGGTGCCAGTAGTTGCAACAAAATTATTTTGGTGAAAAGCGGGAACCTTATAAAACATATGTTTTGTTTAGTATTTTTATTTACTGCCGAAGATTTGAAGTTCAGAAAGCTGTCCGCAAGATGGTTGTATGACAATGTTTCACCGCAATAAATCCGAATTTTTGCGTCGATTTATAACAATGAATGAGACATAGGTCTACCACTTCACACCTGAGACAAACAAACAGTAAAAGCAGTGGACTGGAATGGGAGAATCGTGTCTAAAGAAAGCGAAGACGGTTCCATCTGCACGCGTCGGTTTTTTGGATGCGCATGGGATTATTTTTATTGATTATCTTCAGAAAGGAAAAACTATCAACGATGAATAAATATTATGCTAATTTATCGCAGCGTTTAGGTGATAAAATTGAAATGGAAAAAAGGCCGCATTTGACGATAATGAAAGTGTTGTTCCATCAAGACAATGGCCCAGTTCACGCATCCACTGTTGCGATGGCCAAAATTAATGAATTAAAGTTCGAATTGCTTCATCACGCACCTTATTCACCAGATTGAGCTCCCTCAGACTATTTTCTATTTCCTAACTTGAAAAATGGCTCGTTGGTAAAAGTTTTGGCAACAATGAAGAGCTGGAGTCTGTCACCTGTCCGGGAGCTTAATAGCAATTCAAATTATATTTTGGTTGGCTTAAGGCCTGTATTGAATAATAATTTTTCCCAAACAAAGTAGTCCGTTTGTACTAAGTTTCCGTTGCCATTCCGTTTGGCAGTATTGATTTCAAGTCTACTAATCAGGTCAGATCGTTTCCCATAAAAAAAAAAATATTGTACATACATAACGATTTTGGCTTTCGGCGGCTTAAATTTGCTGTCTGGGAACACTTTTACAGGAATCTTTGCGCCAGAGAAAAAACATGTTTTATTTTATCACAAAAATTTATGTTTCAATAATTGTCGTGCACATAAAAGTTTACATTTCTGGGAGTTAAAATTCATTACAAACATAAAAACGAGAATATTTTTCGCAGCTCTCCAAAAACATTCTGTTTCCCCGAAATAAAAGTAATATTCTGGCAATCGTTTGCTACAGGAATTTTGTCATTCGGTGCAATACAGATCAGGGCATTAAAGCAATAAGAGTTTATATCACTAAACATCAGCTTCTTCTATTTGAAGATATGCGTAAAAACCCCATAACTTTTCCACTTTTATTGTTTGAAACTAATATAAGCTCAAAATAATAAAATTTTCTACATATTTAACTTACTAAATATCAACTTTTATCAAAAAACTAATAAAAACGCACGCTTTTTTGATATATATGACGTTATTATTATAGATACTGGAAAGGATCATCCAGTTCATAAATATTTTTAAAGACTGCATCAAACATAACAATTTCCACTGAAAAACGGATAATATCGATACACTATGTATGAAAAGAGGGTGTTAAGTGGTCAAGTTGATAGATCATTCACGATGCTATAACTTGAATGTGTCACAATTGGGATAAATTGGTCCAGTAGGAAAAAAATACAACAAGGACCAAGCTCAGTTGTTGAAAAATGATATCTAAGCAATGTGTGATGGTATTTGATAAATGGGGGAAAAGACCACTCTAATTCATATACATTTACAAGGGGCCACAATAGGTGTGAGCTTTGCTTGAAAACAAAAATGCTGTAAATCTATATATTAATGTTGTTCCAGTACACTTTTAATGGTAAAAGTGATATAAGAGAAAATGCAGAACAATCCCCTCTAATGGCTAAAGCTATAAAATGTACCGGAACAGAAAACAAGCAAAAATTGACAAATTTCAACAAAGTTCATACAATTGAATGATAGCTGAATTATTCTCTTTGTTTCTATCTGTAATGCAAAATGTTTTGTTGTTCGCTTTTATTTGTCTGATTTATTTGTCTAAAGTGATGTACGTCAAGGAATTTAAGTTTATTAGTTTTACTCGAGAAATATCTGTAACGAGTTATAAACTCAAACTTTTCACATCTCAACTAAGATTTGTTACAACTTTCATAGTGTTGTGGCCGTTTACACAATTTTGCCTCACCAGTAAGTCATAACTGAAATTGTGAGACGCCAAACATCATATTCTAAAGTAGGATATCCAGTAACATCATAACTGTTAATTATTAGTGATTTTGTATCAGCCAGATAAGGGCCATATGAAGAAATTTGCAATTGGAGTGCACAGAGTTCCAAATTGACCGAAGGAAAAGCATCGCCTAATTGTTTTGAGGCTATTTTATTGGCTTAAATCGATAATATCCACCGAGTTATCGGTGACAATTTACATACAGAAAAGTATCTTGAAATTCACTTATAGAAAAGTGTATTTACATGAATATTTTATATAGAAAAGTGTCTTCATAGGAACTTTTCATATAAAAAAGTGTCTTCGTAGGAACATTTGGTGGTGCCCAATCACTTCTGGGTCTTCCGAGCCCGATATGCGACAATTTTAACTTGTTGATGTAATGAGTGAGAAATGGGCTTTGTCGCTGAAGAAAATTTTGTTCGACTGGAAGTCCATGTTTGAATCACCACTTTTGTATTAAATGGTAAATCTTTCTCTAAATAAATAACACTTCAGATGACAAGCATTTAACAGCTGACAGCCTTGCCAGACGGCCGGTTTTGAAACTATTAAATGTATAAACCTACAAACACTTTTCATAAAAAAGTATTTTCGATATAATTATGTAGAGAATACAAATATTTTTTCCCTAGATATCCCAGATTATCTGCAATCTAGGAAATTCTGAGAAGAAATCATATGCAACTTCCATATCATGAATGCTTTCTAATATAATGAGACATTGAAATTTAAAACAAAATTGTAAATATTTCTTCCAATTAACTGAAGATAACGTGCTTTGCTCATACGTAAATTCTTAGTAGTTCAAATCTAAAATTTACCAACTTTATTTAAAATTAACCTTCTTTTAAATCATCAATAATTTTTAAAGAATTTCCATACCTTTCTTAACAAAATACTAAAATCTTTACTGGAAAAGATTATTGTAATATAATTTCAAACGACTGGAACTGATGTGCGTGTGTTTATTTGGAATGTGGCAGAAAATATTGTCCAGTTAATAAAAAATGTGCCATGTTTGAAAATTTCTAAAAATAATTAAAAGGTTTTGAACTACAATTTAACAATATCGAAAACATAACTTGTAGTCAGTTAAAATTTGCAACTTGGCTCATTTACAAAAAATCTAAAATAAATTTGCAGGTATTTAATTTTAAATGTTCCTTTAGGAAATTCGCAATTTAAACTGAAAATGAAGCAGGGAGGAGATATGTGTATTTAAACTGTTGGTAGAATGTCAAGGTCGGTTACACGATTTTGGTTAATTGACATTGGTTAAAATTGAGCCGGAGGTTTGGAAGGAAGGGTCAGTGATTCCAAAGTAGACAGAAATATACCACAAGTTGAAAAATATCACTCTTTTGGTCTAAAAATCAAGCACCTGGGCTCCCAAAAATTTTAGACTGCAAAATCCCTCATTGTCCACATATTTTAATTACATATTCTCTAAAACTTCAATAGCTCAAATTTACATAAGATTCTGATTTAATATACGATATGGGATATAGTCCAAATTTAATTTTATAATAAATATGTTTGTGCTTGAGTACCGTCAAATTGTCTTTCGTCCTTTTAAATTTGAATTTGCCGATATCAACCGGCTAATTGACCACAACGTCGCCGTCGAAAGTTTTGGGTAGACTTGGAACCTTGGAGATGCTCAGATTGATTTCAAAGGTAAATGGCGAGGCTGCTTTAAGTGAGCATAGTCTGTCGTGAGAAGTTTCAAAAGTTTAAGAACGTTGAGCCGGTCGTAGAAGAAAATAACTTAGCGGAAGACCGTAAGTGTACGAAGATATGAAATTGAATCATTATTGAAGGAATTTTCGCGCCGAATGCAAGAAGAACTTGCAATTACATTATCAATGACTCAACAAGCAATTTCATATCACTTAAAACTGAAAGAGAAGGAAATTGCTTTCCAACTTTGCGACTGTTCACTTGTTAAAATATTCAATTTCAAACAAACCAACAAATCGGTTTTATGAGATCATCCTACCCACTCCAATCTAATCGAAGCCTTGACACTCCAAATGCGACCTGAACTCATTCCACTTAAATTCTAAAAAACGTTTTAAACTAACAAAATAGAATTTGGCCCACATTTAACGCATGAAAGCACTCCCAGACATTGTTCATCAATTCACCCATCCAAGCGTTCACAACGAAAACTATTGATAATTCTCATAGACAAAGCCGCAAAGTACGAGTAACAGCCGGTATCGGCAATAAAACATTAATGTTCTTGATAAATAATTGAAACTAATTTAGTTTTGAAAATGTGAAAAACAACAGAATGACATAATCTTCGTAATGCGAAAATGAAAATGTTTGTAATGATACCTTCTTTTCCTCAGCGCCCTCATCGAACCAGTCACTGAAGATGAGTTATTTGAGTTCAATAGGTATTGAAATTAATGTTAAATTCATTACATATTTCAATAGTTTTAAGCTTCAATGATTTTTATTCTCATACAGAGCAGAAACTGAAACAACTGTAACAATCAGTACTTTATTGTATCTTCTATTTTTTTAGAAGTATCTCGTGTTGAAATGACGCCAGCGGAGGAAACTTCTTATGTTTCAGGGCCCAGTAAAAAGGCCTCCTACACAATGGTGGCCTTGAAATTTCTGGAGCTGGTAAGTAATACTGTCAAGTATAAATGTTCGCAATTGTACACAATTTGTTCTGCTTTATTAGTGTCTCATCATTTGCTGCATAGGTCTTATCGATGAGCCAGCCACTCATTCCAACATACGAACTTTCATTACTCCCCGAGTTGTGGGCTTGTGCTATGTGACCTTTGGCTGCCTGTTAATTTACTCGGCCGTTTATTTAATTATGACCCTATTTGGCGATGTGTAAGTTCAATTGCCCCTCTGTTTGCTTCTTAAGTGAGTCACTTATTTTGTAACGTCTTCATTTAGGGCACCCTGGCGTACTTCGGTTTTGTGGTCCGTTGTTGCTTTCTCATTATTCGTTGCCACTACAGCCCTGTTGTTCCGTGATTGGTCTTCTACCAAGGATCTCAACTACTGGCATCCGAATATGCAGCGTTTGGATTTAGTCTTAGGTGCGGCTGCAGTCTCGTTAGTCACCGCTCTCATCTATATTATCGATATTATCGCCACCGTTCGTTTTGGTCTAAATGGCGATTTAGAATAATATAAAATAATGTGACAGCTGCATTTCCGTCCATGGATTCCTGTTGCTCCGTCCGTGGCATCCGTCCATTTTATTTGTATTTGAGTTGTAGGTTTATGCCTTAGCTAAGCGCAAGTCCGACAAGTTCTTTTTTTGTTTGATTTAACATAACGCTGTAATATTTACAGTTGAAGAAATAATTTGCAAAATTATTAACATTTATTATACGTAGTTAGCATTGACGAAAAAAATTTAAATGAAATCGAATATTTTTTTATACAACACAAATTATTGAGAATGCCATTCACGAACGAGTGATTGGCGACTCGTGCGATGAATATGAATAATGTACAAAACATAAAGAAAAGTTCTATATTATTTAATTTTATATACACCTTAATATGTAACTAATATTTAAGCATTAATTAATCCATTTTTTTAATCATTTTGAAATAAAATGAATTATTCAATAAGAAGAGTTTAATTATTGGAATAGGTATTCGGAATCAAATTATAGGTAGTAAGGCGCAAAGTTGGACCATTAAATAGGTTTGGATCTACCACATTTAAAGCGTACACATTCACAGAATAACACTTGGAAGTCAAGTGTCCATAAAGGCGCATTCAAAAGAATAAGATAGCGATGTTCATATTTTTGGTTTCCCGATATCCGTTCGTGAGTTGGACTCTTTCAACCTAGTGAGACAAGAAGACAACCGAATTCTAAAATCTGACCAAACCATTATCAAACTGTGTCAAATAAGTGCAACCTAACTGAATATAAAGGTAATTTGTTGACAATTTTTTTTTTTTTTTTTTTTTTTTGTATGACATTCAAAGAGCTTAAACACATCCTATTTTCAAACTCACTCAACGTGATCTAAAATTTAACGACGACTCCGAAAAACACAGTTTGAGAAGCATTTACAAGACTTGGCGATTACTCTACTACTCAAAGTGTTCGTCAGACGCATCGAGATGACCGCCGCTTAAATAATGGTAGGTGGCTGTAGACCGGGTTGAACCTGCGATCGTGCAAAAGATAGTCGCGTGTACTAACCATCGCGTAGCGGTTTGTCACTTATTATTAAAAAACCGCCACAGAAATTTCCTTTACTGGCTTACGTATATCTTCACCCAACATCCTTCCGCATTGGTGCGTTTAGTACAATTGCATGAAAGATATGAATCCAGGAGAACGTGGGTTAAATTAGATAATTTATATGACAGATAACAGAAATGGATATACCTGGTCGGATATTTTACATTCTATCAGGCAATACAATAAAATAGTACTGGCAAAAATTTAAGTCACGCGGATAAAAATTAAATTCTTTTAAATTAACTAATATGTATGGAAGGTATCCTGTTGAGCGGATTACATACCGTTCAATAATTCATTTTTTTATTCTTATTAATTGAACTATATTATTTGCTAATATGAATTTCCATACCTTTTTTTGAATTAAAAATCATATCTAATGCATTATCTAGGCGTACGAAATGCATTGCACTTTCATACTTAATTATACTACCATGATTGTAATCTTATTTTCTAGCCATATGACAAATATTGCTCTTTATCTTTAACAGTATAAACCCGAAGTTTCGTGGTGCAAGATCACAGTGACTCGGTCTGTTTTCTGAGATCCTCATCAAAGGCAAACAACTCACAAATCTCTATAATAAGTAAGTTTCTACTGAATAATTATAAGTAAATTCTACATTTGGCAGAAAAACCATCAAGACAAGTACCCTCCACTTACCGGTGTATACACACAAGTCAAGTTTCCTTGACTTTCCTTCTTGTAACCACAATCCTCATATTGTGGTGAAAAGTATTTCCTGTATGCCATAGGCATTTCTATCATCATAAGATGACACGATTTTAAACATGGGCATTCGAAACCTTCTGAGAACTGGTCACCTAAGTTCAGGTTTTTTCCAAAATATACGCTTCTGCTAAACGTTGTGAAATTCACTCAAAAACCTCTTTTCCTAAAGAGATATTTTTTTTTTTAAATTTAAATTGGAGACAACCCACATTTGAACAAAACCCGATTGTGATCTCAGGCATGCGCATTTGTAAATATTAAAATTTGCTATATAGTGTAATTAATTGCAAAATAGATATTTTATTTAATGACGTCATCATCTACACACCACTTTCGCCAAATATAGGAAAATGCATTCAATAACTTATTCAAAAACCACAAAGAGAATACTTCATCTTTGTAATATATCACAAACTTCACTTAAAGTTTATATAGGGGCAATTCTTAAGTTCAGCCATCGATTGCATCGAATCATATTTGTTTCCCACTCAATTACCAGTAGTTTCAGCAGCCGAAAAATTGAGTATAAAAAAGATGAGTTGGTTCTCACAACTGTAATGCACATTGTATGCATGGTATAAGAATATAAGGTAACGCAATTGAGAAACAAAAATATTTAGTTCTGCGCAGATGACGTCACTCGGCTTTGTGTGCTTTTGGCTTAGAATATGTAGGTATATGAATGTAAGATTATAGAGACAAATTATGCTGATATACATTTTTCTGAAATAATTCTAAATTATTTAAACAATATG